>BSBK01001311.1:0-600000 GCA_027943335.1 Chamaecyparis obtusa | reverse complement strand
AGCAACAAACAAATCCAACAATTCTCCTTCAGCCCAAATACAATCTCAGGGTAAGAAACAAGAGTTTTCATCCATTGCTCATACAATGCTCAAGGGTTTCCATCCAAAAGCTTTCTCCTTCAACGGGGTTCCATCCACTAAAGAAGCTTCCTACAAATCTGCAAATGTAGAGAAGAAAATGATAATAAACAACACTCAAATATACCAAAATCGCAATATTTGTATCCATCATGTATGCAAGATTTGGGCACCCAAATTCAAACTCCCTCCTTTGGAATTTCTGCTAATTTAATTATGATAGTTGCCAAAAGTCATTTTCCTCCACTTGTAATGACTGAAACTTTCTAAAATTCATCATATAGCAACTTTCCCAAAATGGCACAAATTCAAATTCAAACTCCTTTGGAATTCCTACTAATTTAAATATGACGGTTGCCAAAAATTGTCATTGAGTTATCAAAGATTAACCTCCACTTGTAATGATGGAAACTTTCTATAATTCATCCTGCATCAACTTTTTCAAAATGGCATAAATTCCAACAATTCACTAAATGTTTCTAAAAAAATATTTAAATGTCCTTTTCATTTGAGAATATTTGGGCATTTCTAAGTATTAAATTAATTATTCTAAAAAGGGGACATGACAATCATGAGGGAGAACAACAACAAATTATGACCCCGTGTCACCATGCAGTTGCTTATTTACAATTTTTGTTTAAATTTAAGTTAATTAGGAGAAAAGATAAATATGAAACTTTCGCTATATTGGTGAGGCAGTTGCTGATTAAAAATTAACAGTAAACTTTGGAAAAAAGGGAGGGTAGAAATAAGAGCAAGTTATTAGTGAGAAAAGCGCAATGTGGCTTCACAATTTTTTTTGTCTCCTTTTTATTTGCCTACAGTTTTGCCTTCAGCATTATTTAAAGGTAATATGACTACAAATTTAATTTACAATAATATTTAAGAGAAATGTTTAAAAATAAGCAGCAAATGTTATCATATATGGGGCCATCAGCTTCACAAATTGTTGCTCAGAAAGTTGAGCAGTTGGTGCTAGCAAAAAAATAAGTTTAGCAGCTGCATGGGAAATTTACTTAAGAACAAATTTCCAAGTGCGTTTGGAAGGCATTCTGACCGTCATTAGCAACAAGAGTTGCAGCAAGCCTCCGAGCAGATGCCATATTTTAAAAGGCAAAATAAATAAGTGCAACCCAGAAAACTTCCCAGAAAGGTGGTGTTAAGACACCAGAGGAGCTGATCAAGGAACACTAAATTGTACAGTGAACACACTGATAGCCAGACCAGAGCTCTCTCCATTTTTTTTGGTTATCCCGTTACATTTCGATATTCAGTGAATTTATAGTCATTCCTTGGGAAAAGCTACATACCTCGTAAGCATTTGCTATTTTGAGAAAAAGTTTCCTCGCTTCTGGATCGGGATTCTTGTCAGGATGGCTGCACATTCATATTAATAAAATTACTTATTTAAATTTGAAGTATCCGCAATAACAACAACGGTGATGAGGAAAAAGATATGATTTGTGCGTACTATTTAAGAGAAAGTTTGTAGTACGCCTTCTTGATTTCCGCACTACCCGCGACCTGTGTAACCCTGCGTTGCATTGCGAATTAGTTGTTTACACATATATGAGAAAATAAAGACAAAACCATACACACCCGAGAAGATCGTAGCAATCGTCTTCCTCGCAATAAATGGCGTACGTATGTGGAACGATGAAGGCGCAGAAAACAAAGACACAGAGCCACAATGACATTGTCATTGCACCACGATCGCCACTCCGCTCGCTCCCTCAATGCTCCCCAATGCCAAAAGAGTTTTAAAACAAATGTGTAACCGGTAAATAAATGGCCGATAGCACAAAACTTTTTCCTCTTTATTTATTAGGCGGGAGACTTATGTTTTCAGCGCTTTATCCCTATTAATCTTTTTTTGGAAAAGGTGAAGACAGTCTAAATGTAGGTGTTTGCCAATTTTTTTTATTAATGTCTAATTTTCCATAATTTAAAGTTGTTTTTTGATTGGCCATTTTTATTTTTTCCAGTGGTTATAAATATTTTTGTAAGAAAAAATTTGATAATTTATGTTCTATAGGCCAATGCATTTTATTTTCTAGTCACTATTCCTAAGGCACTTTAATTGCATATTCAATGCAGGAGGCCTCACAAGGACAAGGCATCGTCCTTTGCATTCTGTTCTTTTTATTCTGGTCTTTCTTCTAGGCTTTTGTATTTCGTTCTTATGTTTTGTGGGCTTTGGCATTCTATGTCTGTATTTTGGTCTTTGGCATTCTGTTTCACACAGGGTCTTGGAGTGTTCTGTGCGCTAGTCCTTGGCTCTTGGAGTTTGGCATTCAAAGGTAATGTGATTTTGTAGTGTATTTTCTTAAAACACTTTTTTTTTCCACCCTTGTTTTTTACAGTGCACCTCCACTTTTTCCCACTCTTGTTTTTTACAGTGCACTTCTTAAGTTTTTTGGTTGTTTTATATTTATTTCCGATTTTACCAGTAATAATTTGTGATTTTTTTTCCTTTGTGTATGCAACATAGAAAGGGCTTCGTAGTGAGGAAGCGAAGAGCTATGAAAGGGCTTTAGTCTCTATAACACTGCTTAATAAATATTTCATATTTTAACAACTTGATTTAATAACATTTCTTATTAAACTGAGATTACCAGTCTCTAACCGAGACACTGCAGCCGCAGGAGATTAAACCCATTGCAGTAGATTAAACATGCTACGGCATCATGTTGGCAATTATACTGTCGGCACTCAATGAGTGATCTATGCCTTGCACAATCCCGTCTAGAAAATACCACTACAACGCAACCAGAAGCACCGCGTTGGCAGTTATATTGTCAGCGCTAACTGAGTGATCCCTACCTTGCACAATCCCGTATAGAAAATAATTATTGAACTCATTTTTTGTATCTATTTTTGCATTCTTATTATCACTTTGGACTATTTCATTGGCACCTACGTAATTTCATTAGGGAAACAAGTCTTTCAAAGTAAAGGAGATATATATGTTGGAGCTTGAAAATCAGACTTAGTGCCAAAAATTAAGTTCAACATTCAAAGTACCAAACAAACTAAAGATTGAGTTTCACATAATTTACGTGAATACTATAGGCCTAAACTCTTGCCCTAAAAGCTCACTTGCTTGATTTCTTGTCTTTTGACAGAGATAATAAAAATTTGGTGTATTAAAACATCTTAAGGCTTTTGCAACTTATTCATCTAGACACTTCTTAGTTCCTATAGCTCGATAATAATCTTTGACCAATATCTGCACCATAGTACCATGACATTTTTAGCCGGTTTTGTGCAATTTTGTTTAGGTGACTGTGGTCCTACATAGCTTTTCCTCAGATGGAGCAATAATGAATGAGTATTAACAGTATGATTTGCAGCATAAGATCCTCAATACAAGAAAAACATATGAATACAAATCTGTTTACTATGACTTCAAACAAATTTGATAGCATTTAGGAGGGGGAAAATTCTAAATTGACAGAGTCCACTAAAGTCTATAAAGTGCAAAGAAGAAGACCAGTACCTAATTTGAAAGCACAGATAAAAGTGCAGAAACATTTTGAAAAATGGTCGACTCTTCAAAAAGAGAAGAACTCCCCAAATGAAAGTGATTGGAAATCATAGACGAGGACAGTAAGCGCACCAGGGAAGTGTAGAACAGGGAAAACTACAGTTTGCTATATCTATAACATGTAGTACACCCTACAATTTTTTGCACAAATAATGCATGTGAACCATTTTATGAATACTTTCAGCAATGAAACGAGAATACTATTAGCAATGAAATTGGTGAAAAGAGAAGTGACAATTATTTTTAAACTTTCCACAGTTACACATTAACTACTCTCTAAGATGCCATTGAAGGCCTTGTACTCCATGCAGAAGACACATGGAAACCTACAAAGAAAAACATGGAGATACATGTCTCCAAAACGTTGCAAGCTACCATGAACCATGTCTTCTGATAATATATTGTTGGGAATAGTCCCAAGAGATAACTGAGAGGGGGGGTGAATCAGTTATCTCCAAGATTCAATTCTTTATCCAATTAAGTATAGAAGAACATTAAGCATATACAAAATAAGATAACACTTAACACAACACTGTAATTTTGGTTACGGGGAAACCCAAATAGGTAAAAACCCCGATGGGAATTAGCACCCACTATGAAATGCACTAGAGTATAATGATCCCTATTAGAAGATATTACAACCCTGTTAGAATTTGATCTTTACAATGCATTAAGTACAGTGACCTGGTCAAGGGTTAGACCCTATTAGGAGTCTTTTACAATTAACCTTGTTAGGGGTGAGAACACACTATCCGAGAGCACACTGGCTCAAATGGTGAAGGCTACAACCTTCTGCTTAACAGATACACACTATATTTGAATCTTGGTGAACTATGAAGTAGACCTGTTGTCTTGATTAGTTCCAATGATTATCAAATACTCTTTGCTTCTTCACATAGATCTTCTATTGATGATTGATTGTCTCAGCATATTCAAATCTTCTGCTCTGCTCTCTCAATCACACTTAGCAATCACAAATGATTGCCTATAAATATCTTCCTCCAAATGATATAATCAAGTCGGCTTGTTAGAACCTTCTTGAAATCATATTAAAGAAACAATATAACTCTCCAATAACATCTCCAATGGCTATACTAAGCACGCAACACAAAATGGGACCACCCAACTCAATATGAGTAGATGTGTCACTTCACACAGTCAACTCCACCAAATAAACTAAAACTTTCTTCTCAAGTTGAATTATGTTATGTGTTCTTAACCAAACATTCTTAACTCATAAACCAACACGAAACCAAACACGCATACCATAATGATAGGTACAACTACTGAAATAATATAAACACTCTCAGCTCCATCAGATAATCTCAGGAAACTGTAACTGGTAACTGGAAACATCATAACTCAACTTGTACTGCACAACTAACTATGCGTCCATGAACATAGCTTCACAAACATGTCTACAACATAAATATAAATGTGCAAGGCTCCATCATAACTATACTAAAAATCACATATAAAACACTACCTGTAACTCTGTCAGGAACACTGTTGTTATAATCAACTACACAACTGTCTGTACTCGGAATCAACCTTTGCGTCTATGATATCATGTTGATAATGTATCCATACAACATATACTCAAGGCTCAGTGCATAGAACTACCATGCATATTGCTTATCATATGTTGTCATCAATGACAAACATACAGTCAACATTGGCATGTTGGCAAATCTCCAACAATCTCCCCCTTTGGCATTGATGGAAACATATGGAATGAAAAACACCACTAATCCAAACATACAATTATTTTATAACATTCTTCATTTCCTCAACAAAACTCCCCCAAGGATAAATCCTCCATCTATTGTTGAATGCTTAGAATATCAACTATTGCAACTTTGTATACTCATCTTTTGCTATATACTCCCCCTTACTTCATACTCCTCAACTATATATTAACTTTCTATATACTCCCCCTTTGACATCAATGGCAAAGTGCGCCAAGACAAATAAGCATAGACCTACTACTCCTAAAGTAGATTAGTCAACCATTCATCAATCATTAAGGACTGATGCACTACTGCAAACTCTAATCAGATCCAAGGAAGGGAATTACTCCCAGCTTCTCCCTAAGATACTCAAAAGTATCCTTCGGTAAGGGCTTTGTGAAAATGTCAGCTAGTTATTCTTTTGCATTCACATAGTCCAACTTTACTTCTTTGTATGTAACTTTCTCTCTTAGGAAGTGATATTTTATCTCAATGTGTTTTGTCTTTGCATGCATAACAAGGTTCTTTGACATATTGATAGTGCTAGTGTTATCACAATGAATAACAATAGGGTAATCAATCTGAATACCAAAATCCTTTATCATGTGCTTGATCCATGCAATTGTAGAATAATTTAATGTTTCTACTACATACTCTGCTTCTATTGTGGATTGAGAAATATAATTCTACTTCTTACTAGACCAAGTAACAAGTCTATCTCCAAGAAATATTGCTCCTCCTAAGGTGCTCTTTCTATCATCAACGCAACCTACCCAATATGCATCTGTATACATATGAAGTTCTACATTCTTTGAATTAGGATACCATAAACCATGTAGTCTATAGTTCCTCTCAAGTATCTGAATATCCTTTTAACTTCCATGAGATCACTTTGTTTAGGTTCTACTGCAAATCTTCCAACAATACCAACTGCATTAGAAATGCTTGGTCTAGATTGAGTAAGATATATGAGTTTACCAATCACAGACTTATATAAGGTCTTGTCTACTATTGTGGAATCGTCATCTTTTGAAAGCTTTTTTCCTATTATCATAGGGGTACTTACTGGCTTGTAATCATCCATCTTGAATTTCTTTAATATATCTTTCACATACTTAGACTGATTAATAAAAATACATTTGTTTGTCTGTTGCACATTCAATCCCAAAAAGTACTTGATAGGTCCAATCATGCTCATTTTGAATTCGCTCTGCATCTCTTTAGCAAATTTTGCACTAAGCTTGTCATTACCACCAAAAATAATATCATCAACAAAAATAGCAACAAGTAATAGTCCATCAGGTGTCTCTCTTATGAATAAGTTACAATCTGTTGCTCCTTTCTTGAATCCAATCTTTGTCAAGTAACCATCTAGTCTTTCATACCATGCTCTAGGGGCTTGCTTAAGTCCATAGAGGGCTTTCTTCAGTCTACGTATTAAATCAGGTTTGTCTGATAAGGTAAATCCTTTAGGCTTCTCTATGTAGACTTCTTCCTTCAATTCTCCATTCAGGAATGCTGACTTGACATCCATCTAATAAACTTTAAAGTTTTTGAATGTTGCATAGGCTATAAATAACTTTATGGCTTCCAATCTGCTTACAGGGGAAAATGTGTTAGAGTAATCAACTCCTCTCTGTGCATATCATTTACATACTAGTCTTGTTTTGTTTCTTACTACTGTTCCATCTTCATTCATCTTGTTTCTAAATATCCACTTGGTTCGAATCATATTTTTGTCACTAGGCCTGGGGACCAGTTCCCATGTATCATTCTTAATTATCTGATCTAGCTCTTCTTTCATTACTTCATGCCAATCTAAATCATTACATGCATCTTCAATAGTTAAAGGTTCAATCTATGAAAGTAAACATACCTCTTCATTAACTATGGAACTTTTTGCTTTTGATCTTGTCATAACCTTGTTGTTCTGATCTCCAATGATATCTTCTTTTGAATGGTATCTAGATGTGAATTTAGAATATTAGGTGTGATTCTCTCATCTTTCTTCTATGTTTCTTCTTCACTTGTTTTCAGGGTCATTAAATAATACATCAATGATGTCAAACATTTCTTCAACAACTGCTTCTCTACTGGTAGGTCTAGGTTCTTCTTCAATCATAGGTGCATAATCATGATATCTCTCTTGAATCATAAACTTTTCATCAATCTTTACATGTGCACTTTCAATTATCTTCTTCAATCTTATGTTGAAACATCTATAAGCTTTTCTTTTAGTAGAGTAACGAAGAAAAATACCTTCATCGCTTCTTGCATCAAACTTGCCAATAGCTTCATCTCTCTTGATGTAGCACTTGCTTCCAAAGATTCTAAAGTATTTTACTGTAGGTACATCACCAAACCATAGCTCATAAGGTGTCTTGTCTGCACCTGACCTTAATTGAATTCTATTAATAGTATAGATTGTTGTATTGATTGCATCTCTCCAATAGGTGTGTGAAAGTTTTCCTTCAATCATGATAGTGTGCATTGTATCAAGTATGATCCTATTCCTTCTTTCTGCAATTCCATTCTGCTAAGGGTTTCTAGGTGCACTTAGTTGTCTCTTTATCCCATGTTCTTCGCAGTACTCATATAAAATCTGTCAAAGGTGAATTCTCCTCCTCTATTTTATCTTAGACATTTTATCTTTAATTCAGACTCATTTTCTACTTTAGCTTTGAATATCTTGAACTTCTCAAATGCTTCTGACTTATCTTTAAGAATGCAACCCACATCATTCTAGAATAATCATCAACAAAAAAAATGAAATACCTTTCACCATAGTATGATCTTGCTTGAGTTGGTCCACATAAGTCTATATGCACTAGATCCAATTTGTTCTCTTCTGAATCATGCTTGCTTCTGAATGAATTCCTTACATGTTTTCCCATCACACATTCCTTGCATATTGTATCAACTAGATTTTCAATACAAGGGAGGTCTCTAACTACCTTAACATTACTCATCTTTACTATATTATCAAAGTTGATGTGACATAGTCTTTTATGCCATAACCAACTGTCATCTACTTTAGCAACAAAATAACTTGCTTCAAGATTAAGCTAAAAAACATTACCTTTAGTCTTAGAACCTAATGCAATCATTACTCCTTCTTTGTTGTTAATGATGCATTTATTGTCTCTGAATTCCAACTGATAACCTTTGTCAAGCAACTATCCAACACTTAGTAGGTTATGTTGCAAACCATCAATATATAGAACATCATGAATGTTGTTCTTTCCATCCAAGGTGATGGCTCCTCTACCTATTATAGGTTTAGGAGTGTTATCTCAAAATCTAACCATGTCACCTTTGTACTTATCCAGATGTACAAATCTATCTTTGTCTCCTATCATGTGATGTGAACAACCGTTGTCAATGATCCAATCTGTTCTGATGTCTACTTGTGAAATCAATGCTAACTCTTATGCATTCTTCTCATCTTCAATGTCCATTTCATCAAACATCTTCTCCATATCTTCAATAGAAATTAATCCAATTTCATATTCTATTGAATCTTCATCTTATACTCCATCTTCAGCATAGTAACATTCTTTTGTATACTTAGGCTTGCAATTTGTTTTGAACTTCTTGACTCTTGTAGGACACTTAGATGCAAAGTGACCAATCTTGTTACATGAAAAACATTTGAATGGTAATTGAGCTTCACATTTCTTCTATTTCTTAGCAATCATAGTAATGAAATCATCTAGTTCTTTATCCTCATCTTCATTATCAAAATTAGCAGAAGTGTTCAAGGATTTCTTACCATGGATTGAGGCTTTGAATGTTGTTTCAATTTTAGGCTCTATCTTCAATCTTGATATCTCAAATGCTGAAATTTTGTTGATTAAGGTCTCTCTTTTGAAGACTTTTGAAAACTGCATAGTCTCATCTAGGATGTTTATCTTGCTTTCATATTCTGTTGTCAGAGTAGTCATCAATTTGTCCATTATATCTTCTTCTGAAATTTCTCCACCATTGTTCCTGATTCATGCAACTGCTTCATTAATTCTTTGATTGTAGTCTCTGATGTTCTCATCAAGTAGCATCTCCAAAGTATTACATCTTTTCCTCAATTTCTTTCTACGTGCATTCTTGGCTTGAATATCTCCTTCAAACATGTCTTCTAGATACTTCCATATCTTGTAGGCTCTATCTACTTTCTTGATCTCTAAAAACTCACTGTCAGATAGGGCACTGATAAGGGCTTCTTTGGCGATAGCATTTTGAGTGAACAATTCCTTTTTGCTTAATAGTTGCATCATCTTCTGCAAGATCTTGTAGAGAGGGAATCTGAACTTCTTGAGTAGGTACTTCAAAAATCTAAAAACCAATGCACTACAAATGTGTTGTCATTTTGTTCTTCTAGTCTAGATAATTCTCTCCATCAAACTTAGGACTTTCTTTTCTAAAGAATGCCATATGATCAACCTCAAGTTGTTAAACTTTCTCTCTGAGGCACTTGGCTCTGATACCAATTGTTAGGAATAGTCCTAAGAGATAACTGAGAGGGGGGGGTGAATTAGTTATCTCCAAGCTTCAATTCTTTATCCAATTAAGTATAGAAGAACATTAAGCATATACACAATAAGATAACACTTAACACAACACCACAATTTTGGTTACGGGGAAACCCAAATAGGTAAAAACCTCAGTGGGAATTATTAGCACCCACTACAAAATGCACTAGAGTATAATGATCCCTGTTAGAAGATCTTACAACCCTGTTAGGAGTTGATCTTTACAATGCATTAAGTATAGTGACCTGGTCAAGGGTTAGACCATGTTAGGAGTCTTTTACAATTAACCTTGTTAGGGGTTGTTGGTGTTCAAAAATGCTTATGCCACTTAGGGCTGCCAATATGCCTTGAGACTAATGTTAGGAGTGGTTAGTTCCAAGTATGGGAGCTCTATAAGGCAACTAGACCAACTATAGGGACAAGACTGCCCTCTACACTTCTGGCTCTGCAAAACCAAGGCGGGTGTACCTAATCCAGTAACTTATGGCATTTTAGGACTTTGGACTGGATTAAACAAAGCATATGATAGCAAGAGACTACTAAATGTTAACCAGACATTCATTGAATCTCAATTGCTATTGGGTATAAAATGGCCTTATGACCTCAAGACTATGAGGTATTGCAAGATTGGAGATATTAAATATAATTGGGTTTCTTGCATGATGCAAACAACCATGCAACACTTTGCATCAGCACAGGGATACTAGCTTAAGATCAGTACCTTATCCATTGGGCATCATACCTAAAGTGAACATGGAACACAAGGACAACTACTAGATTCATCTGAGAATCCAAGCCATAAATATAGTTAAACATCTCTTACACTACTTACAAGTATCCTTACTAATTGAACCAAATGAATCTATGCTTCACTCAGAGACTTTTAACCTGATTCTAAATCAAGGCTGAGAGATGAAACATATACATAAGCAACCAAATGCAATGAGCTAGAAAACTCAGAATTCATTAAGAACAACTAAAGGAGAGATCCAAGAATGAGAAACTGTATTAAGTATGTGGATTCAAATCCCTATATTACAAGTTGATTCAGAAAACACCATAGACAATATGCAAAAGATACATGAGGTTTTTCCCTAATGTTGATACAACCAGGATGAAAATGTTTACATGAAGAAACCGCTCATGGAACTAGAAATTGGAACCACTAGAACTGACAAAATTCAGAACCCTTGGAACTGATCAAAATTTGAACCCCTTCTAAGTCAAAAAGTCAAAAATTTATACCACTAGCCACCTTGGGAATCTCAAAGAGATTGCATGAAGCTTAGGGTTACTAAGGTTAGGGTTACAACTACCATACCAATTAGAAACGGTCAAAAACTTATTGCAGGGGCTGGAAACCAAGCAACCTAGAGAAAACAAATCTCAAATAGATCTGCAATTATGAAAATCTACAAGCTCATTATAGAACACCAGGGAACTGCCATAAAAATCAATCTAATCAACCACCTGCAAACACACCTCAAGCACAAAACCACACTCCATCAGGTACAAAACAACTTATGCAATTAATCACCCAACTCACTGGACCACACTGTAACAATCGATGCCACCAACCAAATCAAGAAACGACCAGAAAACCATAAATTCTGGTACTTCCTGTCACGAAAACCATCTCCAAGTTTGAATTTGAATTCCAACGGTCAAGTCTTTGGTGCCCAGCTCATTTTAAAACATGGTCATTGATGATCCATCCTTCCTGGCAAATTGGGTGGCCCCTAAAGGAATCCTGGTTTACATTTATGTCTGGTTGCATGATCGCAAGACACCCTACTCACCCTTGCGATCATGCGACTGCAATCACTTAGCCACGCAATGTCAATCACAAACCCACTTAGAAGTTTGAATTTGAAATGCAACGGTCATCCTCAGGGCGCTAGCAATTTATCAACGGTCAACATTTGAACTGAGATTAACTTTATATCACCACCGTTCGATTCATTTACTTTTCTCAGGCCAGTGCACTTTATATTTCTTTAAACAAAATCGACGGTCATCGTTACACCGCGATGCTAAAAGTCAAGCATCTCACCTCAGTGGTATAGCGACAACCACACGATCTTCACAGACTTGCAGACGCTCCACATCCTTTGAAAACTGCAGCCCCACTGACAACATCCAGCTCGTCACCCCACCGACCAATCAGAACTGAGCACATCACCAAGCAAGCAGCCCCAGTTTATTTGGTGAACTGGCGACCGAAGAAATTTTGCCAGCTTGCAAAATACTTTCCACCATCACTAAAAAACTTAGCGATCACATGACCACTGTTCGCTGAATCGCCAAATAAACTAGGGCATCACCAAAACATTACGCGAACCAACAAACAAGAAGAAAATTTGTCGGGCTGCTAAATATTTTATCACAACTGCCAAAGACACCAAGAAATTCAACCGGGCCCACGCAGGAAGATCCACAGCCGTCTCATAATCTCATAGACCTGACACACTTCATAAGCTTTTACGCCAACCCTTGATTTTATACGGATGTCAGGTCCCACTGCACTTATCCGCCAACGGGCCCCAAGTGACAGACGTCAACCGGTCGCATGGTCGCATGTCAGAAATTCCTAACATGCGATCATGCGACAACCAATGAAAACATGTACCTTCACTTCCTTTTTGACATCGGGACCACCACCAAAGAAATGCCTGAAACAAACAAGATCAACAGTAGGCGCATGATCTCATGACATGAGAATATTCTTTATGATCACATGCCCATCGTAGATCAAAAGCCTCTTGAAGACCCAGGCTCGCGATATTTCCATGTCATTATCAGGCATCCAATAAGAAAACTCCAGCTTAGCAGCCTTTGATAGCGATCCCATGGTCCATTGCATCGTCGAAGAAGATCGACGGTTGTCGCTATACTACAATCTTAAAAAATGAGCAGCTTTCCCTAGCAGTATAACGACAACCACGAGATCTTACTGAAGTTTAACCCCTTGGGAAGGAAAAGGTCCCACCAACCGATCGCACTTGCGCAGTTAGGACTGACAAAACAAGGAGTGTTGGCAAGAGGAAAGAAATGTGAGGTCGAAAACACATAGGGTTTTCAGCAAAAGATCGAAAACATCCAGGGTTTTCATGCAGACCCAAAGGTAGCAAGGAGACCAAAAACATCATGGATTTTCAAAAACATTGTGGGTTTTCGACACTTAGGCAGATTTTAAAATTTGTTTCCTGTAGACCTTAGAACTTGAATAACTCTCTAGATTTTGCGATTCAACACGTGTGTTTTGGACTGGAGTAAGGTGACACAATAAACTACCAGGGGCTAAGGGCACACACCATGAAACACTATGGATTTTCAATGCAAGATGAAATTGTGCAACAAGGTGGGATAACTTCAAAATTTGCAAGGAAGAGGCCATTTTCACAGGATTTTGCATTGATAGGAAAATGGACTAACAAGGGTGAGTACACATTGTCTGAGAGCACACTACTCAAATGGTGAAGGCTACAACCTTCCGCTTAATAGATACACACTATATCTGAATCTTGGTGAAATACAAAGTAGACCTGTTGTCTTGATGAGTTCCAATGAATATCAAATACTCTCTACTTCTTCACATAGATCTTCTACTGATGATTGATTGTCTTAGCATATTCACATCTTCTGCTCTGCTCTCTCAATCACACTTAGCAATAAAAAATGATTGCCTATAAATATCTTCCTCCAAATGATATAATCAAGTCAGCCTATTAGAACCTTCTTGAAATCATATTAGAGAAACAATATAACTCTCCAATAACATCTCCAATGGCTATACTAAGTACGCAACACAAAATGGGACCACCCAACTCAATATGAGTAGACGTGTCACTTCACATAGTCGGCTCCACCAAATTAATTGAAACTTTCTTCTCAAGCTAAATTATGTTATGCACTCTTAACCAAACATTCTTAACTCATAAACCAACATGAAACCAAACACGCATACCATAATGATAGGTGCAACTACTGAATAAATATAAACATTGTCGGCTCCATCAGACAATCTCAGGAAACTATAACTGGCAACTGGAAACATCATAACTCAATTTGTACTACATAACTAACTCTACATCCATGAACATAGCTTCACAAACATGTCTACAACATAAATATAAATGTGCATGGCTCCATCATAACCATACTAAAAATCACATACAAAACACTGCATGTAACTTTGTCAGGAACACTGCTATTATAATCAACTACACAACTGTCTGTACTCAGAATCAACCTTTGCGTCTATGATATCATATTGATAACATATCCATACAAATATACTCAAGGCTCACTGCATAGAACTATCATGCATGTTGCTTACCATATGTTGTCATCAATGACAAACATACAGTCAACATTGGCATGTTGGCAAACCTCCAACATATATGATCTCATCTAGTTTAGCATTTATCTAATAAAAGAAATTGCTTTACACTTTTAAAGGGTTCAAAAAAGAAGTTTGACGTCATCGCAAAAGTAACCACTCAACAGAAGCATCCAACTTGTTGGTTCTGTCTGAGCCACCATTTTAGAGAATGAAATGTAGATGTAAAAATGTCCAAAAGTACCTATATTATCCATTATTTTCCATTATTGGGATTGTCTTGAATGGTTTCTAGAGCCCTCGCTGTCATTCCTTTTCCATTATTTTTGGACATTAACATCTCTCTACATGGGTGTAAATGACATTATTTTCTATTTGCTTAGTTCCTGAGGAAGCACTTTGGACTCTCTTTTAATAAGAGTTAAGAAGGCGATGTTGGAAATATGAGTGGGAAAGTAATACTAAGAGGGGGGGGGTGAATCAGATATTACCTACTTTAACCTTTTCAATCTAATAAAACTTTATGCATGACATAAACAAAACTTGATCATTGTAAGCAACTAAACATATTAAGCAACATACATGAAATCACTCATGACACCATGATTTTGGTAACCCAGAAACCCTTGAAAGGTAAAACTGGGGCGGGGATGACACCCACAAATCTTCACTACTGCAGTAATAAGTTTTGCATGTTAAGGCTTACAAAATGTGATCAATTCATGATCTACCCTATGAAAGGTTTGCTCTGTTAAAAGCTAAAAGACTTATATAGTCTACCTTGTTAAAGGATTTATAAACTTACAACAAAGTAAGCACTCGGTAAAGAGATTACATAAATTCTGTTAAGACTACTCAGTTAAGAGATTTACCCTGATACATTGGTTAAAATGTCTCAGTACCTGATCTTTCAGTTTGCACTTGTATGTAGATTATAGATCTCCTCTTTACTATATATTAGTGATCTCTTCTATCTGATCTTTCTTGATTATGTCCTTTCACTGCTTAACTCGGTCACTGAACTTTGTCTGAATACTTGACTATTCTAAATATACCTCTCTGATCATTCTCTCATACACATTTGATCTCAATATCTCTTTTTCTCTCTGATTCACACACTTCTCTTGGTTTAGATCTTGACCTTATATAATAACCAAAACGTTTTACCGATTCAAGATCTACAGTTCTAATTTATTTCTATTGCCGCTTAAGCTATATAATTTTTTGATTGGCTCTAGGTATTACATAGGGATCAATGATTATAAGATGGATGCGTAATTACCTTCGTAACGACCTCAAAAAACAAAATACAAAACACCAATATCACCAAAAATGGTTTACCTCAATCATTGTGTCATTTCAAACTTGTATGTCATTCTTGGCTAACTCGAAAAAAGTTATTCCTGATACTCGACATTAACTGTACTCAACATCTGTTAATTTTCTCTGTCACTTAGTAATCATTGTATATGTAACTCGGCAAAAACTATACTCAGCATAATACAAACACATAGTGACCATGACTTTACTCGACAGTACTACTGCTCTGTAAGTATACAATACATAACTTGGCCTTTACAAAATGACTCAGTCGCAGTGATGACTGACCATTATTGCCTAGATATATGACTAAGTGTGAAGCACCAATTTTTGGATAATCCATGACCTGTAACAGTACAGTGGTACTACCTGGCAAGGGTGTATCAGTTGCTTTCATATTCTTTAAATCATCCTCAGTCAAAAATGAATTCTTGATGGGGCTCTCCTCGGGTATGTCAACAATGTGAACCTCAGATGTGTCTTGTGCTTTTACTTCCTTAGGAGTTCCAGTCTCCATTTTATCTTGTTTGATTTCAGGTTCAACAACTTTCGAAGTACTAGTATCCTTTCCTTCATCCTTGTAGATCAACAATCCAAACACTATCTTCCAGATTTTGATACTTTCTTGTACAACATCTTCAACCTTGTGTTGAAGAATTAGATAAGCTCTAAGTTTGGGATCAAACTTACCTCTGTATTGTTCAATTATCTTTTTGATGTTGGCAAGGGTGAGAGTGGACTCAACTTGTGCTAATGTACTCTCCCTTATTTCTTTTTCTATTTGCAGAGCATATTCCCATTTATGTGCAACCCTGTTGCATACTTCCTTAGGAATTCTATTTTCAATTTGAATTGGCATCATCTTGAAAATGCACAACATTTCAAGAATAGCATCTTCTACTTTCTCTTTATCTCCTATGCTCATGTTCCCAAATTTTAATCTTTTCAACTCATCCACTGTTGTAGAGCCAGTAATCTTATGACATAATTCATCAATAGTGAGTTGTTATGCACCCTATTGTGTAACCTTCCCCTTTACTCCTTCATCACTTTCAGTTTCTTCATCATCGTCTAGTGCTAGAACAAGTTTCCTTCTTAGCCTCTTCACAACCTTAGCTGACACTACCTTGGGTAGTGTGGGTTTTTGCTTAGCAGATGCAGGAGGCATCTTAGGAGTCTCGGTAGCAGTTCTTCTAATTCTAGGCCTAAGTGATGGTGTCGATGACACTTTAGGTTTCAACACTCTTTTCTTAGCCGGGGACTTGACAATTATTGGTTTCTTCTCTTTCTCTTCTTCTTTTTCACTACCACTAGTTTCACTCTGTTCATCTTCTCCCAATCCTTGGGTCAAATCTAGTGGTGCATCCTTCTCAGATTCTTTGACATAGTTTTCCAGATTTTTCACTATCTTCTTTCTTTTCCTCTCTGTGGTGGTAGCCAATAATCCCAAAGAGATCTTGGATTTGGATTCATCAAATGTTCCAAAGTAAGGTGCTTTACTATCAATTTCTTCAGCTAGGAGGGCTATGATTGCAGCAGCAGCTTCATCTATGTTAAGTTCATAGGATAATGGCATTAACCATGAAACCTTAGGTAGGACTGCCTATGGATAAGTAAAATATGTGTCTACCAGAAAACATATAGCCTTGCTGTATTTTTCAATCAAAGACACAAGGACTCTAGTCCTATTTCTCATCTTCTTTTTAAACTCAATAAAATATTTATCCATTATTCCTTAAAAATCATCTCCAATCTGATTTATAAATTCATTTATTTAAATAGTGATTGGTTTCTTCTTGTCCCATGTAACATATCCATGTGTAGGAAAACTCTTCTTGACATAAAAGAACAAACAGATTAGTAAGGAACCGAACTTACACATAGAATTCTTTGTCGTCCGGATGGAGTTCAAGTTCTCGACAAGTTGAGTTAGCTGGAGCTCGGCAAGGTCATATGTGTGTCCTTTCTTGATTATCTTCCATGCCTGGTCCATTGCCATACAGGGGACGTTGTCCAACCGACTAGATTGATAGAACTTATGCGAGATGACTCTAACAACAAAGTCAATTTTCGGATCAGTTATGGTGGAAATTGTCATTCCTTGTTTGTTCCAAATTGCTTGGGTGTTAGCTTGAATGTCTTCCTTTCCTGCACATTTCATCGTTCTTTTTCCTTCAATTGTAGGGTAACCAGTGACTTTATGTATCATTTCCTTTGTAATCTTCACGGGTCCATCTTCCAGCCATAAATGCATGTCGTGTACTCGACCCAAAATGATCTTTATCCATTCCACTTTAAAATTTTGTGGGAAATTTAGGGCATGCACTAACCCTCGATCGACAACAACCTTATGTTCCAGCTTCAACACTCCATTGACACATAGTTTATCATAAGCTTCCCTAATCTCGTAATCACTGATTTCTCCAATTTTACACATGTAGCAAGACCTAACATCATTCATTAATAAAATATTCTTTGGAATGGAAGATAGGGCTCCGTTTAAATCTCCTTTAATTGCACTCTCTGATATTGCCTTGAATACCTTCGGCTTGCAAACTTCATTCCTTACTAATTGCACATTAAAAACTTCCATCCCTTGTTTCTTGACTGGTGTAGATGAAGATGATGCCATTTTAAACAATAATTTCTGAAGAGAAAAAAAAATATTTACTCGGCAGAGTACCTTTTTTGTCAATAACCCTGTAGATAAATTTTGTCGATGGCACGCTGAGAAAATTTGAAATTGCCTTTCCTAAACTAGTTTCACAAACTCTGAATCGCTCTCTGAAATCTCAAATAGCCTGGTGAAATAAAATTAACGACAACTTTCCACTTTACAGAATCCAAAAAATAGAATTAGGGCCTCATAAATGCTCCGTACAAGTTTTGGTGGTATACAGTTGTCTCGGCAAACTCACAAGCTCGGTCGATATAACCATTGTGATACAGCTCGGCATATATAGCATTTTGGCCAGCAGATGCTTGACATACATTGATAGCTTGGTCAAGACACTGATGCTTGGCATCAAAGTGAAATTCTCTATTTTGTTCAGATATGTCCTAATGCATCTTTATCTATGCAGATATGGACTTTTGTTCAATTCTATGTTAGGAACTGATGAAAAAGAAGACTTTACAAGACTCAGTTCACACATACCTTCCAAGCTTAATTAGAAGAGGTGTGATCACCTGATCCATTGGATTGGGTGACCGCATATGTGCTAGCTTCACTTGATTTTTCTTCTTCTTTCTTCCTCCATGTCTTTTCCATCTGATTCTTCAGTTTCTCACAGATATCTTTATTCTGGTTATTATCATTGCTCGACAAGGGTGATCTACAATCTTTCTTTAAGTGATCAACCTTATTACATTTGTAACAGACCATGCTTCCATACATCCAACTTTTAGATTTGCCTCTAAAATGAGTCTTCATGCAATTTGCTCCGATGTGTCCATATTTACCACAATAATGGCAATTATACCAAGTGTTGTAATTCCAATTGTATGAGTTGTGCTTTGTGATTGGCTTGGTTTGCTCATTTGATGACCACCTGGGTCTAGATTTGCATTCAAATGCTTTGTGCCCATATTTCTGACAATTGAAACAACTTCCTTGAAACTTATGTGAGGTCGATGAATTGCTAGCCTTAGATCTACATTCATGTGCTTGATGTCCATGCTTCCTGCAGTTAAAACAATGTCCATTAAACTTACGTTTAGAATCAGACTTACCATGTTTGCTTCTGCATATGTTGGCTGTATGTCCTGGCTTTCCACAGTGATGACATGTGGGCTTGGTGTTCTTTGGTTTAGCAAACTTCTATTCTCCATTCTTTGATGATTCTCCTTCTTCAGTAGATGAATGTTCATTCAGTCCAAGTCCATATCTATCACCGGATCTTCTAGGTGATCTTAACGGCTCTTCAAAATATTTTGCAGCTTCATTGGGTTTGTTCATCCTTTCATTGATTTCCTTTTTATTTCTCAATTCATGTTTCAACTAATCATTTTCAGACCTTAGTTGATTGATTTCCATATCTTTCCTGCCCAATTCCTGATTAACCAGCAGTAGTTGATTTACCATATTTAGTTGATTATTAGTCAACCTTTGCATGTCACTTGTTCTTTCATCTAGCCTGATTGCAACTTGTCTTTTTTCTTCTTCAACCATTGCCTTATCATCTTCAGCTTTCTTTTTCATTCCACTAATTCACAAAGTCTAATAGATTGAATTTCTTGTTCTCTCTTTAAAGATCTGATGTCATCATTTAGTATGGTATTTTTCTCTAGTAGTTCTTTTATAGCTTTATCACTCTCGGTAGGGTTATCATTGTCAAATAGTCCAGAGATGTCTTCTTCTTTGTATTGTGGCTCATTTTGTTGAATTGCAATCTCTCTTCTCTTGCTCAAGGATTTCTTCAATTCCCCTCTGGCTGCTTCCAGTTGTTGTAATGCCAGTTGTACTTCAATCTTTTGATTCTCTATGATCTTCCCCAATTTATAAGCTTCCATTTTAAGATCTATTTCCTCAAGTGGTTAGACTTCCTTAAGAGAAACCTTGCTACTCTGATACCAATTGTTGGAAATATAAGTGGGAAAGTAATACTAAGAGGGGGGGGCGGTGAATCAAATATTACCTACTTTAACCTTTTCAATCTAATAAAACTTTATGCATGACATAAACAAAACTTGATCATTGTAAGCAACTAAACATATTAAGCAACATACATGAAATCACTCATGACACCATGATTTTGGTAACCTAGAAACCCTTGAAAGGTAAAACTGGGGTGGGGATGACACCCACAAATCTTCACTACTGCAGTAATAAGTTTTTCCTGTTAAGGCTTACAAAATGTGATCAATTCATGATCTACCCTGTGAAAGGTCTGCTCTGTTAAAAGCTAAAAGACTTATACAGTCTACCTCATTAAAGGATTTATAAACTTACAACAAAGTAAGCACTCGGTAAAGAGATTACATAAATTCTGTTAAGACTACTCGGTTAAGAGATTTACCTTGATACACTGGTTAAAATGTCTCAGTACTTGATCTTTTGGTTTGCACTTGTATGCAGATTACAGATCTCCTCTTTACTGTATATTAGTGATCTCTTCTATCTGATCTTTCTTGATTCTATCCTTTCACTACTTAGCTCGGTCACTGAACTCTATTTGAATACTTGACTATTTTGAATATACCTCTTTGATCATTCTCTTATACACATTTGATCTCAATATCTCTTTTTCTCTCTGATTCACACACTTCTCTTGGTTTAGATCTTGACCTTATATAATAACCAAAACATTTTACTAATTCAAGATCTACAATTCAGATTTATTTCTATTACCGCTTAAGCTATACAATTTTCTGATTGGCTCTAGGTATTACATAGGGATCAATGATTATAAGATGGATGTGTAATTACCTTCGTAATTACCTCAACAAACAAAATACAAAACACCAATATCACCAAAGATGGTTTACCTCGATCATTGTGCCATTTCAAACTTGTATGTCATTCCTAGCTAACTCGGCAAAAGTTATTCCTGATACTCGACATTAACTGTACTCGGTATCTGTTAATCTTCTTTGTCTCTTGGTAATCATTGTATATGTAACTCAACAAAAACTATACTCGGCATAATACAAACACATAGTGACCATGACTTTACTCGGTAGTACTACTACTCGGTAAGTATACAATACATAACTCGACCTTTACAAAATGACTCGATCACAGTGATGACCGACCATCATTGCCTAGATATATGACTAAGTGTGAAGCACTAATGGTCAACACAACTATAGAGATCTACAAGTGAGACTATTTATTCTATCGAATTTATCTAATGTAGATTCAGGCATTCAACAAGACTTAATTTTTGTAGATTCATTAACAAGTATTTAACTTCATGACATAACAAAAAAAATGATTTTTAGAACTAATGTAAGAAGAATGATAAGAATGAAAACTTAAACAAGAATTAATCCAAGAAAATGAAATGTTGGAAGATTTTACCAAAACTAAAGGAGAGAAGATTGCAAGATCAACCACAAAGTACTTCAAGAATCCAACAATGAGCCAAGAGATTTTGGTAAGGGGAAAAGCAAAGAAAAACCCCTTTGTGAATAAGAATATGGCAAAAAGCCTAAAGGATGAGAGCAATGAGCTCAATACAATAATGAGAGCAATGAGAAATTGAGAGAGAGAGGAGAAGATTATTGAAGCAAGTGTGAGAGATACATCTCTTAAGTAGAGATGAGTGGAGGAGTTTTGCATGTAAATCCCTTCTCCTATGGATGCCGCATTCCTATTGTGTGTGTGACAAATGTGTGATTCCTCTTAAGGAGGAATATCTATTTTCCTTATTAAAGGAAATACAAAATAGTGACATGTCCTCTTACATGGACTAGAGGACAAATATAAATAAGGATACCTTGGTTTATCCTTTTAATTACATATTTTCAACCAAGGAAAGATTAATTCTAACACCCCCCTTTAATCTTTACTTGGGGGATTTACATCAAGGGGTAGCAAACCCAAATTTTTACAATGAAATTCAAATTTCTCTCTAGAAAGAGGCTTTGTTAAAATATCTACAATTTGATCTTCACCCTTGCAATAGATGAGTGAAATTTTCTTTTCTTCAATTTGCTCTCTAATGAAGTGATGGTGGAGAGAGATGTGCTTTGACTTTGCATGGTAGACTGGATTCTTTGCCAAGGCTATTGCACTTTGATTGTCACAATATAGAGGTGTAGGTTCTTGTTGAGGTAGACCCAAATCTTCAAGAATTCTTCTAAGCCATAAGGACTCTTTGGAGGCATTGGTACAACTTTTATATTCAGCTTCAGTAGAACATAGTGAAACAGATTGATCTTTTTTACTTTTCCAAGATATAGCACCTGAACCAAGAAAAAAACAATACCCAAAAGTAGATTTCCCATCATTGGGGTCTCCACCTAAATCTGAATCAGTAAATCCTTTTAAAGTAAAATCAGAATTTGCATCATAAAATAAACCTAAATCAAGAGTACCTTTAATATACCTTAATATTCTTTTAGCAATTTTGAAGTGAGTTTGTTGGGGTTTGGACATAAATCTTGAAACTAAACTAACACTAAAAGATATATCAGGTCTAGTAAGAGTTAGATAATTTAAACTTCCAACAAGTTGTCTATAAGGAGTAGCATCTATAAATGGAGTTTCCATATCTATCATTAACTTAGTTCCTAATTCACATGGAGTTGAAACATGATTAGCATCATTCATATGAAATTTATTAAGAAGATCTTTAGCATATTTACTTTGAGAAAGAAAAATACCCTTAGGGGTTTGCCAAATTTGCATTCCTAAGAAGTAATGAAGAAGTCCTAAATTAGTCATTTGAAACTTTTGGTTAAGTTTAGACTTAATATCATCAATTAAATGGTTATAACTTGAAGTAAGAATCAAATCATCAACATAAAGAATGATAATAATAATGTCATTTTCACTATGCTTGATATACAAGTTAGGATCATTTTTACTTCTAGAAAAACCTTGAGAAAGAAAGAAAGCATTAATTTTAGAGTACCATTCTCTAGGAGATTATTTTAAACCATAGATAGTTTTCTTTAGTTTACATACAAGATGTTCATTACCTTCTTTAATAAAGCCAGGAGGTTGAGACATATAAATTTCTTCATGCAAGTCACCATTTAAAAAGGCACTTTTAACATCCATTTGGTGAATGGGCCAATTCATTTTTGCAGCTAAAGCAAGAACAACTTTAATAGTAGGCATTTTAGCAACAGGAGCAAAGGTTTCATTATAATCTATTCCTTCAAGTTGAGAAAAACCTCTTGCTACTAGTCTAGCTTTAAACTTACTAATTTCATTATTAGCATTCAACTTAGTTTTATATAACCATTTACATGAAACAAGATTTTTTCCATGCGGTAAAGTAACTAAATCCCAAGTATTATTAGAAATTAAACTATCATATTCATCTTGCATAACACTTTGCCAATGAGGTTGATTTTTAGCTTGAGAAAAATTTTGAGGATCTTTAGAATGCATAAGAGAAGACATCAAAGCATAGTTACAATAATTAAGTCTCCTAGGTCTAAGACCACCCATTCTAGAAATATAATTATCACCTTCATTAAGTAAATCTTTAAACCATTTAGGATTTCTCTTAGAAGTAATGGAAGTATCACTATGAGGAGTAAATTCATCATTTTCATCATCACTATGAGGAATAAATTCATCATTATCATCATGCACAACATTATCACTATCATGAGCAAACTTATCATTAAGAGGAGTAGAGATATTCTTACCATCATCATCATCATCATCATCTTTTTTAATATTTATAGGAATAGAAATAGGTGATTTAGGAGTAGGGTTTAGAATAGGAGGTTGGTCCTCCAAGAGATCAATAATACCCCCTTTAAATTCATCATCTTTAGCCTTGGAACAATCATGAACTTCATTTTCTGCAATAACAACATCTCTTGCAATGTGCACCTTATTAGTAGTAGGATCATAAACCCTATAACCTTTAGTAGATTCATCATACCCAACAAAAGTAAACGGGGAGGATTTAGAATCAAGTTTATGCCTTTTTTGTTTAGGTGTGTGAACATAAGCAATAGATCCAAAAAAATTTAAGTGTTGTAAATTTGGCTTCCTACTGGACCATGCTTCCTCAAGAGTTATATTTTGCAAAGCTTTAGTAGGAGTTATATTAAGAAGATAAGTGGCACAAGCCATAGCTTCAGCCCAAAACTTGTAATGCATATTTTTGGCATGTAACATACATCTAGCCATTTCCACAATGGTTCTATGCTTCCTTTCCGCCACACCATTTTGTTCTGGTGTATAAGGAACAGTAAGCTGATGTTTGATACCAAAAGATCTTAAGTAAGAATGAAAGGCATTATTAACATATTCAGTACCATTATCTGTTCTAAGTATTTTAAGTTTAAAACCAGATTGCCTCTCCACAAGCATATGAAATTCAGAAAATGTATCAAGTACTTGATCTTTAGTATGCAAAAAGTAAATCCAAATTCTTCTAGTAAAATCATCCACAAAGGTTAGAGCATACTTTGAACCTTGTATGGATATGTTCTCCATTGGACCCAAAAGATCACTATGAATAAGATGTAACTTATGAGATGCCCTCCATGAAGTACCCTGAGGAAAGGGCTCCCTTTTCATTTTCCCACTCATGCACCCTGTGCATGTTAGTTTAGAGGGAACAATATGAGGTAAACCATCAACCATATTAGATTTTTGCATCAAAGTAATATAATCGGAATTCAAATGGCCAAGCCTTTCATGCCATGTATTAAAATCAATATTCACTTTCAAAGAGTACCTTGTAGAGGCAAACTCATAAAACTTAAACAAGTTATCATGATCCATCTTAGCATTAGCAACAACATGATTAGTGTTAGGATCAATAATATAGCACATATCCTTGTGAAATTCAACTTTGTAATCTTGGCATAATTGAGAAACTGAAAGTAGGTTAGATTTCAATTCAGGGACATAAATAACATTGTGCAACTTTCCATTTGGAACATTAACATCACCAAAACCATCCACTTTGCAACTATGATCATTAGCTAATTGAATAGGAACATTTGTAGTATCAGGTTGCAAAGAATCAAAAATTTCTCTATGAGATGTAACATGATGAGAAGCACCACTATCAATAATCCATTCTAAGGCATGAGAAGCTTTATAACAAACAGTAAAAGCACGATGAGATTGATTACCTTGAGATTTGAAGTTATTTTGATTATTGTTATTAATGGGCTTCTTATCATTTTGCTTTTTGAAACAAACATTAGTTAGGTGACCATCTTTACCACAATAAGTACAATGTGGTTTTTTGTTATGTTGATTATTGTAATTATTGTTATTATTATTGTATGAAGGCCTAGAATTAGACCTATTATTTGAATAATTATTATTATGATTATTATTGTTACGATAGTTATTGTTGTTATTGGAATAATTGTTATTATGATGATTATTATTATAATGATTACTATTAGAAGTATGAGATTTATTATTATGATTTGGAGTTTTAGAAACAAAAGCATGTTCAAAGGACTTAATAGTACCAAATTGCAATAATTTAGCCTCTTCTTGACGTAACAAATTTTGAAAGATTGCATAAGTTAAATGAGGAGCTAAAGTAGGAATAGCAAGCTGAGAGTGAATGTTAGTAATAAATTGCTGAAATTCTTTTGGAAGACATTTCTTAAGAATAATTGTAATCAATCTAATATCACTTAAACTAACATTAACACCACTTAGTTGAGTTTTAACTGCATCAAATTTAAGTAAAAAGTCATCCATATTTTTAAAGTCATTATACCTTAAGTCCTCCAAGTTGTCTTGGAGTTGAATCTTACGAGATTTTGAAGAGCTGTCATATGTCTGTTGTAGAATGGTCCACGCTTCATGAGCTTTAGTGCAATGTCCAATTAGGACATAAAGATCAGGGATGATGGAGAGACCAATCAAACCAAGGGCTTCCTCGTTTTTGGTCTTCCATGCATCTTTTTCTGCTTGTGAAGCAAAGGTAGCGGGTTCAATAGCTGCATCTATAGCAACTTCAAGTAAATGTTTAAATCGAAATAAAAATGACACATGAGTTTTCCATTGATGATAGTTAGAGCTATTGAGCTTGATTTTCGGGATTAAAGTAGACATGATAAATTAATCAAATTAACTTACACAAAGTAAATAACAGTGTAAATATATAGATCAAGGTTGAGAAAAATAACTTTAACTTGATGTTAACACTCAATATAAGAGGTAATTAAAGATACTAAAAAGATTTAAAAAATTTAATTAAAAATGGTGAAACAATTTTTAATTGCAACGAAATACAGAACCATTAATTGGATTTGATTAAAAATGATATAAGAAGCTTATAACTAAAACGATTTGAGATAAAATGAAATAAAAAAAAGTATGAGGGTTAAATTTTTTATATTTAAACAAAATTTGAATAAACTAAGAATATTTAACAATTAAAATTTTTGTTAAATCAATGAAACAAATTTTAATAGCAATTTAAATAATGAATTAGTGGTTCAAATGAGCTTATAATACAAAATGAGTACAAGATTAAACTGATATTAAAAGATATAAAAAATTTGTATGAGAGATAAACTTTTGTGTTAAGATATTTGGGTATAACGATTAATTTTATTAAAGAAAGCAGTGATCAGAATGCAAAGTGAAAATTTGAGCAGACCGTGAGTAGGTTTAAAGGACTATTGATAACATATACTTGGTCTCTGAGCTTCCTTTTTCAAAACAAACCTAACAATTGAAGGGCAATGATTACAATTGTAATTCAAGGCGTTACAATTTCTTATCAAGGCGTTACAATTTCTTATACTTGCACTATCTAAACTTGCAATTTCTTATTCCTTCAATTTCTTATTCCTTCAATTTCTTAGGATTCTATAGTTGATCCAAATTCTAGAATATCAAATTCTTAATTAAATACAATGTATAATGTTCTGTAATGCTCTGCAAAAATATTTATTGCATAACGTTAATGTTTATAACAAAGTTTAAAAAAAAAAAAATGTTTATGGCAATGATGAATAAAATGCTTGCAATGATTACCGTCTGCAAAAAAAAATGTTAGTATAACCTCTGCTATGCTGCTATGCACAGACAGATACCATATGCTCAGCCACAGTGACCAAACAAGGGGAGAAAAAAGCACTACACGACAAAGCCTCTGTCAAGAATAGAACTAATGAAGAAACGGAGAGAAAATTTCCAGTGACAAAAGCTGTGCGGATGTATTCTGTAATCTCAGAGATACAAACAAATTCGAGGATAGACCAGTTTTTGACGTGGAAGGTAAAAAAAAACTATGGATTTTTATGCAGAGAAAATCTTACCATATTTGCATTCATGTGGCTCTCAGACATGCTGAATACAAGCCGTAGCAAAGAGATTTCAAAATGAAAAGTAACTCCGAACTTAATCAGTGCTACACCAGGAGAATAGAAACCAAAATATAAGATAGATATATGAAAGATATATGAAAGTTATTGATAGATATACATATCAAAGTTGCACAAAATGCAAGACAGAGCTGGAAGGATAAGAGCTCTTTGTTATATGTCAATAGATATATGCTAGATAATGATCAAATAGTCAAATCTACTGCATGTAATTGCAACAATAATACCATACGCCTGCAGAGAAACAGGAGAAAGCAGCCAGATGAAAACAACTATGTTAAAAAACAACAACAACATTAAAAAGAGATATGAATAAACAAGGATCTGAGAAACAACTGTTAGCAGAGATATAATCAGAAATCTAATGAAGAAAAAGATGAAGCCTGTGAACAAAATGTTAGAAATACAGATTAAGTATATAAATCTAGAGTTAATAGTTACAATGCTGAAATAGAATGAGCTAGCTTTAAAACTAGAAATGAGATTAATAGAGCTTAGATCTGGCAGCAAGCCATCCAGAACTAAGAGATTAGATTATAAAAAAAAATAGATTTGTAACAAAAAAACCTGCAAAATAAATATTAGAACAACAACAAGGGCTTGCTCCTTTGAATGGCACCTTCCAACAAAACACTTAAACAAGGATTAGAGAGCTCTGATACCATGTAAGAAGAATGATAAGAATGAAAACTTAAACAAGAATTAATCCAAGAAAATGAAATGTTGGAAGATTTTACCAAAACTAAAGGAGAGAAGATTGCAAGATCAACCACAAAGTACTTCAAGAATCCAACAATGAGCCAATAGATTTTGGTAAGGGGAAAAGCAAAGAAAAACCCCTTTGTGAATAAGAATATGGCAAAAAGCCTAAAGGATGAGAGCAATGAGCTCAATACAATAATGAGAGCAATGAAAAATTGAGAGAGAGAGGAGAAGATTATTGAAGCAAGTGTGAGAGATACATCTCTTAAGTAGAGATGAGTGGAGGAGTTTTGCATGTAACTCCCTTCTCCTATGGATGCCACATTCCTATTGTGTGTGTGACAAATGTGTGATTCCTCTTAAGGAGGAATATCTATTTTCCTTATTAAAAGAAATACAAAATAGTGACATGTCCTCTTACATGGACTAGAGGACAAATAAAAATAAGGATACCTTGGTTTATCCTTTTAATTACATATTTTCAACCAAGGAAAGATTAATTCTAACAACTAAATTGTAAATTGTTAACATCTTTTTATTTTTTACTCGCCAAACATTGTAAAGATTTTACTTTAACAAAAGACAAGACATAAAGATTGGAATTTGATGAAAAACAAAAATATTGACATATTCGAAAGAGGAATTATATTCAGACATTGTAATGCTATTTTAGATTTTCATAAATATAAGGTTTATGGTGAGCATTACATTCATTAAAAATGATCATATCTTTCTGGTAGACTTTTTCTATTTCATGATCAACTTGTTTTGATGGATTCCCTCGTCCTTATTTCAATTCTTGTATTCATAAATTATTTCTTGGATTTATTGCCATATTCTCATATGTAAGAGGGGCTTTAGTTTTACTTTTGTAGGAGGATTACTTTTACAAGGCATGTAATTGTGTTCAGAAGTAATAGATTTGACTTCTCAATGGTTTTGCTAATTTGATTTAGATGACCTTCAAAAAATTAAAGTTGAGTTTCAGTTTTCAAAGAATTGATATTGGCTAAACCTTAGTTTTTAAAGTCAAAGAATCATAGGTCCTCTTTCCTATCAGATTACAGTGATCAGACTCCCATAAATAATTTATATTTAGAAGATAGATATAAATCCGACAAACAATTAGTTTGAATAGAACCAATTTACATGAATTTGGAGAAAAATTCCTATCGACAACCTAGGCTAGAATATTTGTCCACATGGTAGACTTCAAGTGTTTTACTTTTCAGTGAATGGTTTGCCACTCACATTTATCACAACACACTAAGCATTCTCCTAATCCTATAGCAATGGTCATGTCTATTTTGTCCCCTAGATATCTATTTATATTACATAGATCTTATAGAATATATATTTCACTGGCTCTTGCATTTAGACATTGTCACTTCCCTTGCATACTGACAAGGTAATTAAACCTTCCATCAGAGAAAAAACTGCTCAATATCGCTACCGGTATCAACAATAACTAGTTTTTTTTGTTTTTGTGCAAAAGATCATATATTCAATTGGGTCAACTTGTGCTCTATTTGTATCAACACTTTTAAAATTTCCAACTATAATATGCCTTGATGGTGAGCATAAATTAAAAGGTGCTTAGTTATATGAAACTGTAGGATTCAAGTCATATAAATTTATAAGGCAAAACAAATAATTGTGTTGGCTAAGAGGCTTCAACCTTACTAGATTTTTACTAGATGCCCACTGTAGAAACATAGATCTACACAACATAAACACTATAAATATATAAAAAGTGAATGCTCAAAAGTGACAAATGAACTAATTTTGTGCCTCATGGCCTTTTGCTTCATAGCTATAGTCAAGTTCATTTCTATACTTCCTTTAGATTCACTGATATAGTTACACATGTTATATAAGTCTCATTTCTATTCAAGGAATGAAGTCTATGGTAGAAACTTGTATCATGGATCATTATCTTTTATGAGCTAAGAATATTCCTAAAACTCTATATTGAAAGTTTGTTTGCTTTAGAAGAGTGAATGCATGAGTTCTTGGACTTGATGTGCACCTTAAAAAATTCTTTGCAAGTAACATATATCTTGGTTACTGAATCCTGGGTGTTTGCAGGAATTTTGGGAGCTAAAGTGAGAGTTGTGAAGATATAATTCAACTATTCTCGAGCACTATAGGTATTCTTTAAATAACTCGTGTAACTTTAGTCTTTATCATTATCACTCCATTTATCACATGTTTATTTCATAGGACTTTTACATTGATATGGTGGATTACCTATTTTCCTTTTCATCCATAATTGTTATGAAATTAAATCCCTAGCCATTTTCTTTCTCTTATGGGTTCTTAATTGCACTGAAATCCATTATAAAGATAGCATTGAGTGCCTTCTTTTCTTGGATCCAATTTAGTTTGTTGTTACCTCAACATAGTCAAATATGGACATTTACAATTTAATTTTGTTAGAATTCATATCAATAACGGATTACTACCGTTCCCAGTAAAAAGATTGGTAAAAAAATGCTACATATTTGGGATAAACCTAAACTAGAACATTGCTTCCCTGATTTTATCTTGGCAAACAGTAATTTGTTTAGTTTGCACAAATATCTTATATTCTGTAGGTGTACCTGCATTGCACCGACTCGTTGGTATCACACACACCTATGATTTTCACTAAAGAAATCTTAGACGACATAGTTTAGCAAATCATGGTTGGTTGTCTATCTTGTTCAATTGGCTCTCTTCTTGTGACTCGGTGAAATTTCCAACTAACGACTCTTTTTTGTTTTGTTTGAAATATCATTGCATTGCTCTCCATCTAGAACTTTTGTTCCCTTTTTGGTTTTTCCTGTATTGATTAATACTATTAGAATAACTAAGAGGGGGGGTGAATCAGTTATCCATAGTCCCAATTCCAAAATGTATCACTTAAAACAAATTCAGCTAAATCTGTAGCTCAGTAAACAAAAACTACTATTATGTCTATGCCTTTACTGATTACCAGTTAATTACTCATAGTGATTATTGACCAAATCAAATATGCAATATGTAAAGTATGACAACAAATAAATCACCACATAAACACATAACACAAAGATTTAACGTGGAAACCATGTTAAGGGAAAAACCACCTGGGACCGGTAACCTTAAAACTTTTCACTCTTCTGAAGTGAGCTTGGTGAAGAGATAACCCTGTTAAAGGTTACAAAACACAATATAAGGTGTGACCTTGTTAGAGGATTTAACACTAACATTTATCATCCAACCAACATTCACTATGGGGTTGACAAGATAACAATGTACATTCTATGAATGACATCACAAGACTTTCAAGTCCACTCGGTTAAGATATTTTTATGTTACAATGGTTAAACTGAAACAATAGGTGATCTGATTACAACACAACTTGATTTTGCAGATGTTCAGATCTATTCTAATCCCATAAAATCCTTTGATCAATATTTCAATTTAGTTCTTCAATACTCAATAACTTATTGTCACTCGGTAATAGCTCTTTGACGCTCAGTTAACTTTGCAATTCAGTTCTCCTTCAACCAGTCTGATTAGGCATGCATAAAGCTCTATTCACGCAATATCTATGCAGTCTCCTTCTTCTGGCATCCTTTCAATAATGAAACCCTAGTCTCTTATATAGATAAGTAAATAGTTTTCTTTTCATCCATCAAATTTTGCCGCTTAATCTCCTTCATTGATTTTGCCGCTTAAACTTTCCTCACCAAATGTGTCAATGACTTGTTTCATTTCCATCCTTTAGATCTTCTTTGAATTTTGTTAGTCATTGATCTCGTAACAAACTTTATCTTCCACCTCGAAATCATACACTTTACAGCTCATCAATTTCTGTCGGCTAAAGTAAACCTTTAGTTCTTTTATCCAAGCTCAGTTAATGAAGAAATACATCAACGAACACAAGCTCAGTTAATACTATCACTCGATATACACCACATTGGCTTGGTGTATACTAAAGTGCTTCATTTACCAACCACACTGCTTTGTTAAGTTATGCTTCCATCTTCGTAGTAGATTAATGCAACATAATCAAGTCAACAATATGAAGTCGTAGATTCATCAATAAGTTACCCAAAGTATTCCTTATCCTCATTTGTCATATCCATCTTCTTCCATGTAGATATCTCAGTTCTTCACCTTTTCTCTCCCTTTTATAGATGTGTAAATGTTTGCAACTATCATGATAAGTACTATCAAAAACTAGTTGACATCAATGACAACATAATGACTGATTCAATTATCTTACATATCAATTCAGTACTTGGTGATCTCTAATCACTTGTAGTTCATCAATCAAGTTCTCAATGAGTTGTAGTCCATCAATCTCTCCCTTTGGCATTGATGGCAACTCAAGCAATATGAGATATACCATACACATACCAAACATGTATTCTACAACTCTGCAAGCAAATGTTTTAGCTCAGTAAGCTCTCCCTAGCTTAATATGTTTAATCACTACATTACATGACAGCATTGCAAGTGCAAACTTTTCTCTGCAGATATGATCTTTTCAGCTCTTAGATTCCTTTTGTTCTTAGCAACAAGTCTTCAATACTCTCCCCGACTTTCTCAGATTATCTCTCCCTTAGATAGATGTTCCAGTGATCTCCTTGGTTATCATATTGTTTATCTCTCCCTTTGACAACAATGCCAAAAAAAATAAAAACAAACCATACAACTCTGCATTAGTGAAGTAACTCTCTATTGTTTAGTGCATACAATGTATCTCATTATACTGATATGCAGATCTATGTTCTAGTTCCTCAAATCTTTCACAGCCTTAGACAAAATCCAAAGTGTGCACTATGCTACATCAACATGAATGATCTTCTGATAAGATCAGGCTGATGCAACCTCCAGATCACATTAGTGACCGATAGATAGGGGACGGACCCCAAGTCTAGTCCTCAAGTATTCAAAAGTATCTTTCGGTAGAGGCTTTGTAAAAATATCAGCAAGTTGCTCTTTTGTTGTAACATATTCCAATTTAACTTGCTTCTCTTGTACTTGTTCTCTTAAGTAGTGATACTTAATAGAAATATGCTTGGTCTTTGAGTGCATTACAAGATTCTTAGAGATATTTATTACACTAGTGTTGTCACAATATATAATCACTGGCTCAGTGATTACCTCATTCATCCCTTCCAACACTTGTTTGATGTAAGAAATGGTTGAATAGTTTGTAGTAGCAGCAACATATTATGCTTCGGTAGTAGACTGAGAAATACAAGGTTGTTTCTTACTTGTCCAAGTAACAAGTCTTTCACCAAAGAAAAATGCTCCTCTAGTTGTACTTTTTTTGTCATCTGTATTTCCATCCCAATATGCATTGGTGTAGACTCTTAGTTCAAACTTGTCTTCCTTAGGATACCATAATCCATATTCCTTTGTTTTCTTTAGGTATCTTAAGATTCTCTTTACTGCAACCATATGTGAATCCTTTGGATTGGTAGAAAATCTGGCAACAATCCCCACTGCATGTGTAATGTCTGGCCTACTATGTACTACATACATCAGTTTACCAATCATAGATTTGTACAATGTCTAGTTTACCTCTGTAGATTCATCATCTTTAGTTAGTTTGCAACCTATGACCATCGGTGTTCCAACTGGTTTAGCATCTTCCATGCCAAATGTTCTCAATACTTCCTTTATGTACTTTGATTGTGTGATGAAAATTCCATCACTTTGCTGAAAAACCTGCAAACCTAGAAAGAACTTAATCTCTCCAAATATAGACATTTCAAATTCTTTTCTCATCTCATTAACAAATGATTTACATATATGATCTTGTCCTCCAAAAATTATATCATCCACAAATATTTTAGCAACCAAAATCGTATCATTTGATCCTCCTTCCATATACAAATTGATGTTTTCACTAGTTCTAACAAAACCAATACTTAACAAATAAGTATGCAACCTTTTATACTAGGCTCTAGGTGCTTTCTTTAGACCATATAAAGCTTTGTGTAGTCTACATACCATGTCTCTTTTATCTGGATCAAAAAATCCTTTTGGTTGTTCTATGTAGACCTCCTCTTCTAGTATCCCATTCAGAAAAGCAAACTTAACATCCATTTGATAGACTTTAAAATTCTTATGTGTTGCATATGCAAGTAACATACAAACTCCTTCTAGTCTAGCAACAGGTGCAAAAGTTTCACCATAATCTATACCTTCTTCCTGTGCATATCCCTTGTGTACAAGTCTAGCTTTGTTCCTTGTAACCTCTCCATTCTCATTCAGCTTATTTCTAAAAATCCATTTAGTACCAATAACATTCTTATCTTTAGGCCTAGGTACTAAAGTCCATGTCTTATTTTTCTCTATATGTTCTATCTTTTCATTCATTGCATTTATCTATTCATCATTTGCCAATGCAACCTTAACATTTTTCGGTTCAAAATCACAAACTAAGCATGTACCTTGTCTTAACTTACTTCTTGTCATCATGCCAACTTGTTTGTCACCAATGATTTGGTTCTCAAGATGATGTCTTCTGAAAAATCTTGCCAGCACTTGATCTCTTCTTTGTTGTTCATCCTGTTCAGGTTCATTTCCTTGCTCTATAGGTCCTTCCTGATCCTCAGTTTCTCTTTGTTCTTCCTTGGTGTTCTCTTCCCGATGCTTGGTCAACTTAGCCTATGGCTTCGGTAGGTGCTCTAGATGTTCAATGTAAGTGAATCTACCATAGTCTTCCAGCTCCCTAGTGCTTTCTTCACTATTTTTAGTATCAAATTCATCAACCTTGACATTAGTACTTTCAATAATTTTATTAGTAACTTTATTCAGACACTTGTAAGCTTTTCTTTTAGTAGAATATCCAATAAATATTCCTTCATCCCCTTTTGAGTCAAACTTTCCATTTCTTTCATCTTTCAGAATAAAAAATTTGCTACCAAAAATTCTGAAGTAACTTATAGTCGGTTTGTGACCAAACCGTAACTCATAGGGTGTTTTGTTTGTGTCCTTCAATTGTACTTAGTTCATAACATAAATAGCTATGCTAAATGCTTCTCTTTGGTATGTCTGAGCCACATTCTTTTCTATCATTAGTGTCCTTGCACAATCAACAATTGATCTATTCCTCCTTTCAGTAATTCCATTCTGCTGAGGTGTTCTTGGTGCAGACACTTGTCTTTTTATACCATGCTCATTACAATAGTTAGTGAATTCATCAGAAATAAACTCACCACCTCTGTCAAATCTCAAGCATTTTAGTTCCTTCCTAATTTCTTTCTCTACTTTTGATTTGTACCATTTAAACATCTTAAATGCTTCAAATTTCTCTTTTAAAAACATAACAGTCATTAATCTAGTATAATCATCAACAAACATAATGAAATATCTATCTCCATAGTAGCTCTGTGTTCTCATGGGACCAAATAGGTCGGTGTGAACTAACTCCAAAATTCTCTTTGTTGAATAGTCTTTACTCTTAAAACTAGATTTTGTCATTTTACCTTTTTGACATTCATGACACATAACATGATCCGAATTTTTTAGGCTAGGCAGACCTCTAACCTTTTTCTTTCTACTGATTTTAATCATGTTATCAAAATTTACATGACATAACCTTTTATGCCATAACCATGCATCCTCATTTTTCATCATTAAACAGGAAGACTTAGCATTATCAAGATAAAACAAGCTACCTTTGGATTGTGCTCTTGTTCCAACAAGTTTTCCTCCATCATCAAATATCTTTACTTTATTGCTCTCAAAATCTACTCGGTGACCTAAGTTGTTAAGATGTGCCACACTTAGTAAATTATAATTTAGTCCTTCTACCCAATAAGCATTATCACATTTGATTTTATCATTTATCAATAAAGATCCTTTTCCTCTAACCATACATGGTGTATCATTACCCATCTTTACAGATCCTCTATTATATTGCTCAAGATGATCAAATTTTTCTTCATCACCAGTCATGTGATGTGTACAACCACTATCAATGATCTATGTATCATTTTTATTAACTTTAGAAATGAGTGTTGTCTCTACATACCTCTCTTCTTCCTCAGAATCATCCTTCATCGCAACAAATACTACTTCAACATCATCATCGGTATCGATTTTAGTATCATTCTCTTCTGCAATGTAACATACCTTTTTCCCCTTATCATTGTTGTCTCGGTTATCCTTGTTGTAGTGTCGGTAACTTCTATTGTTTCTCCTCCCATAGCTTCCTTCACCAAATCGATCTTTATTTCTATCATCCTCTTTCCTGTTTGGGCATCTAGCAACAATATGACCAACTTCTTTACAGTTAAAACATGCTAAAGGTAATTTACCCCTATATCTACCTTTACCTTTAAGTAATCTCCAGGCCATAAGAGCTTCAAGTTCATCAAGCTCATCATTAGTATTACTGTCATTATCATCTCTATTATTTCTAGTTCTAGACTTACCGATCTTCAGAGAAGACATAAAAGCAGATTCAACAGATGGTATAACACTATTATAAAAGTTGTTCAAGTCAAAAGTTGTTAGCTTACCAATCAGATTATCAAGAGTGAGAGTACTGTTAGGTGCAGACCTCATTTCATGTATAACAAATATTTTGATTACATAAACAAGCAATACGGTCCTTAGAATTTTACTTACCACTGTATCTTCTTCAATGACACCACCAGATCTTCTGATAGCATTAACTACCTCCTTTATTTGGTTTGTATACTGCATGATATTTTCTCCTTCTTTCATTTTCATATCATCGAATCTTCCTCTTAAACTTTCATCTTTGGCTCTCTTGACATTTGCATCACCACTATAAACTTGAGCAAGTTTATCCCACATTTCCTTTGAAGTAAGGCAATCCTTGACATCTTCAAACTCGACATCAGATAAAGCAGCAACAATCTCCATCATAGTAACATTATGCTCATGTCTATCTCTTAATTGATCAAGAGTCAAAGGTCCTATAGGCAGTGCTAAGTAGCCATTATCCAATAGGGTGAGGGCAGAATTCCCAATTCCAGATATATGAAGTCTCATTCGACTTTGTCATATTGTAAAGTTGTCCATGTTCAGCTTTGGCACTTCCCTCTTACATATTTTGTGATCTTTCTACTAAAGTCCTTAAAACTTTGTTCCAAGCAACCAATATGCTTTGATACCAATTGTTAGAATAACTAAGAGGGGGGTGAATAAGTTATCCATAGTCCCAATTCCAAAATGTATCACTTAAAACAAATTCAGCTAAATCTACAGCTCAGTAAACAAAAACTACTATTTTGTCTGTGCCTTTACCGATTACCAGTTAATTACTCATAGTGATTACCGACCAAATCAAATATGCAATATGTAAAGTATGACAACAAATCAATCACCACATAAACACATAACACAAAGATTTAACGTGGAAACCCTGTTAAGGGAAAAACCACCTGGGACGGGTAACCCAAAAACTTTTCACTCTTATGAAGTGAGCTCGGTGAAGAGCCAACCCCGTTAAAGGTTACAAAACACACTACAAGGTGTGACCTTGTTAGAGGATTGAACACTAACAATTATCATCCAACCAACATTTACTATGGGGTTGACAAGATAATAATGTACATTCTATGAATGACATCATGAGACTTTCAAGTCCACTCGGTTAAGAGATTTTTCTGTTACAATGGTTAAACTAAAATAGTAGGTGATCTGATTACAATAAAACTTGATTTTACAGATGTTTAGATCTATTCTAAGCCCATAAAATCCTCTAATCAATATTTCAATTCAGTTCTTCAATATTCAATAACTTACTGTCACTCGATAATAGATCTTTGTCACTCGATTAAATCTATAGTTTAGTTCTCCTTCAACTAGTCTGATTAGGCATGCATGAAGCTCTATTCACATGATATCTCTGCAGTCTCCTTCTTTTGGCATCCTTTCAACAATGAAACCCTAGTCTCTTATATAGACAAGTAAACCTTTTTCATTTCATCCATCAGATTTTGCCGCTTAAACCTTCCTCGACAAATGTGTCAATGAATCATTTTATTTCCATCGTTTAGATCTTCTTCAAATTTTTTTAGCCATTGATCTCGTAGAAAACTTTATCTTCCACCTCAAAATCATACACTTACAGCTCATCAATTTCTGTCGGCTAAACTAAACCTTTAGTTCTTTTACCCATGCTCAGTTAATGAAGAAATGCGTCAAAGAACACAAGCTCGATTAATACTGTCGCTCGGTATACACTACACTAGCTCGGTGTATACTGAAGTGCTTCATTTACCAACCACACTGTTTTGTTAAGTTATGCTTCCATCTTCATATCATATTAATGCAACATAATCAAGTCAACAATATGAAGTCATAGATTCATCAATAAGTTACCCAAAGTATTCCTTATCCTCATCTATCATATCCATCTTCCTCCATGTAGATATCTCAGTTATTCACCTTTTCTCTCCCTTTTACAAATGTGTAAATGTTTGCAACTATCATGATAAGTACTGTCAAAAACTAGTTGACATCAAAGACAACATAATGACTGATTCAATTATCTTACATATCAATTCAGTACTTGGTGATCTCTAATCACTTGTAGTTCATCAATCAGGTTCTCAATCAGTTGTAGTTCATCATAATACTAGTGTATCTACTAGTAATGTGAATTAGATCTAATCTAGACACTTTTCTAGTCTCTCCTTTTCATTCACGTTTCCTCTACTGAGTTTAGTTTCTGATCTACATGTCCTAAGCATTTCTTTCATGATCTTCTAAATACCATTCATCCTTGAATCTTGCTGGTTTAGAACTTTGGACAGGTTGGAGACTGATTTAGCTATTTGCTTCCAGTTATCCTTTTCTCATGAAGCCTCTTAAAAAATATTTCTTTCCTTAACAATCCTTGCTTGAGGCTTGGTTCTTTTGATGTTCTTATGACTACATTTTAAGATTTTAATTCAATATAGTGCATTGTCTTTACTTATTCTTGTGGTTAAAATTTATTTTCTCTATTTGTACATTCATTGCTTGGTCCTATTGCTACCAAGGGGAACAACACTGTACTACCAGGTGACCATCTTTATTAAATATCAACCAGTAACAAGGGATATTGTAAAATTCTATGAGCTAGTCCACTTCAATCGCTTCAAATTCTAATTAACTCTATTAATAGGGGTTTCTCTATGTAGATACCTATTAGTATTTAGGTTGTTTTCTTTTAATAGTTATGAAAATTGAAGTAAAAAAGGCTTTGAGAGAAGGTTGTGAAGTTAGAGGGACGGTTTGGGAAAGTTTACAAAAATACACATATATAGACTCAAGTGTTATACCACTAATCTTTATTTATTAATATAATAAGTTATATTAATATTTCCTTAGAATTCCTAATTTTAGCAAGCATGTGCAAAAGGGGCAGGATTAGAAAAAAAAATATTTTGCTGCAAAAATGATTTTGTACTTCTTTTTCTTATGCACAACTTCCTTAAATCTACAAAATTCATGGAACCACCTCTTTAAAATATTCCTAAAAAGTACCAAGAAACTCTAGATCTATTTATTATGAAGCCCTCTTCAGTGAGACCCAAGACTTAGGTTTTTTAATTTTTTTGGGAAACTTCCATACAACTGACATACCAGAACAGACTAGAAATAATTTAAAATTTTATATTTATGTAATAGAAATTACTACAACTATCTAGAATATTCTAACACAACCTCTTCCTCCTATTCCTCCTATACTTCACAAACCTCCTCTTCACTATCCCATGGCTCCCATGAATCTGAAGCAGAAGCTCTGAGAAGTGCCATTGTAATCATCTTACATAGCTTTTGCTTCTTGTCCATCAGGGTTTTTGATCACCATTGCCCCACTTTAAGCTTTTGTAATAAATAGCATATAGAATCAAGTGACATGTTGCCAAACTAGCTCCAAATCTATTTGGAATTTGCATGCATGCATTTAACACTCAGTAAAAAATAATAATACACATCTCGCAGATGCGAGAAATATTGATAAACATATATACTTTATACTTGCCACAAGATTTATGTCAAAGTGTATGGCTTCATACCCGGTCCAAACTAATCCATTGGCAAATATGGCAAGAGATAGGCCAAGAGGCATGTATTTCACACTCTTCTCTCGTATAACCATTCTCTGCAAAAAATTATAGAATTATTAATCACTACTCATGATCAATAAGGAAAATTTTCAAAATGAAAAAAAATGAAGCTTGCTGCTTACCATGATGGGCAATCAAAACATGTACATCAACACATCAAATTCAATGAAAAATGGTTCCTACAAATATGTAACCCATTTTGTGTTCAAATTCCATAGGACCTGCTCTTGTTCTGAAATTGTGCTATGTTGATTGAATGAAAACACATCCATATGAGATTTAGACTGGAAGCATGTGATGGTATCTTTATCATGCCATGTCTATACACTATTTCCTGCCCTCACCTACAAACTGACATGATAATGTCCATTTCATATTAGGATGCTGCCCATTGAAAAATAGGACCCAATAATGGTTCTGAAAATGGTGGTGTGCCTGTACTTGAAAATTGCTTAATAGTTTCTAAAACCTTACCTACAAATATTGTCAATTTCTTCATTTGCACCAGATTACTAGTGTCCAAACAACAACGATATCCATATAGACATGTCCTATAAATGAGTCTGCAAATCTGGGGACATGCTACATTACCTACCTTCACTACAATTTGTGCACCACACATTTGCAAGTTCCATGTTTTTGCTTCTTCCCCCTGTCATGAAAGGGAAATTGCCTAGCCTCATTTTACATTGAAGAGAATCAATCCAAATATTTCTCAAAATATGTAGTCTGAAATAATCATACTAAAATATTATATTGTAATTTATTTTTATACATTTACAAAACTAATGCCCAATACTTTCAACCAAAAAAATTAGTCTATGCAGGCGAGACTAATAAAATTTATAATTATAATTATATACGCCTATTTTACTTCATCGATTATTCAATTTTAGGACTTTAACAATTGACAGTAAAATTAAACGCGACTGAATTAAACTATTACTCAATTATTAATCAAACTTAAATTAAACTATAATATAATATATTGACTAGTTGACCAACTAAAATATTCGATTGGTCATTGTAATATATTGCAGTCAATTATACTTGGTTGATTTAAACTATTATCCAATTCTAATAAAAAACACCTCTTAACTCTTGGATGATTCAATGTTTACTTGATTATTATTATGGTCTTTTTTTTTTTTTTTTTCCAAATGACAACCCTTGTAAATGATAAATAAGATTTAATATAATATTTTTATGATATAAAATAAAATGAGATTTCAAATTAGTAATTGACTATTTTATTATATTGTAGTTTATGTAATATAAGATTTAAACTATGATACATGATCTAAACTATTGATGATAAGCACGAGTGAATCTTTTCGTTGAGACTTTTTTTAGTTTTTATTGGTAGTCATACATAAGAGTCTTCTTTCTATTTAATTATGCCTCAATGATTAGTAATAGACACAAATCAAAGCATAATACAATTAGTAGATTATCCCACCTCTTTATCTCTCTGGTATATAGTATTAGTTGTTTCCACATCATTGAGCATATTCAATTTTTGGTTATTATCGAGTTCTTCTTTTTCAGTATATTGTTAGAGTTGTTTACAATTAAACCTTTCAATGTTGGCTGGATAATGTTGCTCAAATAATAAAATCTGTTGTTGGATTTTTTAAGTCCATTTTAAAATTTGTTTTAACATATTTTGAAAAGCTATTATTGCATAGTACTGCCATACAAGTTCTTTCCTGCTCTATTGTTTAATTCGTTTCCACTCTCCTTTTAATTTTATATTTTTATTGCAGTTTATTTTACCTGCTAGCAACTCTTTAAAATTGTCCTTTTTTTCCCTGGAAATGGAGAGATAATGTATTCTCTTTATTATTATTAATTTACATTATTCTTTTCCATGTATTTTAAATATAAATATCAAATATTAGCTATAGATATGAATATTAAAGTTTACATATTATTCATTTACATATTTATTAAATTAACTATATTTAATTAGATTTGATCATATAATTATCATTTACATCTTAGTTTTTTGGTTGTGGATAAAATTAATATTAATTTATAATTTTTTTATAAGCTTGATTTTATATTTACTAAAGAAATCATATGTATTTACAATGTGACTTTTCATTTCTCTTGTAGGGCTTTCTCCACATGCACAAAATATAAGAACTCTTGCTCCTCTACTCTTGAAGGTTAGTGAATATTGTTATAGCTTTTTGGTATAGAGTTTTGAGTGTATCTACTACCTGCCTTGTTCACACTTTTACACTTCCAAAGCAATTGTCACTAGAATCAACTTTCGATCGATACTTGCGCTATGCACATTTAACTCTAAAAGATTCAAAAGGAGTTGCAACTACAAACACTTTTGCATTGCACCTTCTTTGTAAATATTTAACATTCCTTTGTCTACGTATATTAAAACTTCTCCTAGTACAAATTCATTTTCCTTCATCAACTAATTATGCAATACGTTTCCAAATGCTTTGCAAAAAAATAGACCAAATGTTAGATAATCCAATTATAGTAGAAACATACAAAAATAATGACAATGTACAGAACATATCAATTGACAAGGCTTTGGACAATGTGCTGTTGGAAACTGCAATTGAAACAATTGTTGTATTGTCATTGATGTCAAACCTTAACTGGTAAGACTGTTGCTACTTAGGAAAGTACTATATCTATGGTGAGAAGGGAAAGAAAGGTTGGTAACAATAGCACCTAAGGAAAGGTTGAGTTATCTTGATACTATAAAGTGTACTTGATTATGTTGCACAATGATGAGACAATGTATTGTTTATCTTAGTAAGATTGAAGACTAAACTGGTAGGCTTAATTGAGCAAAAATGAAGAAATCATGTTTAAGCCAAGTTATGATAGAGTCGACCGAGTTAGTGGATGCTGAGCAAAAATCTAGTGTCGACCGAGTATCAGTAAATTGCTGAGGAAGACAGTATTTGCCGAGGAAACAATTTTAGTAGTGACCGAGCGTTTTACATGGAGACCAAGTGGATGATCACAGTATTGACTGAGCATCAACAATTTTATATTTGAAGAGAATTTAGATTTGGAGCCGACATTGTTGAATTCTTGGATTATGTAAAACGTGTTGACTTTATTTATTGATTGTATAGAAGTATTTAATGCTTTGTAAAATGTTTTATTGTAAATCTTTATGAGATTTGAGATGATTCTAGAAGAGGAGATGAAGAAAATGAAGCAGGTAGATTCAATGTATTTGACCTAACCCTAAGATCTATGAAGGAGATTAAGTGGCAAAAGAAAAGTTAACATAATAGAGGAAAGTATTAAGGGAACCGAAGCATTAGGTATGTGTATGCATGGGTGAAGTAGATACTGGAAGGACAGTAAAGTTTTATTGACTGTATAAGCAAAAAGGCTGAAGGAAAAGTGTGGTGATTGCTTGAAGGAAAGTTCCGAGCATATCAGAAGTGAAGATGATAAAGTTTCAAAGTTAGTAAACCAGCATTTGTGTACGAAATTGGATCTAATATTTGCAAAGTGAGTTGTATGTTTTCAAATCAATACTACTGCTACTTTCTAACCATTGTAACAGTCAAAATCCTTTTAACAAAGGTTGACCTAACAGTCATATGTTAAATCCTTTGAACAAGGTTGCATTCTAATGGAGTGTATGTAAGTCCTTTGACCAGGCTCACTTTTAACAGGGTGATTGAAATCCTTTAACCGGGTCACACTTGACAGTGTGTATTGTAACCTTTGATAGGGTTGGCTTTTAACCGAAGTCACTTCAGAAGAGTGAAAATAATAGTAGCATGTTACAAAGTGGTTTTTCCCATATTCGGTTTCCACTATAAATCTTGGTGTCAATACTTGTGTGAATGTTTTGGTTTGAACATTTCTGTATTTTAAAAGTTAGTTACAGCTGGGTAGCGGACTGCAGTGTTATATGTTTCTATTATTGAATTAGTGATGACCGAGTTTGTTTTGCTTGCTTGATCTAATTTAAGGAAAAGTTTTTTTTAAGTTATTTTATACATCAGGACCTGAGAACAACTGATTCACCCCCCCTCTCTATTGTTCTAAATCATATTAACAATTGGTATTAGAGCTCAGTTGCTTATTGGTGTTTACAGAAAGTAAGTTTAAAGGGACTTGAAGCAAATGATCAAGATGTATAAGAAGGAGGTATCGAAGATGAATAAGGAAAATTTCCCTACATGACAAAGCTTGATGAAGCTACATCTGGCTGGTATTGGTGATTCTGCAAAGTACTACATTGAGCATGACTATGTCACACCTGTTGCACCTTTGACTACCGAGGAAATGAGAGCTAAGCAAAAACATAATCAGGCAATGCTGGAAATTGCATCTGCCCTAAGCTATCTGGAATTTGAGGACATTAAGGACTGCACAACTGCTAAAGATATGTGGGACACTCTTTCAAAGATCTATGGTGGTGATCTATATGTACTGAAGGCTAAAGCTGAGAGTCTCAGTGGTAAGTTTGATGAAATGAGAATGAATGAAGATGAAAACATTGCACAATATTGTGGTAGAATAAAAGAGGTTGTGAATGCTATTAGAGGAGCAAATGGGATTATTGATGATGAGACCATAATTGGAAAAGTGTTAAGAACTCTGCATCCTATATATGCTATTAAGATCTTAGCTATTCAAGAATCTAGATGTAACTCTGTAATTGTGCTTACTTTGGTAGGTTTGATTGGCAAGCTGACTACTTTTGAATTGTCTAACTATGATAATTTCACTGTTGGTAGTATTGGAAATGTTGAAACTACTTTTAAGTCACAGTTAGTTCTGAATAAGCCGAAGAAGGAAAAAGAAAGATGCATCAGTGAAAGTGAAAGTGAAAGTGAAGATGACAGTGACAATTCTGATGAAGATCTTGAAGATCTAGAAGCTCTTATGGCTAGAAGACTGAGAAGAGGAAAAGGAAAATACAAAGGTAAACTCCCTATTATATGTTTTGCATGTAACAAGGTCGGTCATATAGCTGCTAGATGTCCTGGCAGGAAGGATAAAGATGAAGAAAGAAATAGCAGACACAAAGACAAAAGAGATGACAAAGGCTACCAAAGGTATAAAGACTACAAAGGAAAAGGTAAGAAATCCTATTACATTGCTGAAGAAGAGACTGACACTGATAGTGATGATTTTGAAATTGAGGTAGTCTATGTTGCAATGAAAGATGAATCTGATGAGGATGAGAAAACTGTATTGATTTCCTATGTGAACAAGAATGATAAATGGATTATTAACAGTGGTTGTTCACATCACATGACTGGTGACAAGAGAAAGTTTGAGACCCTACATCATTATAAAGGTAAAAGTGTAACATTTGGTAATGATGCACCATGTCCTGTTAGAGGAAAAGGGTTTATTAAATTGACTGATAAAATCTCTTGTGAAAATGCTTATTGGGTTGAAGGTTTGAATTATAATTTGCTAAGTGTTGCTCAGCTCAATAGAACTGGTTACCGAGTGGAATTTCATCACAAGAAAGATAAGATATTTGATGCTACTGGTGAACTGATTGGAAGTGGTGAGCAGACTAGAGGTAATTTGTTCTATCTTGACCTATCTGAAGAAATATGTATGTTTGCACAACTTGGTGACATTTGGTTATGGCATAAGAGGCTATGTCATGTTAACTTTGACAATCTAGTAGAGATAAGTAAGAAGAAGAAAGTAAGAGGCCTACCTAGATTGAAGAAACCTAAGAATGTGATGTGCAAAGAATGTCAATTAGGAAAAATGACTACGTCAAGTTTCAAGAGAAAATCCTTTACTTCTGAACACATTTTAGATTTGGTTCATACTGACCTTTATGGACCTATGGGTATACAAAGTTATTGTGGTGTTAGATATTTTATCTTGTTTGTGGATGATCATACCAGGATGATGCATGTAATGTTTCTAAAGGAAAAATCTGATGCTTTTCAATTTTTCAAGTGGTATTTGGCTAAGGTTGAGAAGGAGACATGTAGGAACTTGAAATGTCTTAGATCTAACCATGGTGGAGAATTTACATCAAATGAATTTAATCTATTTTGCAATGATAGAGGAATCAAAAGATAGATGTCTGCACCTAGGACACCTCCACAGAATGGCATAGTAGAAAGAAGAAATAGATCTACTCTGGACTGTGCTAGGACACTATTGATTGAAAAGAATGTGGCACAAAAATAATGGAAAGAAGCTATAAGTACAACTGTTTACACTCTTAACCAGGTACAGATCAAGAAAGGTACAAATCTGACACCCTATGAATTATGGTATGGGCATGCACCGAGTGTTAAATTCTTTAGAATCTTTGGAAGCAAGTGTTACATATTGAAAGATAATAGGAATGGAAAGTTTGATGCTAAAAGTGATGAAGGCATATTCCTAGGCTACTCCATAAAAAGTAAAGCTTATAAGTGTTTGAACTCTAACACTAACAAAATTGTGGAAAGTGTGAATATAAAAATTGATGAGTATGCAGAAAGAAATGAAGCTGATAGAAAAAGAGAACCAGAAGATTACATATCTTTTGTGTACATTGAGGAAATAGAAAAGGCAGGTAACAGACCTGCACCTGATGCTGAGTCTAGAGCAAGCAATGCCAAGCGACAGACAAATGATGCTGAGCATCAGGAAAATAGTGCTGAGAGAGAGCAAGAACATGTCGAGCTACAAGATAATGCTGTCGAGGATCAGGAAGAGGTTGTCGAGCATTCAGAAGCTGAATTTGACAATCTTGTTGGGGAACCTAATGAAATAGAAGAGAAAAATGCTGAACCTATTTTGGCTAAATATGTAAGAAGACATCACAAGCCTAAACATATAATTGGAGATAAAGACACTGGAATTTAGACCAGAAGCAAAATCAAAGATCCAACATGCTTACTATGTGAATTTGAACCTAAGACAACTAAAGAGGCATTAGAAAATGAAGATTGGATACAAGCAATGAATGAAGAGATTGACCAAATTGAGAAAAATGAAACCTGGACTCTGGTGCTGAGACCTGTAGATAAGAATGTTATAGGAAAAAAGTGGGTATTTCGAAACAAGTTGAATGAAAAAGGTGAAACACTAGGAACAAAGCTAGGCTAGTATATCAAATGGATGTTAAGTCTGCATTTTTAAATGGTATACTGGAAGAAGAAGTTTACATAGAATAGCCAGAAGGTTTTATTGATCCAAACAGAAGACACATGGTATGCAAAATGAACAAAGCTTTATATGGATTGAAACAAGCTCCCAGAGCATGGTATGAGCGATTGCATAATTATCTGATACAGATTGGATTTTCCAGGACAAATGACACCAGCAATCTGTATATGAAAGATGAAAAAGGTAGAGGTATTTTGTTGGCCAAAATATTTGTTGATGACATTATTTTTGGTGGACAAGATGCATTGTGTAAAAGTTTTTCACATGAAATGCAAATTGAATTTGAGATGAGTATGTTTGGTGAGATCAAATTATTTGTTGGTTTACAAGTATATCAGATGAAGAAAGGTATTTTCATTACACAGTCTAAGTATGTTAATGAAATACTAAAAATGTTTGGAATGGAAGATGCTAGACTAGTGGGAACTCCTATGGTTATTGGACAAAAGTTATCTAAGAATGATGATGCTGCAGAAGTTAACCAGACTTTGTACAAATCCATGATTGGAAAATTGCAGTATGTTGTACATAGTAGACCAAACATTGCATTAGATGTTGGGATTGTGGCAAGATTATCTGCCAATCCTAAGGAAACACACATGATGGCGGTGAAAAGAATCATGAGATACTTGAAAGGAACTGCTAACTATGGGTTATACTACAAGAAGAATGACAAATTTGAACTTAGAGTATATACTGATGCTGATTGGGCAGGAAATGTAGATGACAGAAAAAGCACTAGTGGTGGAGCTTTCTTTCTTGGACAAGCAAGAAACAAAATTGCATTTCCCAATCTACTATTGAAGCCTAGTATGTTGCTGCTGTAGTAAACTGTTCAAATTTGATATGGATAAAATAGTTGTTGATAGGCATGAAAGAAGAAATTATTGAACATGTTGTTATTTTCTATGACAACACAAGTGCTATCAATATTTTTAAGATTCCAGTAATGCACACTAAGACCAAGCACATAGCAATCAAGTATCACTATTTGAGGGAATTGGTGCAAGACAAGGAAGTCCGAATGGAATATGTGAATACAAAAGAACAATTGGAAGACATATTCACTAAAGCTTTACCTAAAGAAGCTCATGAGTACCTGAGAAGTCAATTAGGGGTCCTTCCCCTAATTGAGGCTGCCTAGCCAAGCTAGGAGCACTGCATCAAATATGCTATAACAGAACATTTGACACATTGATGCAAAAGATTGTCACACTTTAGGACTATCCTAGAGGTGTGAAGAAGAAAAGAAGATAACAAATTAGTCATAAGCAAGATGATAGAGGGAGAAACACTGTGCTGAACAGATATATCTACATCTGTTGGATGTATGTTTGAGTTGCTGCTTTGGCATTTTTGTCAAAGAGGGAGATGATGATTGAACTAAAATGATACTATAACACATGACACTGAAAGTAAGGGAGATCATGAACTAAAATGAAAGATCAGGATAAAGGGAGATCTAGATACTTCTGACGGTCATAGAAGTGAGATTTACTGATTCTGAATCAGAATGAAGCTAAGGATATTATAAATTTTCTCTGATGGACAGATAAATTTTTTGGATTGGTTGGTAATCCATGTGTTATTCAGGTGATATCATATGGTGTTGCCATCAATGCCAAAGAGGGAGATTGTTGGAAACTGCAATTGAAACAATTGTTGTATTGTCATTGATGTCAAACCTTAACTGGTAAGACTGTTGCTACTTAGGAAAGTACTATATCTATGGTGAGAAGGGAAAGAAAGGCTGGTAATAATAGCACCTAAGGAAAGGTTGAGTTATCTTGATACTACAAAGTGTACTTGATTATGTTGCACAATGATGAGACAATGTATTATTTATCTTAGTAAGATTGAAGACTAAACTAGTAGGCTTAACCGAGCAAAAATGAAGAAATCATGTTTAAGCCAAGTTATGACAGAGTCGACCAAGTTAGTGGATGCCAAGAAAAAATCTAGTGTTGACCGAGTATCAGTAAATTGCCGAGGAAGATAGTATTTGCTGAGGAAATAGTTTTAGTAGTGACTGAGCGTTTTACATGGAGACTGAGTGGATGATCACAGTATTGACTGAGCATCAGCAATTTTATATTTGAAGAGAATTCAGATTTGGAGCTGACATTATTGAATTCTTGGATTATGTAAAACATGTTGACTTTATTTATTGATTGTATGGAAGTATTTAATGCTTTGTAAAATATTTTATTATAAATCTTTATGAGATTTGAGATGATTCTAGAAGAGGAGATGAAGAACATGAAGCAGGTAGATTCAATGTATTTGACCTAACCCTAAGATCTACAAAGGAGATTAAGTGGCAAAAGAAAAGTTAACCTAACAGAGGAAAGTATTAAGGGAACCAAAGCATTAGGTATGTGTATGCATGGGTGAAGTAGATGCTGGAAGAACAGTAAAGTTTTATTGACTGTATAAGCAAAAAGGCTAAAGGAAAAGTGTGGTGATTGCTTAAAGGAAAGTTTCGAGCAGATCAAAAGTGAAGATGAAAAAGTTTCAAAGTTAGTAAACCAACATTTGTGTACAGAATTGGATCTGATATTTGCAAAGTGAGTTGTACATTTTCAGATCAATACTACTGCTACTTTCTAACCATTGTAACAGTCAAAATCCTTTTAATAGAGGTTGACCTAATAGTCATATGTTAAATCCTTTGAACAAGGTTGCATTCTAATGGAGTGTATGTAAGTCCTTTGACTAGGCTCACTTTTAACAGGGTGATTGAAATCCTTTAACCGAGTCACACTTGACAGTGTGTATTGTAACCTTTGATAGGGTTGGCTTTTAACCAAGCTCACTTCAGAAGAGTGAAAATAATAGTAGCATGTTACAAAGTGGTTTTTCCCATATTGGGTTTCCATTATAAATCCTGGTGTCAATACTTGTGTGAATGTTTTGGTTTGAACATTTCCATGTTTTACAAGTTAGTTACAGCTGGGTAGTGGACTGCAGTGTTATACGTTTCTATTATTGAATCAGTGATGACCGAGTTTGTTTTGCTTGCTTGATCTGATTTAAGGAAAAGTTTTTTTTAAATTTATTTTATACATCAGGACCTGAGAACAACTAATTCACCCCCCCTCTCTGTTGTTCTAAATCATATTAACATGTGCACTGCTTCCAATTGATACATTCAACTTTAAGGTTGGTGATTACTTATTTGACGCTCTCCATGTATTACTTCATTGCCACTATACATCCAATGAACTTCACAATGGTCTTGTTACCCATTTCTTACATTGCCTTCATAGAGGGTGTGTTTTAGCTTTAAACTCTTTCAATCATGAGTTACACCCATCAATACTTTATGATTTGCATAGAGTTAATGACAAGGCCACATACTTGCATAGGATGAGGCTTTCCGCAACATAAACTAACACAATAGGTGAAACTGGCCTTTGGGGTGACACATTTTGTATCCATTGGCTAGCTCATTGGTTGAACATATCCATATTCATTTGGTCTCTAACAAGAAAGAAACCATATTTGCATTTCAATAGAGATGCTTCTCATTTTGAAATATCTATTCTTTTCCATGATGCCAATCCATTACTTGGGTACTATGAACCTATCTTCTCAATAATAAGTACCTATAATAGAATACAGATTATGCAACCACCTTTGTTAATTGCACCTTGTGAAATCACAAACATATCGACCATAATAGCAACAAAACTTGATCAAGTCGGTCTTCAACAGTTGCCTGCATTTGTCACTCCATGTGGTGAAAGCATGTTCGCTCTATAGCTGCCTTGATTGATACTCGGTTTGATGCACTTGGTTTATGACTATTCATGACCCATTCATTGGCCAATGCGTTGGCAGTGCAAGATAGATTTGCTTTACGTTGCTTCAACATGCTTCAACACCCTATAATGTCAACTAGCCAATTGCTCTTGCAACAACAAACACTAATTAGCAGATGAGAATACCATATGCTTGCAATAACCTAGAAGGTTCTGAGTTTTTCTTGTTATGGATTTCATACATATTTCAAACAACTATATACATATGGAAAATCATTCCCCACTCTAAAGTAGAGGTCCTATGCTACTGCATTGAGCCCAAACAACACATAAACTTATTCTGTTACGAGAGCAATTTAGGCCACTGCCATTACAAGCCACTATAAGAAAAATAGCATTTGTTAAATGAAGTGCTTAGGAAAAGACATGACTTGTTGCATGTCAATGAAAATGCATTTGCAACCAAAAAAACAATACCCTTTTCAGCAAAAAGCTAAAAAATTAAACAAAATGCAATTTTCGCTACCAAAAGAAAAAATATGCAATGTTCATTACAATGTCTAAAAGAAACAATTCACAAAAAAGGCCATCTCTTGTCAAACACTGACCATCAAAAAAATGCTCAAACAAACAATATTAGGTATCAAACAACATCGTGTGCCAAGACAAAGACAAGATATGTATTTCGTAAGGCAAGAACAACGGACCACCCACAAAACCATACAGATGCAATTGTAATCAACAATACAAACCAAAAATCTATTAAGCAATACCTACTAGCTATTAACAATACACCTACTCAAGCGTGTGGAATTTTTGAAATGTCATGTTTCCATAAACACATTTACAAGGTAAATAATGCATTTGTTAATGCTTTCTCTTTGCTTTCCATTGCAACTAATAATAAAAACATTGTGGTAGGCTAGACAATTTGCAAACGATGTATAGAAGTTGTTAGGCTTGGCAAACTACCCGTGTTCACTGCACCATGGAACATAAGACACAATAAACAAATAGATATTGTCTATTCCTTAACTAGCCTAGAAGAAAGACTAGTTTCCCTACGTATTTCTTTTGCACAAATTAGGAAATTGGGATACAAAAGAGCACAATATGGCTTGAATGGTACAATTATCAATGTTCCTGTCGATTTTGATAGAGTCCAACAAGCATTGCCTAGACATATAGACGAAACCAAAAAATTGTGATTAGATTGAAACATAAACTGCAATACAAAAATGCACAGGCACAAGGCAATGTTAGGCATGCTTTAGTGATGAATGCTTTAAAATTTTTATCCAAAACACCATTGTATACAAAATAAAATATCACAATAAATAAAGATTGGGAAACCCTAATAGCAAGCAAACATGAACAGATGCAAATAGACATTGACACAGATAGAGACATAGGCTTTGATACTGACATGCATAGGGATTTGTATCAACATTAGGAAGAGCCCATAACTGAATCACTTATACATTGGTTTAATGAGTCAAATTCAATCAAATACCTCGATACAACCATTATTAAGATTACACCATCTGAAGGATTTAAACTTCTAGGAATTTTCCAGGACAGCTATTCAGAAGAAATGAATTTCCCAACATTGTTTATGGTTCTACACGACCAAAAGACATCACTAAAAAATTCAGCTACCAGAAACTAGTAAAGTGGGAGCTCATGCACAAAGACAATAACTTTTCAACATATACAACAAATATATTTTCCAAATCTATTAAAATAATTATCCATCAAATATCCTCACTAGCATGGGTTTGTATAAGGAAAGCTGAATTGAAAGGTAAAAAATTATTTGCAAGGGATGTGCAAAATTCTGCAAATCTAGAAAAAATATTGAAGTCCCCATTAGGTTTTAGGTCATTGAGGAGTATTCGAACATCTCCTGACTATCTAGAAAATAATAGGAAAAAAATATTTGCAATGATACACCAACTAGGGCCTCCAACTTTCTTTGTAACATTAAGAAGTGTTGAACACTTTTGGGAGCCATTGTGTAAAGCATTGCAACATATATCAAGTACACAACATGATAAACACAATGAAAGTATAAAGGAAAGAGACTTGGACTTTGAAATTAGGAAAAATCCTATCCTTTGTAGCCACTATTTCAATCGCAGACTTGATGCATTTCGAAAGATGATGCTAAAAAACCAAGAGTTATTTAGTAAACTATCTGACTACTTTTTCATTATAGAATTCCAAAACTGAGGAAATGAGCACATACACTTCATGTTATGGGTGGTAGATGCACCTATATATGGACATTGCATAAACATGGATATAGAAAATTTTGTTGACAAATACATCTCATGTGACTCTACATTGCTAGACACAATCTAATCAAAATGCAGACACATCACCATACAAAAAGTACAAAACATCCAATTGTTGATTTAGTTTTCCCTTGCCTCCCATGAGGCAAACAATGATTTTAGAACCTTGACAAAATACTAGCCCTGCAGTCAAGGACAGGGCAAAACTATTTTTCAAATAGCTAGAAAATAAACACTACACAAAAGAAGTTACATCAGACGATTTCTTGAATGAATTTGAAATTATTGAAGCAAATTACATTGAAATGTTACAAGCAATATTGTCACAAAGAATTGTCTTCTTAAAAGGCATCTTGTAGATATTTCAATAAATTCATTTGCTAAAAAGGTGTCAGGACTATGGTATGCAAATACATATACACCATTTATATTAGATGCACATGTTGCTACATCTTACTATAGTTCATACATGACAAAGTAAGATAGAACATTATCGCTGGCATTTTGCCAAATACGCTAGCAATGTACTTATGCTTACAATGATAAGATACATTTCATATGAAAAATGGGCAATGCATTTCTAAACTATCAACAAATGTCTAGTCGCCAAGCAGTCCACATTGCCTTTCTTTGCCATTATGAAAAAGTTCCTGAAGAACCATTTTTATCAATACAGTACCTCCTGAAAATAGAATCTTGATGTTAAAAAGCCCCAAACTACTGGAAAAGGAATGAGAAGACTTTGAGAACATCATGCATGCCTCTGTGATAGACAAATACATACATTGTCCATAACTATATGAAAACTTGTCCCTTGTAGAATATATTGCTTTTTACTCAAACAATCTGTCAACATCACAAAAAAGAAGGGCAAAGCCAAAAATCATACACTTTGTAAGATACAATTTGCATAGAGATCTAGAAAATTACTACAGAGAAAAACTTATGCTTTATGTTCCTTTTAGAAATAATGAACAATCATTGTTACTAGGACACAAAACATGGAGTTCTGATGAACTACAAATGATTGAATATCTAAGATGAACTGAAGAACTGTGATTAGAGATCACCGAGTACTGAAATGATATGTAAGATGATTAAATCAGTAATATTTTGTCATTGATGTCAACTATCTTTGACAATACTTATCATGTAAGTTAAAAACATCTGAATAATCTGTTGATGAGGAAAAGATGAAGAAGAAAGTTATCTACATAAGGAAAAGATGGATATGACAAAGAAGGAAAAGGTAAACATTGGGTAATTTACTTGATGAGGCTATGACTGTATATTGTTGACTTGATTATGTTTCATTAACCTATCTTGAAGAAGAGATTAAAAATGGCTAAGACAGTGTGGTCGATAATTGAAGTTTTCTGTATACACCAAGCCAGTGCTGTGTATACCGAGTGACAGTATTAACCAAGCTAGTCTAACTAGTTATCACCGATGCATTTCTTTGTAAACCGAGTATGGATGAAAACATTAAATTCTAAGGTTAGCCAACATAATATGATGAGATGGATTTTTTATGATTTCGAGGTTAAGGATAAAGTTTGTTTTGATATCCACGACTGACAAAATTTGAAGAAGATCTAAAGGATGAAATTGAATACATCTACCGAGAGATGTTTAAGCGAAAAAAATGGATGAATGAGATTAAGTGAAAAAATATGATGGTTGAGAAGAAAATGTTTTACTTGTCTATTTAAGAGTCATGCATTTCATTATTGAAACATGCTGTCAAAAGAAGGAGACTACACAAAATTCACGTGAAAGACAAGTTTCATGCATGCTTGATCAAACTGGTTATTGAAGAACCGAGTTGCATAGTTATTATCGAGCATTAGAGAATCATTTACCGAGAAAAGTAAGTTAAGATATTGAAGGAAGTGAATTGCTTAGTGATCAGAGGATTATTTGTAAGGGCTTAGCATAGATTTGAATATGTGCAAATTAAGTTATATTTGAATCAGATCATTACTGTATTAGTTTAACCATTGATTCAGAAAAATCTCTTAACCGAGTGGACTTAACTATCTTATGTTCTACCCTATGACATTATACCGAATGTAAAGTGTTATCTTGTTGACCCCATAGTGAATGCTGGTCAGAAGTTAATGGTTAGTGTTAAATCCTCTAACAAGGTCATACCTAACAGTGTATTTGTAACCTTTAACAAGGTTGGCTCTTCATCGAGCTCACTTTAGAAGAGTGAAATTTTTGGGTTACCGGTCCCAGGTGGTTTTTCCCTTAACAGGGTTTCCATGTTAAATCATTGTGTTATGTGTTTGTTGTTATGATTGTTTTGCTATCATACTTTACATGCTAAATAATTGGATTAGTTGGTAATCACATTTGGATATTTACTAGTAATCGGTAAAGGCACAAAGATAGATTAAATTTATATGTTACTGAGCTGCATATTTTGTTTAAATTGTTTTGTGGAGTACATCTTTGTATTTGGGACTGAGGATAACTGATTCCCCCCCCTCTCAGTTATTATAACAATTGGTATCAGAGCTTTATTGGTTGCTTGGAATAGATTTTTAAGGACTTGAGCAGAAAGATCACAAGATGTATAAGAGGGAAGTGCTGAAGTTGAACAAAGGAAACTTTACTACATGGAAAAGCCGCATGAGACTTCACATATCTGGAATTGGAGATTCTGTAATACACTTATTGGACAATGGCTACATTCAACCACCGACTGGACCTTTAACTCTTGATCATTTGAAAGATTGACATGAACACAACATGACTATGATAGAGATTGTTGCTGCTCTATCTGATGCTAAATTTGAGGATGTCAAAGATTTCACTACAACCAAGGAGATGTGGGATAAACTTGCACTGGTTCATGGTGGTGATGTGAATGTGATGAGAGCCAGAGCTAAAAGTTTGAGAGGCTAGTTTGATGACATGAAGAAGAAGGAAGGAGAAAATATTACACAATACTCAAATAGAATCAAAGAGGTTGTTAATACTATTTGAGGAGCTAGAGGAACTATTGATGAAGAAACTATGATAAGTAAGATACCGAGAACCTTGCTGCCTATTTATGCAATCAGAATGTTAGCTACTCATGAAATGAGGCCTGCACCTAATAATACCTATAGACACCTAAAAATCCTTTAGAAAATAAAGTATTTTTATTTTCTGAAAAACCCTTGATGACATCATCATTTATTAATTAATTAATTATTTAATTAATTAATTTATTTTTATGCCATTAAATCCCTTTACCTTAATTAAAAATATTTAATTAAGGAATCCCTCCCAAAAATGTTTAAATCTTATTTAAACACCCTTTCGCTATTTATTAATTATTTAATTAATAAATTGACCAAAAATCCAAAAAATAAATAATTTATTTATTTTTTCCCAAAACCTTAGAAATATCCTAAAAACCCTAAACCTCTTCTAGAATCTTCTAATCCTTCTTTAATTTTGATTAAAGGCTAATCCCATCATTTCCTAACCCTAATCCTAACTCAAGAATATTTAATTAAGATTAAATATTAATCCTCGTGTTTATTAAATTTATTTTAATAAATATCTTCTCAACCTAAAACCCTTTGAAATAAATAAATCTTTATTTATTTCCTAAATTCCTATTATCCTAAGGAAGACCTAGACTCTTCTAGAAAATCTGCATCCTTATCCCCTTGACTCAAACCCTAACCTTACCCCAAACCCTAACCTATCCTCCTAACCCAACCCCTTCCAAAAACCTATAAATAGCCTCATTTCTAAGAGCAAATAAGCAACTTTTTAAAGCAATGTTATAATGTTAGAATAGCTCTAAATCATTTAGCTAAATCACTAATTGTTAGTTTATTTCATCTTTAAGCTTTCTTAACTCACCTCTTAGCATAGATCTAATGGATTAATCTAGTTTCATTCCTGTTTATGCATCATATCACATCTATTTTGGGCTTAAGAATCAAGTTAATTATACTAGTTGCATAATTTTGAGTTCTTGAAGCCTTAGGGGCAATTTTGGGTGTTCTACCCAATATTGTGCCACTTATGGGGTTCTCATGAATCTCAAACTCTCCAAATCTGCATTAGGAACATGCTCTAGGTGCTTTGAGAGCATACCCACATTCTTTTAAATGAGAAAATCAAATAGTGCATGGGTGCATCTGTTTTAGCTCAATCTAAATGACTTTGTGAATAACTGTTTGTTTTTGTTAGGTATATACTATTTAGGCTAACGTTTGACATGTCTACGCCTTTCAAAATAGATTAGGTTCACATCGATCACAATACCCTTACTCTTGATAGTCTGATTGGTAAGCTGACAACTTTTGAGTTGAATAACTTTGATAATAGTGTTGTACCGAATGTTGAATATGCATTTATGTCAAATCTTAAGATCAGTAAATCTAGCAGTAAGCACAATATAAAGAATGAAAGTGATAGTAACACTGATGATGAGCTTGATGAACTTGAAGCTTTAATGGCCCAGAGACTGCAGAAAGGTAAAGGAAGATATAAGGGAAAGTTACCTTTAGCCTGTTTTAATTGTAAAGAAGTTGGCCATATTGCTGCTAGGTGTCCTAATAGGAAAGAATAAGACAAAGACTGAGATGGTGATGGAAAGTTTGGCAGAAGGAAAAACAACTGGAATAATAGAGGAAACTGACAGTACAACAAAGACAAATGAGATCACAAAGATAAAGGTAAGAAGGTTTATTACCTTGTAGATGATGATGATGACACTGAGACCGACACAGATGATGATGTTGAGGTAGTATTTGTGGCAATGAAAGAAGATTCTGAAGAAGAGGAAAGGTATGTAGAAACAACACTTATCTCTAAAGTTAGTAAGAATGATACATGGATCATAGATAGTGGCTGTACACATCACATGACCAGTGATGAAGATAAATTTGAGCATCTAGAACATTATAATAGAGGATAGGTAAAATTGGGAAATGATACACCTTGCATGGTAAAAAGAAAAGGATCAATCTTGCTAAATGATAGAATTAGATGTGACAATGCATACTGGGTAAAAGGACTTAATTAAAATTTGTTAAGTGTAGCACAAATGAATAATTCAGGTCACCGAGTTGCATTTGAGAGCAAGAAGGTGAAGATTTATGAGGACAATGGAACACTTCACTAATACATTTGGGGTGAATTTGCGACGGCCATTTGCGACGGCAGGCAAATGTCATGCGGTTTTGCCCTTTTTTTTTTCAAATATAGCCCGACACCGTCGCAATTTGCGACGACAATACATTTGTCACTGTCGCAATTGCGACGTTGTCGGGATATAAGCGCAAAATTAAAAAGGAACGTTGTCATGTGTGTTTTCAACAGCGCCGTAACCCTCCGCGAAATCACATCAGGATATAAGGGCAAACAAAATAAGAACATTGTCATTTGTGTTTTCAACAGCGCCGTAACCCTCCGCGAAATCACATCGGGATATAAGGGCAAAAAAAACAAGAACGTTGTCATTTGTGTTTTCAACAGCGCCGTAACCCTCCGCGAAATCACAGCTACAATTTCTGAGTACGTTGGGTTTATTTTTCTTTTGTCATTATTATGTAATCTGGTATTCAGCTGTTAGAGAGCTAAAATACCCAGAAATGAGGACATATCTATGTTGAATTTATTGTTAGCGGCTTTGGTTATTTAGAAGTTTAATTTTATTTGTTCATCTTTCAAGCACAAATGTTTTGTGGATCGTAACGTCTTCATTGTTTCGGGTATGCAGTGAAACAACCCTAACTTGCAATTGCGATGTTGTTGGGATATAAGGGCAAAAAAAAAAAGGAACGTTGTCATTTGTGTTTTCAACAGCACCGTAACCCTCCGCGAAATCACATCGGGATATAAGGGCAAAAAAAACAAGAACGTTGTCATTTGTGTTTTCAACAGCGCCGAGAGAGATTCCCTCCGCGAAATCACAGCTACAATTTCTGAGTACGTTGGGTTTATTTTTCTTTTGTCATTATTATGTAATCTGGTATTCAGCTGTTAGAGAGCTAAAATACCCAGAAATGAGGACATATCTGTGTTGAATTTATTGTTAGCGGCTTTGGTTATTTAGAAGTTTAATTTTATTTGTTCATCTTTCAAGCACAAACGTTTTGTGGACTGTAATGTCTTCATTGTTTCGGGTATGCAATGAAACAGCCCTAACTTGCGACTACCTTCACGGTACTTGTGTACATTATCATGTTGTCTTTATAGTGACTGTCCTCATTCAAGTGGCAATTACACAAGGGACAGTCACTGTGAGATGTCCTCATTTGTGACAAGGACAGTCACACTTAGGACATCTCATAGTGATATTCCCTTGTGTAATTTCCACTTGAATGTATTGCTATTGAACCACATTAATGCTTTTCTTCTTCAACAAATGAGGACAGTCACTGTAAAGACAACATGATAATGTACACAATTACCAAAAAATGATCTTGTTAATTGATGTAACACTTTGTCTTGCTCACTCCCTATCCTTCACTAGGGTCTCTTTAGGCCAATGTTTTGACTTGATAGGGTACTTAACTATCCCTACACTCTTTAGGTATCTCTACCCAAGATCCCACTCCTTCAACTAGTGCACACCAACAAGAAATACAACGAACTCTGCTCAATACCAATCTAGCTACTAGGACACTCCTAGTCTTGTCTTCACAAATTGAAACACATTCAACTAGAACTTTACTCCATGGAGAGGCTGGCCACTAGGACCTCTATTGGTTTCAATATTACTCCTTCACCTATACTTTTCATCAGTACTTCAATCCGGTTCATCAAACCATGCCAATTGCACCCAAAAATAGGCTGCTAGCAATTAGGCCTTTGTCAAGCCTTTTTGTTTATATTAAGCCACCTAAAGGGCTTAGGATTTAGATGCCCTTTATTGAGAACTCGAAGATATCTAAGGTCTTCTCCTCCTAGATTTTTTGTACACCAACTGCTACAGCCATGCCTGAAAACAAGTATTTTGACACAACTTGGACAGTCTGACTAAGAGTTTGTTTTCTTAGCAGCCAAAGAAACTCACCCAATCTTCTAATTTGACTTGGGGCTTCTTTAGATGTGTGTCTACCTCTCCATGAGATTTTAGTTGAAGCAACCAATGCATTCAACTTGTTGTAATCTTCTTGTAATGATTTGTCATCCCTAACTGTGCTCAACTGACTCACCTAGGACATCATTGCAAACATAGAAAATGAGCTTCCCAGGGCCCCTCCTTCCAAACATATAGTACATAGAGTCTCCTCACCCATTCCAAGAGCCCGTACAAAATTGACAATGGAATGATGAGCTAAGACTCCATTTGTTCAACCTGCCTGGTTCAAACCAATGATAGGGTACTTAACAAAAGAATTAACAAACTAGTTGGAATGCTTCAAAACTCAAAAAAAACACAACACAGAATAAAAAAACAACTTGTACTAACTTTTCCAATAGACACTGCGAGCTATCTAATCCATTAATCAACTGAAAACAAAGAAACAAAAAAACTCAAGAATTCACTAAAACCGTGTTACTCTACAAATCTTCTTAATTCCAAATGTTTTTCCCCCCAACCTTTTGCACAGATCGATGGAGGCCTCTTATAGTTGATCTGATGCCTAATTCAATGGTTTCATATAGTTACATAACCATCTTACTCGAAAATGCTCCCTTGCACAAATGTTGTCAATGTTGTGAATGACAACATTGACAACTTGTTACAACCTTTGGGATTTTGGTTCAAAACTTATTGTTCAAACACCATAAGACCCTAACCATGACTTAGTTAGGCTATTTAGACCTCACATAGGCCACTTCTACACTTCTTTGCCCAATTTGACCCCTAAATGCTTCATTCCCACTTTTGCCACAATATTGGTAACTTGGGTACAAATTGGCACTTGCCTTCACAAAGGTCACACATGAGGACATCTCACAGTGATCGATTGTCCCTTGTGTAATTGCCACTTGAATGTATTGCTATTGAACCACATTAATGCTTTTCTTCTTCAACAAATGAGGACAGTCACTCTAAAGACAACATGATAATGTACACTCACTGTAAGGACAGTCACAAATGAGGACATCTCACAGTGACTGTCCCTTGTGTAATTGCCGCTTGAATGTATTGCTATTGAACCACATTAATGCTTTTCTTCTTCAACAAATGAGGACAGTCACTCTAAAGACAACATGATAATGTACACTCACTGTAAGGATAGTCACAAATGAGGACATCTCACAGTGACTGTCCCTTGTGTAATTGCTGCTTGAATTACACAAGGGACAGTCATTGTGAGATGTCCTCATTTGTGACAAGGACAGTCACACATGAGGACATCTCACAGTGATTGTCCCTTGTGTAATTGCCACTTGAATGTATTGCTATTGAACCACATTAATGCTTTTCTTCTTCAACAAATGAGGACAGTCACTCTAAAGACAACATGATAATGTACACTCACTGTAAGGACAGTCACAAATGAGGACATCTCACAGTGACTGTCCCTTGTGTAATTTCCGCTTGAATTACATAAGGGACAGTCATTGTGAGATGTCCTCATTTGTGACAAGGATAGTCACACATGAGGACATCTCACAGTGATTGTCCCTTGTGTAATTGTCACTTGAATGTATTGCTATTGAACCACATTAATGCTTTTCTTCTTCAACAAATGAGGACAGTCACTCTAAAGACAACATGATAATGTACACTCACTGTAAGGACAGTCACAAATGAGGACATGTCACAGTGACTGTCCCTTGTGTAATTGCTGCTTGAATTACACAAGGGACAGTCATTGTGAGATGTCCTCATTTGTGACAAGGACAGTCACACATGAGGACATCTCACAGTGATTGTCTGTAATGTCCCCTTTTTGGCTAACTTGGAAAATAGGAACAATTACTCCACTTCTCAGACTTACTCTATCAGATACTTACAATTAAACTAAGTAATGGAGGTTACTTAAGATATCAACCGCTATTTCAGATTCAATCACAATATGTGTGCAAGATGATATTGATACCAATATGTTTAATAGCACTGTCGGATATAATGATATGAAATATGCTATGAATATGATGTTTCCTATCACTTATAGTGATAGTATAATGATGGTATGTCTGATATAAACAATATCGATATACAATCAATAAGTATTGCTTACAGCAATGTATTTGCTGTGTCTGATATGATGATGTAATTATGCAAATGTGTAATATCGCTATGAGTGATATGTTGCTATTTCAGATTCTAAATTATATGCTTGCAACTTCAAATATTGATGCTGTTTCTGACTATCCTTTCTATCTGTGCAATCATGGTGTTGTCTCTGATCTGCAATGATAAACTTGAAACCAAACTGCCAAAGGCAGATGCTCTATTGAGTATATCCAAATATGGATAAGTAAATAAAGTTCTAATGATGCCTTGAGTGACTGACGAGAATGCATTCTTATATTGTCTTTAACAAATGAAGAGATGCTATGAATGAGACGTGTCTTGTTTCTTCCTCCATGTCCCTTTGTTAATCACACCTTTCCATAATCCGACAGTTCACATAATATTATTTCATTATTTTCTGATCATAGATAACTCCCAGATTGACTCAATATCAAATCTTTTTATGAAGGTAATCTTCCCTAATTGGTAGTGCAACCAGTAGTTAACATCCATTGTGTTTGTATTAGTTTGGTCTAACTATCATTAGTATTTAGTCAATCGATATTAACTCTTGCCTTATCCCATATTGTTATGATGATATCCAATCTTTCTACTCTGATATAAGTCGATATCATTTTCTGATAATTGTCCATTTATTGGTTGATTGCTGGTAATGGAGTTTGATCTTCAAATTGACTTCCATTCCTGTTAATACTTAAGGATACATTGTACTTATTATCCATGACTGATGCCTCATTCATCAATAGCTTGTGATATAATCACTGATGCTTTTGTGTTTCTACAAGATGTGGTTTATCTCAGACAATCGATAATCTTTCAATCCTTTAGTCGATATCCTCGTATGTGGTGTCTATTGATATAGATAGTAGAATTCAATCTAGTTTATGTTATTGTCATGATAACATAGGAAGTGATGGTGCATATTTGCTAGCGGGTCTTCATGTTTGATATTGCTTTATCGGATATGTCATTGTCTAAACTTGTGCAATTAATGATTATTTATAATATATGAATGGTTATCCTTCTTGCTTATCAATACATCTTCTGAAACACATAGCGACCTATCCCTTATTCATATCATGTTGATCTTGACTTCATAGTATTTGGTTCATTAATCATCCTCTCATGGTATCGATGTGTAATGACTAGTGATTGTTGTATCACTTCTTCATTCCTCATCATGATAGATAATGCAGATGTTTAATGTAGATGTATATCGATTACAGATATTCGATATTGCTTTAAACGTTATTATTATTATTATTATTATTAATGTTATTGTTATTATTAAATATTATAATTAATGATGTTAGTAATATTAATAATATTATAATAAATATTATTATAGTGATAACATATTGTTTTATATTGAGAGGTTTATTAATATTATTTATATATTAAAATTATTATATCAATAATTGATTTAATATTATTACTTAATATATTATTATAATATAATATATATAATTTATTAATAATTATTTATTATTAATTTATATTATAATTATAATCATAATTATATTATTTATTAATATTTTAATATTATTTAATTAACATATTACTTATTATGCTAACTATATATTATTATTATCTTTTGATAATAATTATATATTATTGTTATATACTGTTAATAATAGATTATTATATATCATCTAATCATTTTATTATTATACTAAGTTCAATATGTCACGGCTCATGACATTGTCCCTTGTGTAATTGCCACTTGAATGTATTGCTATTGAACCACATTAATGCTTTTCTTCTTCAACAAATGAGGACAGTCACTCTAAAGACAACATGATAATGTACACTCATTGTAAGGACAGTCACAAATGAGGACATCTCACAGTGACTGTCCCTTGTGTAATTGCCACTTGAATTACACAAGGGACAGTCATTGTGAGATGTCCTCATTTGTGACAAGGACAGTCACACATGAGGACATCTCACAGTGATTGTCCCTTGTGTAATTGCCACTTGAATGTATTGCTATTCAACCACATTAATGCTTTTCTTCTTCAACAAATGAGGACAGTCACTCTAAAGACACCATGATAATGTACACTCACTGTAAGGACAGTCACAAATGAGGACATCTCATAGTGACTGTCCCTTGTGTAATTGCCACTTGAATGTATTGCTATTCAGCCACATTAATGCTTTTCTTCTTCAACAAATGAGGATAGTCACTCTAAAGACAACATGATAATGTACACTCATTGTAAGTGTACATTATCATGTTGTATTACAAATGGACCTTATGTTGGTCAGGATATAAGTGCAAAAAAAAAAGGAACGTTGTCATTTGTGTTTTCAACAGCGCCGAGAGAGATTCCCTCCGCGAAATCAAGCGGGTTATCATTTGTGTTTTGAACAAAGCGGGTTGTCATTTGTGTTTTGAACAACACCGAGAGAGATTCCCTCCGTGAAATCAAGCGGGTTGTCATTTATGTTTTCAACAGCGCCGAGAGAGATTCCCTCCGCAAAATCACAGCTACAATTTCTGAGTACGTTGGGTTTATTTTTCTTTTGTCATTATTATTTAATCTGGTATTCAGCTGTTAGAGAGCTAAAATACCCAGAAATGAGGACATATCTGTGTTGAATTTATTGTTAGCGGCTTTGGTTATTTAGAATGCTTCCCCACAATACTTAATTACACAAGGGATAGTCACTGTGAGATGTCCTCATTTGTGACAAGGACAGTCACACATGAGGACATCTCACAGTGACTGTCCCTTGTGTAATTGCCACTTGAATGTATTGCTATTCAACCACATTTATGGGCCCGTTTGGACCATGACACACAGTAGCATCTACAGAGAAGAATATCCCAGGTGTAACAAGTTGTAAGAATATACCAACAGTTCTAAGAAGTTCCCTAGCACGTAGTAGCATCTAAAAAGAAGAATATACAACATGAGGGCAGCCACTGTAAAGACAACATGATAATGTACACTCATTGTATGTGTACATTATCATGTTGTCTTTACAGTGACTGACCTCGTTCAAGTGGAAATTACACAAGGGACAGTCACTGTGAGATGTCCTCATTTGTGACAAGGACAGTTACACACGAGGATATCTCACAGTGACTGTCCCTTGTGTAAGCCACTTGAATGTATTGCTATTCAACCACATTTATGGGCCCGTTTGGACCATGACACACAGTAGCATCTACAGAGAAGAATATCCCAGGTGTAACAAGTTGTAAGAATATACCAACAGTTCTAAGAAGTTCCCTAGCACATAGTAGCATCTTCTAATTGTCTATACCACTTCACAAGGTATTGTTTTCACACATTGTTTTTGGTTCTTTTGATGACCCTTGTTTTGAAATTGCTATTAGGCCTTGTAGCTTATATGTTTTGATTGCTGGAGAGCTTCTAAAGCTAAGCAAGAAGACCATTGCACGAGTTATAGCCGCGCGCTCAGGTTTGAAAATTGTATATTTTTTAATCTAATGTATATTTTAATCCTTTTGCCATGTCATGTAATATGTCTTGCCTTGTAGCTTATATGTTTTGAAATTGCTGTTAGGCCTTGTAGCTTATATGTTTTGATTGCTAGAGAGCTTCTAGAGCTAAGCAAGAAGACCATTGCACTAGTCGTAGCCGCGCGCTTAGGCATGAAAATTGTATATTTTTTAATCTAATGTATATTTTAACTAGACTTTTAAAATATTAAAGGATAGGTCTAAGAAGATTTGTGTACTTTTGACAATTTTGCTTAGTCACTGAAAGTTGTAGACCAAAGTTTTCATAGCCCAATTTTTGCTTCCTGCGAAGAACGATCATGTCAAATAATATAAGTGAAGAACAAAATAGGGAGACAATCGCTAGATTGTGGTCTAACTTGAAAAGAAAAGGTGATGGAAAATGTTATTGTCCCTGCAAAATTTGTAAGGGCTTAAACCGTAGAAGATTGCTAATCAAAACAGTTAAGAGACATTGTAGGGAGAATGGTCACATTGAAGGGGGGCATGACTATCATCCACTGGTAAGTTGTTCATTATATCATTTTAACAATTTATATACATATGAAATCACTTGATGATGAGTTGAAGATCATGGTTTATTTATGTTAATCAATTTTATATAGGTTGATCTCCCCAGGGAAGTACATGATATGGAGGAACATGGGGGTGCGAATATCCAAGGTGAAGATAATGATCCCATGGAAGATGACGATCATGCGCCAGAAAACACACTTGAAGATGATGGTATAAATACATTGATCCATGACACATTTAGTCCAAGCGGATCTGATCATGATGATGATGATAGCCTTGATGTACCTCTACTTGAGAAGGCATACGAGCCCCTATACAAAGACTCCCAAACAAATCTTCTCTCTGCTGTATTGTTGTTGTTGAACTTGAAGGTTATGAATGGTTTATCCAACATAACAATGTCACGTATGTTAAGGTATGTCATATATGTCTTTATAGTTAACAAAGGGTGAATAATGTACCACTAATATTGTTTATATTAACAACTTATATTTTTTGCTGTAGATTGATAGGTGAGTTTTTGTTACCACCATCAAATATTCTACCTCGCTCATATCGAGAATTATCTGCTATTATGAAAGATATTGGAATGGAGTATCAAGCAATACATGCTTGTCCCAATGATCATATTATATATTATAAAGAACATGAATTTGCAACACAATGCCCTGTATGTCATACGAGTAGATATCGAACAGATCGAATAACAAAAAAGGTGCCTCACAAGGTTCTTCGTTACATCCCCATTATTCCACGGATGCGACAATTATTCAGGTGTACTAGCTTGGCACAATTTATGGATTACCATGCACACAATAGAAGTCAAGATGACATTATTCGAATCCCTGCGGATGGTTCAGCATTTATGCACATAGAGGAAAAGTGGCAACACTTCAAAGAAGAACCTCGTAATCTCAGGCTTTCATTGGCAGCGGATGGTGTCAATCCATTTGGAGAGATGAGATCTGTTTGCTCGGTGTGGCCTGTTTTTGTTATCAACAATAACATTCCTCCGTGGATGTCAATAAAGAGGGAGCACATTATGTTGGCAATGATTGTTCCAGGTATTTTATCATTTGATAGTTATTAATTTACATGTACTTACAAATCTTACAGTAAAATGGTCACAATAATTATGTAATGTTACTGTTCATTCAAGTAGGTAAATATCAAGTTAAAGATATGAATGTATATATTGAGCCTCTTATTGACGAGTTGGTGGAGTTATGGAATGGTGTCACTATGTATGACGTGTCTAGACCAATAGGACAACGACAATTTCAATTCCATGCAATACTTGTATGGACAATACATGATGCCCCAGGGCTAACACATTTTTGTGGTATGTTATAGTGAATTCAAGTTGCGCATGATAATTCTAATTATAAAAATCAACATATTTAATAATCCAATTATATCATTATCTTGTAGGTCTTCAAACAAATGGAAAATTTGCATGTCCAGTTTGTGGTCCAAAGATGAAATCTCGTCATTCAAAAAGTTTAGGAAAGCATGTGTTTGATGAGTACAGACACTTCCTCCACAGGAATCATAAGTATCGAAGTATGGAAAAACATCTTTTCAATGGGAAAGAAGAGACTACATCAAAGCCACGAAGAATGACACCTCGCCTATGGAAGTTGGAATATAATAGAATTAATCGTCGAGGTAATGTCGTTCCACTTAATGGTTTATGTTTGTAATTTATATATTTCTATTGTGATTTTTGTTTACTAATTATGTAATTGATGATCGTGAAGGTCGTCAAGGCACTACTGACAACCTTCCAAAGGGACTAAAAAGCTATCCCAGAGAATTTAGTAGGTTGCCCTACTACGAGGACCTACAAATTGTGCATTTGTTTGATCTTATGCATGTTGGAAAGAATATAACAGAGACATTGTGGAAAATACTGGATGGAAGGCGTGACAAAGAAAAAATTGTCAAAATTTGTAATGACATTCATGAATCCAATCATGCACTGAAGAATTTCATTCACTCAAATAGCAATAGAGATCAGATTAATATAAGTGCCCTTCCTTGGTTATTAACGGAGCAGCAAAGTGATGCCATAAAAGAAGTCATACGAAAAATTTGATTTCCCACAGGATTTGCTGGGAACATAAGCAATCTCATATCAAAGAAAAGTGAATTTGGGCCAGGGCTCAAAATGCATGATTGGCATACTTTCATCAAGGTAAGTTATGTTCTTCTGTATTTACAATATATTCATAAACTACGTGTACTATTCATTATGTTATGTTAGAAAATAATGAAATGATTGGTTTATAATTACTGCAGTACGTGCTACCTCTATCTCTCCCAGAGCACTTCAACAATAACATCAAACAAGTGATATATGATCTTGGAAAATACATGAGGTAAGCAGTAATATTTGTTCAATTTGTTGTATATATTTATTATATTCGCGATTTGTTTTTCTTGCTATGTAATCTATTGTATATTATTTTGTAAAGTCTCGTATTTATATATTTTTTGTGACTTGAATATCTTAATGTAGGTGGTTGTCATCTAAAGAAATCCATAAAGAAGATATAAACTATTGGAAGAGAAGAATTCCTCATTTATTGTGTGAAATGCAAAAGTGTCTACCTCCAACTTTTTTCAATGCACAAGAACACTACCTCATACACCAAGTTGAGGAGATTGAATTGTGTGGACCTGCACACACTAGGTCAATGTGGATGGTTGAGAGGCACTTGAAATCTTTGAAGGCTTTGGTTCGACAAAGAGCACATCCTGAGGGTTCTATGGTAGAGGGATACATGGTATACCAGACTATGGTGTACATTACTGAATATCTTCCTAAGTTTGCTTCAAATATCCATGTAGATCGCATTTGGGATCTCGACCCTTTTAAAAAATTCAAAGGGGAGTACTTGATGGGGAAAGGTAGATTGAGGAAAGTGACAGGTAATAAATTATAAGATGTTATTGTAATAAATTATTTCTTAATCTTCAAAATAAATCGGTTGTAAGTCTATTTTTTTTTTGTACAGTTGCTCGAGAGTGGGATGCACTACATTTGTATATTGCAAACAATCTTGATTGGATGACGGTATGGATTGAACGATGTCAACATTTTGGTCACACATTAACATGGGAAGGTGTATCTTCATTGGTTAAAGAAGCTCATCGTAATGGAGATTCTAATGTTACGCAAAGGGAAATAGATTTAGCATATGGTTTAAGAGATTTCCAGGTACGTACAAAATTATTAATCACCCGTATGTTTATCAACTCACGATATAATAATTTTGACATGTTTCACATATTATTGCAGGTTAAACACCACAAGGGTATGTTCTGTAATGGTCAAAAATTTCGCATCAAAGAGTTGGATGACATGAAGAAAACTTGTGATTCTGGAATAACTGCAGTCTTTCAAGTGACTAATATTTCATCTAGAAATGACTTAGATCCTCAAGAGTCTAAAAATCAATACTATGGCATTTTGGATGATATACTTGAGTGCAACTTTAGTTCCTTCAAATTAGTACTCTTCGTTGTCAAATGGTACAGGCTACGACTTAATCCAAATGATCCTAATAGAACTGTTATTGAACATGATAATGGATTTACAATGGTTAATACAAGGTCGTTTGAGCCAGTTGGGGATGAGCCTTATGTTCTTCCAAGCCAATGTGAGCAGGTATTTTACTCAGAGGTTTCACATAAACCGGGTTGGTCATTTGTTGTTAGACATGAACCGAGAGGAAGGCCGATAAAGTATAATGCGATGGAAGAAGAAGATACCGAAGAAGTAGAAGATGATGTAGATGATGATCACGATCGACAATTATTGGATGATGTTCCTGAGACAAATTTTCATGAAGAAGAAGAAGAAGATGATGCTGCTACTGATGATGATGATGAAGATGATGTTGATGTTGATGATGATGATGTTGATGATGACGACAACGACGACAACGAGGACGACGAGGACGATGATGATGACGACGATGATGAGGATGATGATGAGGATGATGATGATGATGATGATGATGATGATGAGGATGATGATGATGAAATTTAAAGGTATGCCATCAATCCTTAATGTATTTAATATTCATTTCTTGATAGAAATATATTTGTCTTAAATGGTTACATAGTTTATTCATTATCTATTTAAAAGCTATAAGTGTTATAATGTGTACGTTTTAATGTTTTTAATTTTTATGTGATGCTTATGATGGATGTGATTATGATTATGATGTGATTATGCTCACGATAATTGAATTACATTTGCAGGAAATTGAACCCCTTTCAAGAGCATCCCGCACAGTCTCATGGATCGACAGGTATAAGTCAATACACCTTATAGAAAGTCTATTTAATACACTTATCAATAGTAAGATTGATGTCTTCTAAGATCTCTCCCATTTGCAGGTACCAGCAAATAGGTATTTGTCAGAAGTGTCTTCCTCGAGTGAGGGAAATATAGGAATAGAAGAGGAAAGTGAGACATGCAGTTTATCTAGAATAGGGAGATTAACTAGAGGTCAAAGGACTAGAAGGAAATTCAATAAACACATGAAATTTTTCCTTGCTCAAGGGGGGTCATGTTCTTATGATGATGAGACGAAAGGCGACATCGAGGTGCCCTTGAGGTACCAACATCTACAGAAACATTGGGTACCCAAGGAACTTCCTCCAATAAACACTGATTTTTGTGTTAATGAGAGGATATATCGCATAGCACCATCATCATTACATGGTTTGGGCCTATTTTCTATGGATGGCATAAAGGTGTCTTACAACAAAGTTTCTGAATTGATGGAGTATGTTGGACCATGTTACGATTACAAAAGTTGGATGCATATTGTTCAATATAAAAAAAGTATGCGTAGGTATGCACTCTCGGCAAATTATATACAACAGCAAGACAATAATCAAAGTAAAAGTGTGGCTATATACATTGATGGAAGGCCAAAAGCAACAGGGAATATTGCGGGTTTTATAAATAGTACACGACCTGGGTCAACTATAAAGCAACCCAATTGCATATTTGAGGTGCGCGAGGGAAATCGTGTATTCATCTGTACGATAAAATCAATACGTGCAGGGGAAGAGCTGCTTATTGATTACAATTTGAACCGCATAGATACAAACGAGGCTACTATCATGGGGGTGGTACATACTATTAAACCAACTTCTAATCAATGACTCCAACATACCATTTAGTTATTAAATTTTTGGCTAACATTTTTATACTTGATCTTTGACACAGGGGCACAATATGGAGCAACCACCCGAAGGTGATGGTGATGATATTCCTAGCTCATCTACACATGAGCAGGTAAAACTCATTGTAATTGTGCAAACTAGATAGAAGCAAAATGTTATTTTTTTTAATGTTATTTTCTTCATTGTTTTGGAGTAATTTTGATAATACTAATACTATTGTTGTCACAGAGGGCCGGTGGTCGGAGAGAGGGAAAGCAACCTGCAGTCCCTCAGGAGTCCCCCCTTGTGGACCCTTTTTTTATTAATTTAGCAGAGACCGATGACCCGATCGGTTCCATTAAAAAGCTGCTAAAGAAAATTGGGAAAGAACTTCTACGTTTGGTATCCATACATCCTCAGACTCAGGAAATAAAAGACAAGGCAGCTGAGTTGTTGCGCACTTCTGAAAACTTTAAAGTAAGTATTAATGAAATTTTTAATTATTACAAGAGTTCAATAATGGTTTTTATGTTATGCTCTTTTATGACATTAATTAAAATATGGATGCATTGTCTTTACAGAGTTATTTGCGTAATTTTGAACCCCATTCCCATGATGAGGCCGGTATTGCAAGTGGTTCAGGTAGATCACATGTTCCATTCCCCACTTGTGTTTTCCACTGAATATATATAGGAATGATCATAATCATTGACAATACATGCTCGAACAATCTTTTTTTTTAATGCTCTAACAATCTTGTCCATGCTAGTCCACGCGTTCTATATTTATGCATGCTCTAACAATTTTATTCTTCAGCTCCTTTCCATGATGATATGACAACGCCGCCTCCATCCAGGACAGCCACAAATGTCTTGCCGACTGCCATGTCAACAACACACAGCCTAAATGCACCAACTATTGCACCATCTACTGGTACACAAATCCCTCTTTTTCTCTCTTTTGTTATGTGTTTAAGTGTTATGTGTTTACAATGTAGATCCCTTGATTGTGTTTGTGCCATGGGTGCTCTGCACCAATTTATTTCCCTTGAAGTATTATTTCTTGGAGGCATTTGATAATGGTTTTCATTTTTTGCAATAGGAGATGCAACAAGTCCCGATGCAACATCATTTCCTGGATGTTCCCGTGTTCCTAGTACGGGAACGGTGAAGGATTGCGTATTGATCATCAGTGACGATGAAGGCGTTCCCTTAAAAGTATCCAAACTTCCAGGTACTTTAAAGTTATTATTATTCTATAGTGATATAATAGTAATTTAGTTTTTGATCACTCTTCATCGACTAATGATCCCATGATTATTTTGTAGGGAATGATATTTTTTGGCGAAAACTTGGTGACGAGTGTTTGCGGATATTCGGGCCCACCATACGTACATGGTGGAACATCATATCCTAACTAAAACCCCAAACCACTATTTTGATTTCATATCATTGCTAGAATAGTTTTCCTTTTCATCAATTTCTTGAACTATATTAAAGGTAGCTTCTCTTCATTTATGAGTCTAACATGTTTTTTTTTACTTAAAAGGTGGAATAAACAAGATAAAAAGTTGAAGGATGATCTTGTACATAGTATGACCCAGCTTTTTGGACCTCGTGCATTCGAGAGAAACAAGCTCCTTGAAAGAGCTGGTTTATGTTTGAAGTATATTAGGGACCAGTACAGGAAATATTTAGAGGTTAACCCAAGGCACGAGCGTCCGCCCTGTGTTCTTGAGGCTGAGTGGTAGGGTTTGATTTTGGATGGAAAGTATAAAGCCGACATGAAAAAAGGAATTACGCCAGTAGAGAGTAGAGCAAGGTATGTGATACTTTTGAGAATGTAATTATGTACTAATTAACCTCTAAATTTTTCCTATACTGGTCTCTAACATATTTCAAACTTTTCATAGATTGCCTGACACATCAAAGGCAACAAAGGAAAGATTAGAAAAGCACGGGACACACAAGCTCGGCTCTGGTGGTTTTTCCAAACTTCAAGCACGAGTTGTAAGTATTAGTAAATGAAAACTTGTATCAATTTTTTTATATATTGCAAGGAAATTTTTTTTGATCAAACAATGCAAGTAAAATTCACCTTACCAAGAAAAAATGTAGGGGTCAGAGTTCAATAGATGCCTCACAGAAGAGGACAAGAGAATTGGCTTCCAACAAGGCTATAGAGCTGTGGCTGAACGGCTACGAGCTGAAATCAGTGTGCAAGGTTCAAATAATGATGCATCTGAGCCACAGGTAAATAAGCTAAATGAAATTTATTTCAAATTGAATACTTTACCAATTAGTCTATTTGATGTTAAGTTCTAATATAAAGTGAGTATATCTGTTTTAAGAAAGCAATGATAACAATGTGTAGGATATTGGAATGCAGCCTGACAATCCTTCTACACAATCTATGCATAATGAAGGTTCGCATGATGTGCATCCTAGTGGTGGAGGTATACATTTGCTATTAAAATTTTTATATGTAATTACAATTGGTGTTTGGATTAATGTAACATTTTGTATAGCAACTATAGAGGATCGAGGGGTCGGTGCTCATGAGCATGTTGAGGTTGAGTCTAGACAAAATGATGTGGCCAGATCAGGTAATTAAAGAGCGCCACAGTTATGTTCTTTAAAATAATTAAATACTTGTAACAATTATAATTAAATATTTTAAATTTAACTCTTTTATTTGTTATTGTAGAGGACCCCCCTTTGCAGCAGCATAGGAATTTGAGATCATCAAGAACAAAGAACAAAATAACTGATGAGGGGGGTATTGATGATAACACCGATGCTCCTCTTAGAGCTTACATAGAAAAAAAAATTAGAAAGAGAAAAAAGAAATGATTGTCATCTAAATACCTTAATTGATAATGACTGAATTTTATGTCTCAATGAATTTAATTATGTGCTAATGAATGTTCATGAATTATGTGTTTATTTTCATATTGATGAATGTTGTGTGTTAACGAATCTAATGTGTTAATGAATGTTATCATGTGATATTGATTGAATGTTACATTTTATTAATAATTGAAAGAATGAATGAATGTTAGATGTTAACGGGGAATGTAGAGTGATGTTAGGGGGAGGGGGGTGGGGCCAAATGAGCTTCCACCTTCACGTGGTTGGCCCTGTTTAGTAGAGAATATTAAACTATATTCTCGAAACAAAGTGAAGCTCAATAAGATACTAAATGAGTCAAAATGGTTATCAAGGTCCTCTATCCATAAGATACTTGTAGTCAAAATGGTTATCTAGGTCCTCTATCCATTCCATAAGTTCTTCACCATTCAAACTTCCTCCATAACAAGGAATGTGCTCTAGGTTAGTCATGAAGCCTAGCATGGACTCTCTGTCAGATAGAGCCACTATTTCAGAGCCTTTTTTGTGCATTTCCTTCAAGCATTGTACAGTGTACGGATGTGAAAGGGAGGGCAGACCAGTGTGGAAGTTAGAGTATTTATATCTTATGCTTTGAGAGTTTATTTGGTAGATTCAAGACACCTTATATCAAAGTTATTCCTTTTTCTTATCTGTTGTTCTGTCAAACCCTCATTTTTTGGGTTATTGCATTCAAATGGCCTTAACTTGCAAATAAACCATAGGATATCCTCTGTTCTTTGTAAAATGCAAGTTAAGGGGGTTTATTTTCATATTTTAAAAGCTTTGGAACATGATACTAAGCCAGAGAATTTCAAGAGCAAGCCCTAGGTCAAGAATCTCAATGTTCTTGACTAGGAGTTGATGGATTATGCAAGATCAGAGGGTAGCGGCAAGTAAAGGGCCTCAAACCTTGTTGAATCTAGATCTTTAGAGCATGGTGGACATCTTCAAACTCTGATCTTGGTTTCATGCACCCATTTTCAATGCCTTGTTTTGGAACCCACACCCAAAGGCATGCATTAGGTCTGCGGACTCAATAAGGACATTGATATGCTGGAGTGGAGTCAAGGTCTGGGAGTTGGAGGATTGTTAGAACATCAAAAAGGGTACTCAAAAAACATATAAGTTCATAAGGTCCTTTGTCAAATTGAAGAGTTATTGCTGCAGAACAGGTTTTGGAGACCTACTAGAGTCACTAGGTCTATTTGGACCCGTTTGGACCACGACACACAGTAGCATCTACAGAGAAGAAGTTTGGTATGCAATGGTCTTGAAACCTCCTGAGAAATTCTTGGTATGCATTTGTGTGGTGCAAAAGCTTCGTTGAAAGAGAAAAAGAAGAAAAGAATAGAAATGATTTTTTTTCTTTTTATGTCATATACTGTAACCAGCTACTTATAACTTGCAAAAATTATTATAACCATTTGAAATTGGAACTTAGTTTAATGTGAAACTGAGAACTACTTTATTAGAGCTTTCTGTGATTTAGATTCAGACATCAAGAACATTGTTTGCCTAATATTGTGATTAATGTTTATTTATTAATATCTCATACTGACAAACAATTGATAATTGTAGGGAAAACGTCATTGGGGGTCTTTGAGGATCCACCAGAAGCCAAGGAGAAAATGTATTCAAATGCTAAAGATGGTGTAACAGTCCTTATAGCTGTTGAACCTTGCTGTGTAGATCATCTCTGATTCTCCAAGTTCAACAGTACTGTGGTATTCCTTTGGATACTTCTAATGGTAAATTTCAGACATCAAGTTCTTTTCGTATGAAACTACTACATTTGTAATCTGTAGTTTTAAACTTTTAGTTTATAAATGTTCATCAGCTTTAGTTCGTATGCTGCCATTTCAAGTATGATTAATGAAGTTACCTTTATCACAGGATGAAAGTGAGCAGTCAGCATACTGGTACGGAGCTGGCAGCATTGATACGATGACTAGGGCATCGTTTAATGGTGGTATTGTGTTTTCCCATATTTAGGGCATCGGCCTTTTGAAGCATTGCCTTCATCTTTCTTAAGTCTGAGTTTTAAGTTTGTTTATCTCTCTCGGCGCTGTTGAAAATACAAATGACAACGTTCTTGTTTGTTTTGCCCTTATATCCCGATGTGATTTCGCGGAGGGTTACGGTGCTGTTGAAAACACAAATGAAAACACAAATCCCTTGTGTAATTGCCACTTGAAGGAGGACAGTCACTATAAAGACAACATGATAATGTACACTTACAGCCCGTGTACATTATCATTGTGTCTTTAGAGTGACTATCCTCATTTGTTGAAGAAGAAAAGCATTAATGTGGCTGAATAGCAATACATTCAAGTGGCAATCACACAAGGGACAGTCACTGTGAGATGTCCTCATTTGTGACTGTCCTTACAGTGAGTGTACATTATCATGTTGTCTTTAGAGTGACTGTCCTCATTTGTTGAAGAAGAAAAGCATTAATGTGGTTCAATAGCAATACATTCAAGTGGCAATTACACAAGGGACAATCGATCACTGTGAGATGTCCTCATGTGTGACTATCCTTGTCACAAATGACTATCCTTGTAAAGACAACATGATAATGTACACATACAATGAGTGTACATTATCATGTTGTCTTTACAGTGGCTGCCCTCATGTTGTATATTCTTCTTTGTAGATGCTACTATGTGCTAGGGAACTTCTTAGAACTGTTGGTATATTCTTACAACTTGTTACACCTGGGATATTCTTCTCTGTAGATGCTATTGTGTGCCGTGGTCCAAACAGGCCCATAAATGTGGTTGAATAACAATACATTCAAGTGGCAATTACACAAGGGACAGTCACTGTGAGATGTCCTCATGTGTGACTGTCCTTGTCACAAATGAGGACATCTCACAGTGACTGTCCCTTGTGTAATTGCCACTTGAAGGAAAAAAGCATTAATGTGGTTCAATAGCAATGTATTCAAGCGGCAATTACACAAGGGATAATCACTCTGAGATTTCCTCATTTGTGACTATCCTTACAGTGAGTGTACATTATCATGTTGTCTTTACAGTGACTGTCCTCATTTGTTGAAGGAAAAAAGCATTAATGTGGTTCAATAGTGATGCAGAGTAGTCAGGGCTTTTAGAATATACAAATATACATCCTTAACTCTCATTCCACCAAGGAAGAAGGAATTCCAATGGTTGAAACGTGAGTTAAGGTCTTTACATCAGTCAAACCCTGAAAATGAGGGTTTGTAAACAATGCACAGAAAATTTGAAATAACTTAGATATAAAACAAAGAGAATCAATCAAACCAACTTCCAAAGCATCAGATGTCACTATTACAACTTCCAGGCAAATTTTATCATCCAACCACCATCCGTACAGCCGTACAGAGTTCATTTTTCACCAGAAATGCACTAAAACAGGGTTATTTTTATTTTTTATGAAAGCAAAATGATTACAATACTGGTTCTCTGTCTGTCTTCGACCATTTGAAGCCTAAAATAGGCTCTCCAAATGTTGGTTCAACCATCTAGGTGGTTAGAACAGTTTATCCAACAAATGTCAACTTTGCTAAGCAACTTTTAAAGTTGCATTACAACTTTGCAAACAACTTTGCCGAGAAGGTTAAAAATGTGTTGTGAAACTTTAGGAACCTTATTAAAGTTATTTTGGACCTTCAAACTTCTTAACAACATCTAAAAGACACCTAATAAACACTTACTATGCTCATTTCATCCAAGGACTCAAAAGATGCCCAAGGTTTATAAGTCACCAAGGGGTCTTGTGTCCAACAAGTGGATGTTTATAAGGAGATAAAATCAATCCTTAATATTTATTACAAACCAAGAAAACATCTAAAACTCCTATTCTAATTTATTGTCATTCAAAAAGACTCTGATTTGTCATTCAAAAAGACTCTGATTTGTCAATCAAAAGGACCTTTCACCAGTCAATCCTTCAAAGCTCCAAGGTGAAAATCTTATGTTCCAATTGATAGGATTTGACTCCTTGGCTTCATGGAAACTTCCTTCAATCATGGTGTCTTTGGCTTGCATTAGGGATGCCCCTGCATCAAATAGCAATGCATTCAAGTGGCAATTACACAAGGGACAGTACATGCCCATTAAAGTTGGTGTTTTGTTATCCAGCATGACAATGGAGACAACATACTCTGTGTCAATTTTACTGATCAAATTTCCCTCCGCCAGGCAAAGCAACAATCTGGGTATGATAAGGTGAAATTTTGTAGTCCTTTTGGGTATGATAATAGTTCCAGTTTCCAATAAGATGGTTCATTTTTATAATCTAGCTTCAATTTCTCTTGTGAAAATCTTTTTTTCATTTTATGGGTGGTAAAATATAATTATTATGCTAGAGGTGTGTACTTATGGATGATAATGAAACAAAATGATAAGATTTAAGACTCTTGTTTTTTTTTAAAATAGCAATTTAAGTTTCCTTCTATTATAAATTACTGTTTTTCTATTTTTTAATGTATCTTTCCAAATCTTTTATATCAATTTTATTTATGAAATATAAATATATTAATAATGTTTTAGTGTTTTTAGGATTAGTTTATATCAATTCTATGTATCATCATTCGTCATTCAATTGTCAGTATTATTAATTTAGACTGTGCAATTGTAGAACTACTCGAATATGGGTTGGATGGATACTCAAGTAGGGGAACCCTCCTCAAATATCTCAAGCAGTGAACTTGGAAAAATGTGTCCTGAAGGAACCCTTTCCATCAGAGAGATAAAAGTACAAACAAGTAAAAGAAGCAGGCTCTGCAAATATGTTTTTGAGAAGAAAAATGATAGATTATTCAAGTATGGTTCATGAGGTATATCTAAAAAGACATTTTTTTTCTTATTATAATAAAAGAGGAAGTTGTGAATGTCAAAGTTGAGTGAAACAAAAATTATTTTCATCAAATTTTATTAGGCTTGCTTTTGGGAATAGTTTCTTACAATATTGCTATTAAGATTTTTATTGTGTAGTTTTTAGATTAGGTTTATAAAATTATATTTCATGAGTAGTGATTCATATTAATCAATTAACGATACTTTTGGAAGGTATTTTCAATGTGTCAAATTTTGATATTTTTACAAGAATTAGATTGTGTAATTTTTTTAATTAAAGTCATTGACTCATATTTCATAAATAATAGTTCTCATGAATCCATCTCTTATAAGATTGAATAGTCTATTTAGGAAGTATTTCTGATAGTATGTCAAATTATGATATTACTATTACCATTAGATTGCATGGCTTTGAAGTCAACCTCGTTGACCCATATTCTTCTCTGTAGATGCTACTATGTGCTAGGGAACTTCTTAGAACTATTGGTATATTCTTACAACTTGTTACACCTGGGATATTCTTCTCTGTAGATGCTACTATGTGCCGCGGTCCAAACGGGACCATAAATGTGGTTGAATAGAAATACATTCAAGTGGCAATTACACAAGGGACAGTCACTGTGAGATGTCCTCATGTGTGACTGTCCTTGTCACAAATGAGGACATCTCACAGTGACTGTCCCTTGTGTAATTTCCACTTGAATGAGGACAGTCACTATAAAGACAACATGATAATGTACACATACAATGAGTGTACATTATCATGTTGTCTTTACAGTGGCTGCCCTCATGTTGTATATTCTTCTCTGTAGATGCTACTATGTGCTAGGGAACTTCTTAGAACTGTTGGTATATTCTTACAACTTGTTACACCTGGGATATTCTTCTCTGTAGATGCTACTGTGTGCTGGGGTCCAAACGGGCCCATAAATGTGGTTGAATAGCAATACATTCAAGTGGCAATTACACAAGGGACAGTCACTGTGAGATGTCCTCATGTGTGACTGTCCTTGTCACAAATGAGGACATCTCACAGTGACTGTCCCTTGTGTAATTGCCACTTGAATGAGGACAGTCACTGTAAAGACAACATGATAATGTACACAAGTACCGTGAAGGTAGTTGCAAGTTACGGCTGTTTCATTGCATACCCGAAACAATGAAGATGTTACGGTCCACAAAATGTTTGTGCTTGAAAGATGAACAAATAAAATTAAACTTCTAAATAACCAGAGCCGCTAACAATAAATTCAACACAGATATGTCCTCATTTCTGGGTATTTTAGCTCTGTAACAGCTGAATACCAGATTACATAATAATGACAAAAGAAAAATAAACCCAACGTACTCAGAAATTGTAGCTGTGATTTCGCGGAGGGAATCTCTCTCGGCACTGTTGAAAATACAAATGACAATGTTTCTCTACATTATCATGTTGCCTTTACAGTGACTGTCCCTTGTGTAATTGCCACTTGAAGGAGGACAGTCACTGTAAAGACAACATGATAATGTACACTTACAGCCCGTGTACATTATCATGTTGTCTTTAGAGTGACTATCCTCATTTGTTGAAGAAGAAAAGCATTAATGTGGCTGAATAGCAATACATTCAAGTGGCAATCACACAAGGGACAGTCACTGTGAGATGTCCTCATTTGTGACTGTCCTTACAGTGAGTGTACATTATCATGTTGTCTTTAAAGTGACTGTCCTCATTTGTTGAAGAAGAAAAGCATTAATGTGGTTCAATAGCAATACATTCAAGTGGCAATTACACAAGGGACAATCGATCACTGTGAGATGTCCTCATGTGTGACTATCCTTGTCACAAATGAGGACATCTCACAATGACTGTCCCTTGTGTAATTCAAGTGGCAATTACACAAGGGACAGTCACTGTGAGATGTCCTCATTTGTGACTGTCCTTACAATGAGTGTACATTATCATGTTGTCTTTAGAGTGACTGTCCTCATTTGTTGAAGAAGAAAAGCATTAATGTGGTTCAATAGCAATACATTCAAGTGGGAATTACACAAGGGACAATCGATCACTGTGAGATGTCCTCATGTGTGACTATCCTTGTCACAAATGAGGACATCTCACAATGACTGTCCCTTGTGTAATTCAAGTGGCAATTACACAAGGGACAGTCATTGTGAGATGTCCTCATTTGTGACTGTCCTTACAATGAGTGTACATTATCATGTTGTCTTTAGAGTGACTGTCCTCATTTGTTGAAGAAGAAAAGCATTAATGTGGTTCAATAGCAATACATTCAAGTGGAAATTACACAAGGGACAATCGATCACTGTGAGATGTCCTCATGTGTGACTATCCTTGTCACAAATGAGGACATCTCACAATGACTGTCCCTTCTGTAATTGCCACTTGAATGAGGACAGTCACTGTAAAGACAACATGATAATGTACACATACAATGAGTGTACATTATCATGTTGTCTTTACAGTGGCTGCCCTCATGTTGTATATTCTTCTCTGTAGATGCTACTATGTGCTAGGGAACTTCTTAGAACTGTTGGTATATTCTTACAACTTGTTACACCTGGGATATTCTTCTCTGTAGATGCTACTGTGTGCTGTGGTCCAAACGGGCCCATAAATGTGGTTGAATAGCAGTACATTCAAGTGGCAATTACACAAGGGACAGTCACTGTGAGATGTCCTCATGTGTGACTGTCCTTGTCACAAATGAGGACATCTCACAGTGACTGTCCCTTGTGTAATTGCCACTTGAATGAGGACAGTCACTGTAAAGACAACATGATAATGTACATAAGTACCATGAAGGTAGTTGCAAGTTATGGCTGTTTCATTGCATACCCGAAACAATGAAGATGTTACGGTCCACAAAACGTTTGTGCTTGAAAGATGAACAAATAAAATTAAACTTCTAAATAACCAGAGCCGCTAACAATAAATTCAACACAGATATGTCCTCATTTCTGGGTATTTTAGCTCTGTAACAGCTAAATACCAGATTACATAATAATGACAAAAGAAAAATAAACCCAACGTACTCAGAAATTGTAGCTGTGATTTCACGGAGGGAATCTCTCTCGGCACTGTTGAAAATACAAATGACAATGTTTCTCTACATTATCATGTTGCCTTTACAGTGACTGTCCCTTGTGTAATTGCCACTTGAAGGAGGACAGTCACTGTAAAGACAACATGATAATGTACACTTACAGCCCGTGTACATTATCATGTTGTCTTTAGAGTGACTATCCTCATTTGTTGAAGAAGAAAAGCATTAATGTGGCTGAATAGCAATACATTCAAGTGGCAATCACACAAGGGACAGTCACTGTGAGATGTCCTCATTTGTGACTGTCCTTACAGTGAGTGTACATTATCATGTTGTCTTTAGAGTGACTGTCCTCATTTGTTGAAGAAGAAAAGCATTAATGTGGTTCAATAGCAATACATTCAAGTGGCAATTACACAAGGGACAATCGATCACTGTGAGATGTCCTCATGTGTGACTATCCTTGTCACAAATGAGGACATCTCACAATGACTGTCCCTTGTGTAATTCAAGTGGCAATTACACAAGGGACAGTCACTGTGAGATGTCCTCATTTGTGACTGTCCTTACAATGAGTGTACATTATCATGTTGTCTTTAGAGTGACTATCCTCATTTGTTGAAGAAGAAAAGCATTAATGTGGTTCAATAGCAATACATTCAAGTGGCAATTACACAAGGGACAATCGATCACTGTGAGATGTCCTCATGTGTGATTATCCTTGTCACAAATGAGGAAATCTCACAATGACTGTCCCTTGTGTAATTCAAGTGGCAATTACACAAGGGACAGTCACTGTGAGATGTCCTCATTTGTGACTGTCCTTACAATGAGTGTACATTATCATGTTGTCTTTAGAGTGACTGTCCTCATTTGTTGAAGAAGAAAAGCATTAATGTGGTTCAATAGCAATACATTCAAGTGGCAATTACACAAGGGACAATCGATCACTGTGAGATGTCCTCATGTGTGACTATCCTTGTCACAAATGAGGACATCTCACAATGACTGTCCCTTCTGTAATTGCCACTTGAATGAGGACAGTCACTGTAAAGACAACATGATAATGTACACATACAATGAGTGTACATTATCATGTTGTCTTACAGTGGCTGCCCTCATGTTGTATATTCTTCTCTGTAGATGCTACTGTGTGCTGGGGTCCAAACGGGCCCATAAATGTGGTTGAATAGCAATACATTCAAGTGGAAATTACACAAGGGACAGTCACTATGAGATGTCCTCATGTGTGACTGTCCTTGTCACAAATGAGGACATCTCACAGTGACTGTCCCTTGTGTAATTGCCACTTGAATGAGGACAGTCACTGTAAAGACAACATGATAATGTACACAAGTACCGTGAAGGTAGTTGCAAGTTACGGCTGTTTCATTGCATACCCGAAACAATGAAGATGTTACGGTCCATAAAATGTTTGTGCTTGAAAGATGAACAAATAAAATTAAACTTCTAAATAACCAGAGCCGCTAACAATAAATTCAACACAGATATGTCCTCATTTCTGGGTATTTTAGCTCTGTAACAGCTGAATACTAGATTACATAATAATGACAAAAGAAAAATAAACCCAACGTACTCAGAAATTGTAGCTGTGATTTCACGGAGGGAATCTCTCTCGGCACTGTTGAAAATACAAATGACAACGTTTCTCTACATTATCATGTTGCCTTTACAGTGACTGTCCCTTGTGTAATTGCCACTTGAAGGAGGACAGTCACTGTAAAGACAACATGATAATGTACACTTACAGCCCGTGTACATTATCATGTTGTCTTTAGAGTGACTATCCTCATTTGTTGAAGAAGAAAAGCATTAATGTGGCTGAATAGCAATACATTCAAGTGGCAATCACACAAGGGACAGTCACTGTGAGATGTCCTCATTTGTGACTGTCCTTACAGTGAGTGTACATTATCATGTTGTCTTTAGAGTGACTGTCCTCATTTGTTGAAGAAGAAAAGCATTAATGTGGTTCAATAGTAATACATTCAAGTGGCAATTACACAAGGGACAATCGATCACTGTGAGATGTCCTCATGTGTGACTATCCTTGTCACAAATGAGGACATCTCACAATGACTGTCCCTTGTGTAATTCAAGTGGCAATTACACAAGGGACAGTCACTGTGAGATGTCCTCATTTGTGACTGTCCTTACAATGAGTGTACATTATCATGTTGTCTTTAGAGTGACTGTCCTCATTTGTTGAAGAAGAAAAGCATTAATGTGGTTCAATAGCAATACATTCAAGTGGTAATTACACAAGGGACAATCGATCACTGTGAGATGTCCTCATGTGTGACTATCCTTGTCACAAATGAGGACATCTCACAATGACTGTCCCTTGTGTAATTCAAGTGGCAATTACACAAGGGACAGTCACTGTGAGATGTCCTCATTTGTGACTGTCCTTACAATGAGTGTACATTATCATGTTGTCTTTAGAGTGACTGTCCTCATTTGTTGAAGAAGAAAAGCATTAATGTGGTTCAATAGCAATACATTCAAGTGGAAATTACACAAGGGACAATCGATCACTGTGAGATGTCCTCATGTGTGACTATCCTTGTCACAAATGAGGACATCTCACAATGACTGTCCCTTCTGTAATTGCCACTTGAATGAGGACAGTCACTGTAAAGACAACATGATAATGTACACATACAATGAGTGTACATTATCATGTTGTCTTTACAGTGGCTGCCCTCATGTTGTATATTCTTCTCTGTAGATGCTACTATGTGCTAGGGAACTTCTTAGAACTGTTGGTATATTCTTACAACTTGTTACACCTGGGATATTCTTCTCTGTAGATGCTACTGTGTGCTGTGGTCCAAACGGGCCCATAAATGTGGTTGAATAGCAGTACATTCAAGTGGCAATTACACAAGGGACAGTCACTGTGAGATGTCCTCATGTGTGACTGTCCTTGTCACAAATGAGGACATCTCACAGTGACTGTCCCTTGTGTAATTGCCACTTGAATGAGGACAGTCACTGTAAAGACAACATGATAATGTACACAAGTACTGTGAAGGTAGTTGCAAGTTACGGCTGTTTCATTGCATACCCGAAACAATGAAGATGTTACGGTCCACAAAACGTTTGTGCTTGAAAGATGAACAAATAAAATTAAACTTCTAAATAACCAGAGCCGCTAACAATAAATTCAACACAGATATGTCCTCATTTCTGGGTATTTTAGCTCTGTAACAGCTGAATACTAGATTACATAATAATGACAAAAGAAAAATAAACCCAACGTACTCAGAAATTGTAGCTGTGATTTCACGGAGGGAATCTCTCTCGGCACTGTTGAAAATACAAATGACAACGTTTCTCTACATTATCATGTTGCCTTTACAGTGACTGTCCCTTGTGTAATTGCCACTTGAAGGAGGACAGTCACTGTAAAGACAACATGATAATGTACACTTACAGCCCGTGTACATTATCATGTTGTCTTTAGAGTGACTATCCTCATTTGTTGAAGAAGAAAAGCATTAATGTGGCTGAATAGCAATACATTCAAGTGGCAATCACACAAGGGACAGTCACTGTGAGATGTCCTCATTTGTGACTGTCCTTACAGTGAGTGTACATTATCATGTTGTCTTTAGAGTGACTGTCCTCATTTGTTGAAGAAGAAAAGCATTAATGTGGTTCAATAGTAATACATTCAAGTGGCAATTACACAAGGGACAATCGATCACTGTGAGATGTCCTCATGTGTGACTATCCTTGTCACAAATGAGGACATCTCACAATGACTGTCCCTTGTGTAATTCAAGTGGCAATTACACAAGGGACAGTCACTGTGAGATGTCCTCATTTGTGACTGTCCTTACAATGAGTGTACATTATCATGTTGTCTTTAGAGTGACTGTCCTCATTTGTTGAAGAAGAAAAGCATTAATGTGGTTCAATAGCAATACATTCAAGTGGTAATTACACAAGGGACAATCGATCACTGTGAGATGTCCTCATGTGTGACTATCCTTGTCACAAATGAGGACATCTCACAATGACTGTCCCTTGTGTAATTCAAGTGGCAATTACACAAGGGACAGTCACTGTGAGATGTCCTCATTTGTGACTGTCCTTACAATGAGTGTACATTATCATGTTGTCTTTAGAGTGACTGTCCTCATTTGTTGAAGAAGAAAAGCATTAATGTGGTTCAATAGCAATACATTCAAGTGGAAATTACACAAGGGACAATCGATCACTGTGAGATGTCCTCATGTGTGACTATCCTTGTCACAAATGAGGACATCTCACAATGACTGTCCCTTCTGTAATTGCCACTTGAATGAGGACAGTCACTGTAAAGACAACATGATAATGTACACATACAATGAGTGTACATTATCATGTTGTCTTTACAGTGGCTGCCCTCATGTTGTATATTCTTCTCTGTAGATGCTACTATGTGCTAGGGAACTTCTTAGAACTGTTGGTATATTCTTACAACTTGTTACACCTGGGATATTCTTCTCTGTAGATGCTACTGTGTGCTGTGGTCCAAACGGGCCCATAAATGTGGTTGAATAGCAGTACATTCAAGTGGCAATTACACAAGGGACAGTCACTGTGAGATGTCCTCATGTGTGACTGTCCTTGTCACAAATGAGGACATCTCACAGTGACTGTCCCTTGTGTAATTGCCACTTGAATGAGGACAGTCACTGTAAAGACAACATGATAATGTACACAAGTACTGTGAAGGTAGTTGCAAGTTACGGCTGTTTCATTGCATACCCGAAACAATGAAGATGTTACGGTCCACAAAACGTTTGTGCTTGAAAGATGAACAAATAAAATTAAACTTCTAAATAACCAAAGCCGCTAACAATAAATTCAACACAGATATGTCCTCATTTCTGGGTATTTTAGCTCTGTAACAGCTGAATACCAGATTACATAATAATGACAAAAGAAAAATAAACCCAACGTACTCAGAAATTGTAGCTGTGATTTCATGGAGGGAATCTCTCTCGGCACTGTTGAAAATACAAATGACAACGTTTCTCTACATTATCATGTTGCCTTTACAGTGACTGTCCCTTGTGTAATTGCCACTTGAAGGAGGACAGTCACTGTAAAGACAACATGATAATGTACACTTACAGCCCGTGTACATTATCATGTTGTCTTTAGAGTGACTATCCTCATTTGTTGAAGAAGAAAAGCATTAATGTGGCTGAATAGCAATACATTCAAGTGGCAATTACACAAGGGACAGTCACTGTGAGATGTCCTCATTTGTGACTATCCTTACAGTGAGTGTACATTATCATGTTGTCTTTAAAGTGACTGTCCTCATTTGTTGAAGGAAAAAAGCATTAATGTGGTTCATTAGCAATGTATTCCCAGCATCTGTACCTGCATCTCTCTTATATACTACAAGTTACTTGCCATCAGAAATTGCAGTTCCCTCAAGTGACATTGATGGTGAAGTGTTCTTTTCAAAACCATCATCTGTGGTTACCAATGCTCCTGTTTTAGGCAATAAGTTTGTTGCATTCCATGAGCCATTGGTCAAGTTTCTTCTACGAGCTTCTGATGCCTCAAAATCTAAGCAGCGCCTACGCATGCCTCGTTGTGGTTGATTATCATTCTGTACATGAATTATAATGAGTAATCAGTTTTGGGCCTTGGAATCTTGTATGTAACATGCACAGGCATTTCATGGCTAAATGAATCTATTTAAAAGCATCAACTTTTCTTACATGATGCTGGATACATAAGTAGAACAAGCGTATATCAAATTGGAAGCAATCAGAAGTCCACAATGACATATTATTTAGAGTACTCTTCAGTTTAAGTAATAATGCATATATTGACACTATAAAGACAACATGATAATGTACACTCACTGTAAGGACAGTCACAAATGAGGACATCTCACAGTGACTGTCCCTAGTGTAATTGCCACTTGAATGTATTGCTATTCAGCCACATTAATGCTTTTCTTCTTCAACAAATGAGGATAGTCACTGTAAAGACAACATGATAATGTACACTCACTGTGAGTGTACATTATCATGTTGTCTTTACAGTGACTATCCTCATTTGTTGAAGAAGAAAAGCATTAATGTGGCTGAATAGCAATACATTCAAGTGGCAATTACACTAGGGACAGTCACTGTGAGATGTCCTCATTTGTGACTGTCCTTATAGTGAGTGTACATTATCATGTTGTCTTTACAGTGGCTGTCCTCATTTGTTGAAAGAAAAAAGCATTAATGTGGTTCATTAGCAATGTATTAAATTAATTTTTTTTTTTAATCCACCCACGGGCGTCGCAATTGCGACGGAAACCTGTCGCAATTGCTTGGGAGGTCCGTCGCGATTGCGACAGCCCTCCGAAGCCATGTGACGGGGGGGCGACGACCATGCCGCTAACAAATCTTAGTCACATTGCGACAGGATATGTGTCGCAATTGCGACGGTTACCCATAGACGTCGCAATTTGCGACTAAAAAATAGCGATGTCTATGGGTGTTGCTATTGCGACACATAGCTGTCACAATTGCGACACATAGCCGTCGCAAAATGACCCCAAATGTATTAGTGCTTGTTCGCACCAGAGGACAATCAAAAGGTAATCTATTTTATCTTGAAAATGCTGAGACTTCTTGTTTAATGGTGAAAAATGAAGATGCATGGTTGTGGAATAAGAGGTTATGTCATGTAAATTTTGATAACATGATTAAGATCAGTAGAAAGAGAAAAGTTAGGGGATTGCCTAAACTTGCAAAGCCTGATCATGTTATGCACCATCAATGTCAGAAAGGGAAGATGAAAAAATCTAGTTTCAAAAGTAAGGATTATTCTTCTAAAGGAATTTTGGAGTTGGTTCACACTGACTTATGTGGTCCTATGAGAACTGAAAGCTATTATGGAGATAGATACTTTATTCTATTTATTGATGACTATACTAGATTGATTATTTTTATGTTCTTAAAAGAAAAATTTGAGGCATTTCAATTGTTCAAATGGTATAAAGAAAAAGTTGAAAAAGAAACCAGGAAAGTATTAAAATGCTTAAGATATGATAGAGGTGGTGAGTTTATTTCTGATGAATTCACTAACTATTGTAATGAGCATGGAATCAAAAGGTAGGTTTATGCATCGAGAACACCACCACAGAATGAGATTGCTAAAAAGAGGAGCATATCAATTGTTGATTGTGCTAGAACACTGATGATAGAGAAAAATATTGCACAAATGTACTGGAGAGAAGAATTTAGCACTGCAGTATATGTCCTGAACCGAGTTCAACTGAAGAAAGACACAAACAAGACACCTTACGAGTTATGGTTTGGATACACACCGAGTGTAAGTTATTTCAGAATTTTTGGTAGTAAGTGCTATATTCTGAAAGATGATAGAAATGGTAAATTTGACTCCAAAGGTGATGAAGGTTTATTCTTAGGTTATTCTACTAAGAGTAAAGCTTACAAATGTTTGAATAAGGTTACTAATAAGATGATTGAAAGTGCTAATGTGAGAGTAGATGAATTTTCTGAAAAGAATGATGAAGAAAGTATGAAGGAACCGAAAGACTATGGTAGTTTTACTTATGTTGAAGATCTAAAATATATACCGAAGCTGCAGGCTGAGTCTACCGAGCATCAAGAAAATGCTACCGATGGTCAACAAATGCAAACTGACAATTAGGAAGAAGCTACTGAGTAGAGAAATGAACTTGAATTGAATGATGAATAGAGAAGAGAGCAAGTACTAGCAAAATTTTTAAGAAGACACCATCCAGAGAATCAAATCATTAGTGATAAGCAAGCTGGCATGACGACCCAAAGTAAGTTAAGACAAAAGACATGCTTAGTTTGTGAGTTTGAACCGAAGACTGTTAAGGATGCACTTGATAATGAAGAATGGATAAATGCTATGAATGAAGAAATAGATCAAATTAAAAAGAATAAAACATGGACATTGGTACCTACACCAAAAGACAAAAATGTTATTGGTACTAAGTGGATTTTTAGGAATAAGTTGAACGAGAATGGAGAAGTTACAATAAATAAAGCAAGACTTGTTTGCAAGGGATATGCACAAGAAGAAGGTATAGACTATGGTGAAACCTTTGCACATGTTGCAAGACTTGAAGGAGTTTGGATACTACTTGCTTATGCTACACATAAGGGATTTAAGGTATATCAAATGGATGTGAAATCAACTTTTCTAAATGGAATTTTTGAAGAAGAGGTCTACATAGAACAACCATAAGGGTTTGTTGATTTGAATTAGAAAGACATGGTATGTAGATTGTACAAAGCTTTATATGGACTGAAACAAGCACCGAGGGCATGGTATGAAAGACTCCATGCTTATTTAATCAGTATTGGATTTGTTAGAACCGGTGAAAATAGTAACATGTATATGAAAGGAGATTTAGATGATAACATTTTGATTGCTGCTATATTTGTTGATGATATAATCTTTGGTGGACAAGATCAAATCTGTAAGTATTTTGCTGATGAAATGAAAAAAGGAATTTGAAATGTCAGTGTTTGGAGAAATTAATTTTTATGGGATAATAGATTATACAACAGAGTGATGAGATTTTCATCACACAATCAAAATACATTAAGGAGGTGTATCATCTTAAAATGGAAGCACTTGATAGGTTTATCACCCTCTTTTAGTGCATTTATCATGATAGATTTGCATTTAGGATGCATTCTGCACTTGATTGCTTCATTCTAGGTGAAATTAGGGTTAGGATACCAAGGATTCTCCTTAATTTCCCTCCTTTGTGGCTCTATTTTCTAGTTAAGACTTAGAAATAGGTCCTCTTGGCCTTCATCATGTTCATCATAGGATTTTGTGTCTCTCCCTGACACTCTGCCCTATTCTGATATCATTTTTAGGTCTCCGGGCATCCCCGAGACCTCCTATTTCTTATTTTGGTAGGATCTGGACCCCTGGGTCAAGGATGAGGTCATCCCTAACCTATGTTAGCATTTAGGTCATCCCTGACCTAGGTTAGAGATGAGGTCATCTTTGACCTCCTTTGGGATTTGATTCCCCTTTTCAAATTTGGTCCCGGAGGGCCCCAAAATCAATGTCGGGCCTTCGGATCTAAGTGTGGAAGGGTTTTAATTTCAAACTTAATTTATTTCTTTTCCCTCCTTAGTTGGTTATTGTGATTGGACCATAATTTGAGGTGAAATTTGAATTATGGGTCATCACCTTACTCTAGGAGCCTCACCTTGAAACCTCTTTATAAAGACTCTCATTTGCCTTCATTTACACAAAAGGACACCAAGCAATTGCATGATCAAGACATCAAGTGGAGACAAAATTGATTCAAGCAAGCTATCAATGGTGGAATGAAGATGCAAGATTTCAAGAGAATGATATAGAAGATCAAACTATTTTTGATATCAATCATTTTTGTGAGCACACCATTGTGAACATCTACTTGGAGCAAGAGAGATCCTTTCTTCCTTGATCCACCATTATCAATATTCAAGCATTCAAAGATACAATCATGGGGTGGAAATTATGAATTATGAGTTTGGTAGGAGTAGTTTAGCCTTGGGGGCTTGGTATGCTTTCTTATCTTGTCCAAATCTATGCATTTCTTTCTCATACATATTCATGCTAGGGTTTTAATCTAGAGGATTAGATCTTGGCATTACACATACACACACACATTCTATTATAAATGGCTATTTGTGGAGGTGGAGAATACCAAAATAGGGGTTTGACTAAGGTAAAAGCCTATATAGCTACCCCAAAACACCATTTTAAGATATCTACAGTCGTTGTTTCGAGAATTGAAGTGCAGATCTGAATACCCTTTTCGGCAAACTTTCGAGATTCGTGAAAAGATTTTTCATCGAAGTTGTTTTGGGTCAAGGACAACCTGCAGTGAGGGGTAAGATCCTGCCCCAGGGTAAGACCTTACCTTGCTATCTGGGTCAAGGATGACCTGCTTCCAGAAAGACAAATTTTTTCTGGGTTTTCTCTGTTATAGTTTTCTGGTCTCGGATCTAGTTGTAGAATTTCTAGAGACATCACACAGACATCAGAAAATAGGTATTTCCAGATTTGTTCCATTATGAGGTAGGTATCTTATCTTGTTTGATTTTCAAGCATTTCCAGATTTACATTACTTATTCAATTCCAATTCAAAACAAATAAATAAATGAGTAGGTGAATGTTAGATGCATTGTTAAAGCTCCATTTTCAACCTATTCATTTTGGTGAACCCATTTATGACAACTCTTTCTCTTTGGTGTTAGATTTAGATCTTGCATGCTTATAAGATTAGATTTATTTCATTTATACCTTTCTTGCATTTATATTTCAAAAATACAAAAAAAATTGCAAAATCTCTTTAAAAATACAAAACTTTTACATTTACATGCTTTTAGTATTTATTTGTATTCAACATGTATGATTCTTATTTTGAGTACTTTGATGAGGCTTTTATTGTACAAGAGGATAGATTCCCTAATGAGGTACATGGTAGTGAGGATGAAAATGGTCTAGATAAGATCTCTATTGATCCTATTCCTATTTCACTCTCCTCCACAACCTCTCTAATTGACCTTTACCATAGGGTGTGTGCATGGTTACCTTCATGTCCCACTATTTACAACATTGATAAATGTAAAATGATATATCCTACACCTTTGATGATGGTAAAAGGATGTTCTCATATAATGATATTTAAGGGTAAACCTAGAGATCCTTTGGATTGATTTGATAACATTGATTCTGTTTCACATGAATATCACACACGGAATAACCCTCAACCTACTGTTCCAATTTCTTTACCACCTTCTCAACCTATGCTTCCTCAAGCACCTAGGTTTCCTTCTACCTTTAAGGAGTATAACTTAGTTGACCAATTACATGCTACTCCTACTAAGACATCTTTATGGGAATTACTTCAAAATTCCTCAACATATCATGAGGCATTTCAAAAAGCTTTATCCACTCTTCCTACTTTGCCTCCTAATCAAGAGAACATTCATTCTATTTTGGATTGTATGCATACTATGCCTTCTGTACCTCCTATTGTGTTTTCTGATAATGATTTACCTTCTCTCAAGGTGCAAAATCAATATGATGCTCTTATGGTTGCTGTTTCTATTAATCAAAGTATCATTCGAAGAACATTAATTGATAACAGATCTATGCTTAATGTTTGTAGCATGGATATGCTTAAGGCAATTAAAGCTGATCTGATAACTATTTAACCTGATAATGTTCCTACACATGGATTTGACAATATTGTGAAGAGAACTTTGGGAATTATTACCTTACCTATTAAAGTTGGTCCAGTTATTCTAAATACTCCTATTCATGTTATGCTTGGACCTCTCAATTATAACCTTCTTTTAGGAAGACCATAGTTACATACTATGCATGCAGTTCCTTCTACTCTCCATTGCAAGGTTAGGTTCATCTATAACAACTTAATGTATACATTACATGCAGATGATGCACCAAATCCTTTCCTAAATGAAGAATATGATAACATCTCTGAGCCTCTTCAACCAAGTAAAGAGATTGAAAAACAACCAGAGATACAATAATTTGAGATAAAACAACTTGAGATTCAACAACCAGAAGCTCCATCTTCCTCTTTGATTGAGGATGATTGGGGGACATTGTATTTTAATCCTACTTTCATTGGAGAATATAAGGTTTCTAATTTGGAATTCATGAAGCAACAAAATGAATTTGAGAAATTTTTTTTTACTCTTTCTCCACTTTCTAAGGAACTAAAAAGTAATTTTATTGCCGCTTAGATTAATGAAATGATTGAAACTATAAAGCTTGATTGTTATGATATTATGACATATGCCACTCCTTGGACTCCTTCTGATATGACTGATCGATATGGTCCTGGTTATCATTTTCTTAAGAAATCAGGATTTAATGGGAAAGGATGTGGTAAATATGAACAAGGTATACAAGTACCCTTTGGATAATGAAGTTTATGATCATACATATGGATTAGGATTCAATCCTTATAGGCAACCATCAACTTTTCCTCTTAATGTTAATCATATTTACAATGGACAGTTGAAATTGGTTAACCCGCTCCTTATTGATATTAATCAAGCACCTACTTTGGATATTTTTCCTGAAGATGAAGCCTTAATGGAATTTTTTGGGGTTTATGAAGACTTACTTAAGTTTCATCACAAATGATGGAAGCCTTATTGTTTAAGTACCAATGCTTATTTTGGGGAACATGATAAATCAGATACTCTCCCTTTACCAATGGATCCTCTGATACAAAGTGATTTGTTAATAACTGAGACTATTGATATTCAAATGGATGAGAACAACACTAAAAAGATGATAAAAATTGGGAAATGTTTGAATCAGGATGAACGTGATCAGTTGGTTTCCCTTTTACTTGAATTTAAGGATATTTTTGCTTGGACATATTCAGATATGCCGGGTATAGATTCTAAGATTGTTACTCATAACATTGTTTTAAAATTGAATATGAAACCTTTGAAGCAGAAAATTTGAAAGATGAATCCATGAATTGGTTTATTAGTCAAAGGTGAAATTGAAAAATTATTGGATTCTAGATTTATCTATTCTATTGATTACTCAGATTGGATTTCAATCATTGTGCCCATTTCAAAAGGAGAAAATAAGATAAGGATGTGTACTGATTTCAGAGATTTAAATAAGGCATCCTTAAAAGATGATTTCACATTACCTAACGTCAATATGATTGTGGATTCAACAATGGGTCATGCCTTGTTGTCTTTTATAGATGGTTTTTCAGGATATAATCAAATTTTTATCCCTCCTCAAGATCAATTTAAGACTGCATTTATAACACCTTGGGGAACCTTTTGTTGGGTCATGATGCCTTTTGGATTAAAAAATGTAGGAGAAACTTATCAATGAGCTATGAATTTGATTTTTCATGATTACATTCATAAGATCCTTGAAGATTATGTGGATGATATTTTAGAAAAATCTATACAAAGAGAAGATCATGTTACTATTCTACAAAAAATATTTGAAAGGATTAGAAGTTACAACATGAGATTGAATTCGAAGAAATGTGTTTTTGGAGTTGATTCTGGTAAATTATTAGAATTCATAATCTCTAAGTGAGGCATAGAAGTAGATACTAATAAGATTGAAGCTATGTTAATATGCCTCCTCCTAAGAATATTTCCCAATTACAGATTTTACAAGGAAAAATACAAGCTATTCGTTGCTTTATTTCTAATTTAGCTGATTGAACTATCCCTTTTACTTCCTTGCTTAGAAAAGATACCACTTTCTCTTGGAATGATGAGTGTAAACAAACTTTTGAGCAATTTAAGGAGTATCTTGCAAATCCTCCTATAACCTGCTAAATTTGATAAACCATTCCATTTATATACTTTAGCAACTCCGAAGGTCGTGAGTGCGTTGTTAGCTCAAAATGATAATGATGGTAAGGAAAGACCTGTGTATTACATTAGTTAGACTTTACTTGATTACAAAACAAGATACATAGATTTGGAAAGACAATGTTTAGCTGTAGTTTATGGATGTCAAAAACTCATACATTATCTTATAAATGCTGAAATTAATGTGATTTTCAAGTTTGATCCTTTGAAACATCTTTTCTCACAAACTGATCTCTCTGGCCGTTTGGAAAAATGGGTGATGTTACTTATAGAATTTGATCTTAATTTCATTTCTCAAAAGTCTATTAAGGGACAAGCTTTAATAGATTATTTAGTTGAAGCTCCTTATCCTCTTTCAGATACATGTTCTACTTCAATGGAATTCCCTGATGACAATATTCTAGCTATTCAACAAGATGACATTTGGGAATTATATTTTGATGGCTCTAAGTGTAAGATAGGTTCTGGTGTGGGTATTATCTTGATCCCTCCTATGAAAAAACCCATCCCTTTATCATACAAATCAACCTTTCCTTGTACTAATAACATTGCGGAGTATGAAGCTCTTATAGATGGCCTACAAGCAGCTTCATCCCTTAATATCAAACATTTGAAATATATGGAGATTCACAATTGATTGTTGAATAAATTAAAGGAGGATATTAGACTAAGAATGATTAAATGACACAATATAGAGACTTAGCTCTTGATGTGCTTTCACAATTCTCCTCTTATACGATTCAAACTTTACCTAGAAAAGATAACCGACATGCAGACACCACGGCAAGCACAACTTCTTTGGTTTGTCTTGAGAATAATGCAAAAAAAATTCAATTTACTATACAAACTCTTAAAAGCCTTGCAATTTCTAAAAAGATTACCTCTGATTATTTTAATTTGCATTCAGATGAATGGTATTCACATATTTTTCATTTTTTGAAAGATGGTACTTTTCCTAAATCAGTAGCAAGAAATACGCGTAATTGAATTAGGAAGCTTGTAGTGTGTTACATCATTCTAGGAGATACGCTTTACAAGCACTCTTATGAAGGATTATTGTTAAGATGTCTCAATAGAACTGAAATCCCAGTAGCTTTGGTAGAAACTCATTCTGGTTCTTGTGGGGGACATTTTGGTGGAAAATCTCTGGTTAATAAATTTCTTAGAATGGGATATTATTGGTAAACAATGGAACAATATTATTTCATGTTAAGAAATGTCCTCAATGTCAACAACATAGTAATTTGATTCATGCTCCTGCTTGTGAACTTCGTAATCAAGTTTCTCCATGGACTTTTAGTATTTGGGGGTTTGATCTTATTGGAAAAATCTTACCAGCTTCTTCTCAAGGACATACTTATATTCTAACTACTACAGATTACTTCATGAAGTGGGTTGAAGTTTTCCCTCTTCATTCAACAACTATGAATGTTATTTGTGATTTTATCCTTAATAATATAATAACAAGATTTGGTATTCCTTCGATGATAGTTTCAGATAATGGTACCTCTTTTAAAAATAAAGAAGTCACAAAATTCTTGGAGAAATATCAAATTCAACATAGATTTACAACTCCTTATTATCCTCAATCTAATAGACAAGCTGAAGCATCAAATAAAATCATTAAACAAATTTTGATAAAAATAGTTAGTAAGCATGCGAAAGATTGGCATACTCAACTGACTTATTCTTTATGGGCTTATAGGACTAGTGTTCGTACTGCCACGGGTACTTCTCCTTACAATCTTGTCTATGGTACTGATGCTATTATGCCTTTGGAATTAGAAATACCTTCTCTACGTGTTTCATTTCATGGGATAATTGACAAGGATACTTTTCATGAACAACGCTTACAAGAGTTAGAAATGTTGGATGAACAATGAATACATGCATTAGAACATATAAAAGCTTATCATAAATCTCTTCAAAAGAAATATAATCATAAGGTAATTGAATGAACATTTACGGTTGGTGATTTAGTCCTTTATGAGAATCAACAAAATGTGAATGCTTTACCAGGCAAAAAAGGAAAATTTAGCCCTAATTGGCTTGGACCTTTTGTTGTCATTGACGACTTTGGTTTGGGTGCTTATAAACTGGCTGATATGGATGGTGTTTCTTTTAAGGAACACATTAATATTATGCATCTCAAACATTATTATCCTTAATTTCATTCTTTCTTTCCTTGTGAATTTATGTATTCCTTATAAAGTTCATTTTATAGGTTACGTAGTTCTAGCAAAATTACATATTGAATATATTTTGCACTTTCTTTCTTTCTATTAAGTTTTATGTTGATGAAAGTATAGTAATCAAACATAGAACTAATTAGTAGAGAAATTTTTTCATTCATCAAAGTGTTTTTCAAGTTCTGATACATATATGGCCAATGGCCCTATTTATCATTACGTCTATCACTGCGCTCTGATGGCTAATGGCTTCGGGATCTCTTTGCCCTATGGTAAGAAGATGAAGATTTGTGTGTCTGTGAGTGGCTCCTTGATATGCTCATACCCCATGGATGCTCTCGAGCACTCTATAACTCAACTATCAACTTCTCCTCCCTTTCTTTGCATAGCCTCAGCTCTCGTTGGACACATGCAAAGATATTGACATGCCTGCCGGGATCTTTGTATCCTAGAGAGTACTCTCACTCACTCACTGGTAGTCGGTAGGATATACATGTATCCTTGAGAACCTTGGATACAAAGATCCTCCATTCCGCTATGCTAGCTATAGAATGAAGGTAAATTTATCAGTCTAGTATATTTTTATTTTCAAATCAAATTGCATATGTAATCAAATCTCATATTTCATACCTGGGTCTCCCTCCTAGATGTCACTGAAATGTATAGATGGTGGGGGCATGGAGTGAATACTCTCTCCATGCTCGCTATGTCTAGGCCTTGACAGGGGTGTCTCTGTGTGGGGGCATGGAGGCCACCGTGATCTTAGTGGTTATGCATGAAAAATGTGTACATCCACACCAATATCACTAGCTGGGGGCATCTCCTCTGCTCTCTCCTTTGCTCTCTCATCCTCCATGGGATCATCCTCAGATATGTGCTCCTCCTTAGCTCTGAGATCCTCATCCTCCTCTACTATACCACTATCCTGGTGTGTCCTCTTTGAAAGACCCGGATCACCTGTAGGATAATCCTCGATGAAGATGGGGCAGGTCCCCTGAAAACTCTAGTACCTAATGTAATCTCAACTCATGTCTGAATAGGTCACATCTTATGGTACCTCTCTATCCTCTATCTCATCTACATCTCTATCCTCTATGTCTACTATTGATGGTCAGCGTATGGCACTGGGTCTCTGATAGTATCTTGTTAGATGTGCATAGCGAGGTACTACTCTAGGGATTCCTTGTAACAGGCCAAACTATCTCATCACTTGATCATAATAGTATGGCATCACTATGTGATTATGATGACCCTCTAGTAGCTTTCACCATTGTGAATATCTCATATGGAATCATGTATCAGGCCACTCTATCATTTGGTAGTAGGGTCTCCATATCATACCGGTACTCGAAATGCGGTCTAGATGTATCCTCCAATAGAGGATATCTCCATACTGCCAGGCATCTCTCAAAGGATACACAAAGACTCTCGGTGTACTTGCATCTACCATCATTGAAACACCCTATGGATGTGTACATGAAAAATGCTCAAACAACCAAATCTGCAAGAGTGTGCATATCGATAGACTCTCCCTCTGATATCTCACTAGTTGACCTACCTCATGGTATAGATGGGCTAACATGCTGCGACCCCATGAGAACACGGTCCTCTCCCTCTCCATCCTCTATATCAGATGAGTAAGAGGTGTACAAAATATGGTACCCTTTATGTTGGGTAACACAACTAAGGATACTATGCAAAGCATCACCCTCTGTACTAAAGGTGCAGGGCCTGACAGTATGGATGACAATTGGACCTGATCTGACCAGGTCCGTATATGTTGAACCTGACCTGTACAATAATCCTTGTCTACATTAATCTCCTTAGATACTCATTGTGCTCTAGGTCTGACGGTCTCACCTCGGACTAGAATCCACAAGATCCTATAGACATCCTCCAATGTCACTGTGATCTCTCTGGAGGGAAGATGGAAGGAGCATGTATCCTCATCACACCTCTCTATCAGAGCCGATAGCATGGCTCAGTGTAGTTTGATATGTGATAGGACCGATACCTAGTATAGTCCCACATCTCCCAGTAATTGCATCTCATCATCATCAAGCTTGAACAACCTCTCTCTAACCATGCTTAGCAACTCTCCAAAGGGATGCTCTCGGAGACTGACCAAGTCCTGCAAGCACAAACAAACATCATATCAATAATCTACATCATTAAATTTGCAAAGATAACATGACTAGGTCAAGGTTGACCTTAGTTAGGTCAGGGATAACCTTACTGGGTCAAGGTTGACTTTCTTGGGTTAGGGATGACCTTGTTGGGTCAAGGGTGACCTAATCCCAGAATAGGTGGAGACCTTCTAGTCAATGTCAACCTTCTTGGGTCAAGGTCGACATAGATGGGTTAGGGTCAACCTTGCCTATAAAATAAAAGAATTTGGAAAGTATAGGAACAAACAACAACAAACTCACCTCAGGAAGTGATCTTCCAGTAGCCAGGCTGTGTCTTAGAAGCTCCATGCATGTCGCTCAAAGTTCTTCTCTCCTCGACATCTTGCTTCCTCTTTTAGAATCTGCAAATGGTAAGAATGAGTAAGTATCTCTTCCTTTTTCTTATTTATTGTTAAAATTAGGGTTTCTTTTAGGTTTTACTCATGGTAAACTTAGATTTCCCTTCTTATGTATTTAGATAGACATTCACTCTTTTCATCATAACTTGAGTTCGGTAACTTCATTTTCAGTGCCCTCAGCAGCGTTGGAATTATGATTCAGAATACCTAACTCCTTGAATCATTTTAGGAAGTAGAAAGCCAAAATAGGGGAGGCATAAGGGGATTTATGCACTTCTCAATTTTCATATAGTAAGCTCTAGGTGATTTATGGGTTTTCATTAACCTTGTGTGTTGCAGGTTCTAACAATTTTCTGTAGGATCTCTACATCGAGGACTTGGCTATATCCTTTTTATTTACTATGATGTTTTCTTACTTTAGCTTGCATATTCGCGTAGTGTCATATCTAAGCTAAAGTGGGGGCTAAATGTATAATTTTAAAATGGAAGCACTTCCATCTTGATAGGTTTAGCACCCTCTTTTAGTGCATTTATCATGATAGATTTGCATTTGGGATGCATTCTGCACTTGATTCCTTCATTCTATGTGAAATTAGGGTTAGGATCCCAAGGATTCTCCTTAATTTCCCTCCTTTGTGGCTCTATTTTCTAGTTAGGACTTAGAAATAGGTCATCCTAGCCTTCATCATGTTCATCATAGGATTTTGTGCCTCTCCCTGGCACTTTGCCCTATTCTGATATCATTTTTAGGTCTCCGGACATCCTCGGGACCTCCTGTTTCTTATTCTGGCAGGATTTGGACCCCTGGGTCAAGGATGAGGTCATCCCTAACCTAGGTTAGCATCTAGGTCATCCCTGACCTAGGTCAGAGATGAGGTTGTCTTTGACCTCCTTCAGGATTTGATTCCCCTTTTCAAATTTGGTCTCGGAGGGCCCCGAAATTAATGTCGGGCCTTCGGATCTAAGTGTGGAAGGGTTTTAATTTCAAACTTCATTTATTTATTTTCCCTCCTTAGTTGGTTATTGTGATTGGACCATAATTCAAGGTGAAATTTGAATTATGGGTCCTCACATTACTATAGGAGCCTCACCTTGAAATCTCTATATAAAGACTCTCATTTGCCTTCATTTACACATAAGGACACCAAGCAATTGCATGATCAAGACATCAAGTGGAGACAAAATTGATTCAAGCAAGCTATCAATGGTGGAATGAAGACGCAAGATTACAAGAGGATGATATAGAAGATCAAGCCATTGTTGATATCAAGAATTTTTGTGAGCACACCATTGTGAACATCTACTTGGATCAAGAGAGATCCTTTCTTCCTTGATCCACCATTATCAATATTCAAGCGTTCAAAGATACAATCATGGGGTAGCAATTATAGATTATGAGTTTGGTAGGAGTACTTTAGCCTTGGGGGCTTGGTATGCTTTCTTATCTTGTTCAAATCTATGCATTTCTTTCTCATACATATTCATGCTAGGGTTTTAATCTAGAGGATTAGATCTTGGCATTACACATTCAATACACACACACACATTCTATTACAATCAGCTATTTGTGGAGGTGGAGATCACCAAAATGGGGGTTTGACTAAGGAAAAACCCTATATATCCACCCCAAAACACCATTTTCATATATCTACAGTCGTTGTTTCAAGAATTGAAGTGCAGATCTAAATACCCTTTTCGACAAACTTCTGAGATCCGTGAACATATTTTTCATCGGAGCTATTTTGGGTCAAGGATGACTTGTAGTGAGGGGTAGGATCCTGCCCTGGGGTAAGACCTTACCCTGATATCTGGGTCAAGGATGACTTGCTTCCAGAAAGAAAAAAGTTTTTTGGGTTTTTTCTGTTATAGTTTTTTGGTCTCGGATCTAGTTGCAGAATTTCCAGAGACAACACACGGGCATCAGAAAATAGGTATTTCCAAATTTTTTCCATTATGAGGTAGGTATCTTATCTTGTTTGATTTTTAAGCATTTCCATATTTACATTACTTATTCAATTCCAATTCAAAAAACAAAAACAAATGAGTAGGTGAATGTTAGATGCATTGTTAAAGCTCCATTTTAACCTATTCAAGAGGTATTGAAGACTTTTGGCATGGAGGATGCTAAACTAGTAGGAACACCGATGGTGACTAGCTATAAATTAACAAAGGATGATGAATCTATAGAAGTGAATCAAACATTATATAGATCTATGATTGGGAAATTGATGTATGTTGTACACAATAGGCCTAACATTGCACAAGCAGTTGGGATTGTGGCAAGATTTTTTTCCTATCCTAAGGATTCACACATGGTTGTAGTAAAGAGAATTATGAGATACTTGAAAAAGATAGAATATTATAGCTTATGGTATTCTAAGGAAGGCAAATTTGAAGTGATAGTTTACACCGATGCAGATTGGGCTGGAAACATAGATAACCGAAAGAGCACAACTGATGGAGCATTCTTTTTAGGAGATAGGCTTGTGACTTGGATTAGCAAGAAACAAGCATGTATCTCATAGTCTACTACTGAAGCAGAGTATGTTTCTACTTCTGCAAACTGTTCTAATATTTCTTGGATCAGACAAGTACTGGAAGGTATGAATGAGGTAATCACTGAGCCGATGATTATATATTGTGATAATACCAGTCCTATAAATATTTCAAAGAATCTTGTGATGTATTCTAAAACAAAGAACATATCTATTAAGTATCACTACTTGAGAGAACAAGTTCAAGAGAAGTAAGTAAAATTGGAATTTGTAAAATCTAAGGAGAAACTTGTTGATATCTTTACCAAGCCATTATCGAAGGATACATTTGAGTACTTGAGGACTAGACTTGGGGTCCGTCCCCTGTCTATCAGTCACTGAGGTGATCAGAAGGTTGCATCAACCTATTCTTATCAGAAGATCATTCATGTTGATGCAGATAGCTCACACTTTGGATTTTTGTCTAAGGTTGTGAAAGATTGAAGAGGCTAAAACAAAAATCTATACACTAAAGGTACTGATATTCACATAGAGAGTTACTTGACTATTTTAGAGCTAGTTTATGTTTTCTTTGGCATTTCTGTCAAAGGGAGAGAGGTTGCATATAAAAATCAGAGAAGTAAATTAGTATGGAGAGAAATCAGAGAAAGAGAAAGTTTGAATATTTGTTGTTGAGAACAAGAACCTGAGAACTAAAAAGATAAAATCTATAGGGAGAGCTTGCATGTAAATATCTGTTATGTTTCGTAGTGATTAAACATATTAAAGATCAAGCTAGGGAGACCTTACCGAGATACAAAATTTACTTACATAGTTGTAGAATACCCATTTGGTATGTGTATGACATATTTTCATATTACTTGTGTTGCCATCAATGCCAAAGGGAGAGATTGATGAACTACAACTGATTGAATATTTGAGATGAACTGAAGAACTGTGATTAGAGATCACCAAGTACTGAAATGATATAAAGATGATTAAATTAGTAATATGTTGTCATTGATGTCAACTAGCTTTGACAATACTTATCATGTAAGTTACAAACATCTGAATAATCTGTTGATGAGGAAAAGATGAAGAAAAAAGTTATCTACATAAGGAAAAGATGGATATGACAGAGAAGGAAAAGGTAAACATTGGGTAATTTACTTGATGAGGCTATGACTGTATATTGTTGACTTGATTATATTTCATTAACCTATCTTGAAGAAGAGATTAAAAAATGGACAAGACAATGTGGTCGGTAATCAAAGTTTTCTGTATACACTGAGCCAGTGCTGTGTATACCGAGTGACAATATTAATCGAGCTAGTCTAACTAGTTATCACCGACACATTTCTTTGTAAACTGAGTATGGATGAAAACATTAAATGCTAAGGTTATCCGACATAATATGATAAGTTGGATTTGTTATGATTTTGAGATTAAGTATAAAGTTTGTTTTGAGATCCATGACTGACAAAATTTGAAGAAGATCTAAAAGACAAAATTGAATACATCTACTGAGAGATGTTTAAGCGACAAAAATGGATGAATGAGATTAAGCGATAAAATCTGATGGTTGAGAAGAAAATATTTTACCTATCTATTTAAGAGACATGAGTTTCATTATTGAAACATGCTACCGGAAGAAGGAGACTACACAAAATTCACATGAAAGACAAGTTTCATGCATGTCTGATTAGACTGGTTATTGAAGAACCAAGTTGCAGAGTTATTACCAAGCGTTAGAGAATCATTTACCGAGCAAAGTAAGTTGAGATATTGAAGGAAGTGAATTGCTTAGTGATTAGAGGATTATTTGTAAGGGCTTAGCATAGATCTGAATATGTGCAAATTAAGTTGTATTTGAATCAAATCATTATTGTATTAGTTTAACCATTGATTCAAAAAAATCTCTTAACCAAGTGGACTTAACCATCTTATGTTCTACCCTATGATATTCTACCGAATGTAAAGTGTTATCTTGTCGACCCCATAGTGAATGTTGGTCATAGGTTGACGGTAAGTGTTAAATCCTCTAACAAGGTCACACCTAACAATGTGTTTGTAACCTTTAATAGGGTTGGCTCTTCACCGAGCTCACTTCAGAAGAGTGAAATTTTTGGGTTACTAGTCCCAAGTGGTTTTTCCCTTAACAGGGTTTCCACGTTAAATCATTATGTTATGTGTTTGTTGTTATGATTATTTTTCTATCATACTTTACATGGTTCATAATTGATTTAGGCAGTAATCACATTTGGATATTTACTGGTAATTGGTAAAGGCACAGAGACAGATTAAGTTTATATGTTATTGAGCTACATATTTTGTTTAAATTGTTTTGTGGAGTACATATTTGTATTTGGGACTGAGGATAATTGATTCCCCCCCTCCCAGTTATTATAACAAGTTCAACATTTGATGCAAGCAAGTTGCAAATTGCACATGTCAAAAAGATGTTCACAACACAAATATCTAGTACATGGGGTGACATTGAACTAGCCGCAACAAAAGCTACTAATTATAGCCATCCAACAATAGACCTCGACAATGACAATGATAATGACTAGAACCAAAATAAAGAAGAAATAGAAAAATATAAAATCATAAGTGACCCAAAACATGTAAAAAGTGCAAAAAAAAGAAAGATATTCCCCACTCACTATTCATAGAAATAGCTCACCCATTCTTTCTCAATAACCCATAAATTTTTATGTTGTGAAGATAATTGAATGAAGAAAAACAATCAATAGCTAAAGATATATTGATGACAAAGAGACTTGCACCTAACAAACCACTATATTTTTTCTTGATAGGAGGGGCTAGCATCAGAAAAACCTTCACAGTAAAAGTGCTCTTCCAAGCAATGATTCAAAACTATGATAAGCACCTAGAAAGTGACCCGTTTAAGCCTAAAGGAAACATTATCGCTTAAACAGGCAAAGCTGCATACAATGCAGGTGGCATAACTACACATTCTATCTTCCACCTTGCATATAGCTCTTGAAAGATGCTACCTTTGGACTCAAACACATTTGGCAGTCTATCCAAGAAATTGGACCAGTTACAGGTTTTGTTCATTGATGAAGCATCACTATTAGGATCTAGAATGTTGTACATTATAGACAGGCGGCTACAAACACACACCAACAAAACTATTTGGAAATGTTTATATAATATTTTGTGGTGACTTGTACCAGGTGCAACCTGTATGTGATGCTTGGATATTTGAAGAGCCAACAATAAGTAATGAGAAAATCCTGTACACATTTTGGGTGGAAAATGTCCTTTGCTTTGAACTGCACAATGTAGTTAGAAAAACAAATAGATATTTTATTTCTATTCTAAACCATACAAGAATTGGCCAACAAACTAATGAAGACATATCCTATTTGAACAAAATATGTTACAAGACCCCTCCTAATGATCCAAAATTCCCATACTTGTTTTAGTGAAATGCAACCATCGATGAACATAACAAAATAATATTGAACCTCTTGCCTACTAAGATTTATGTATTTGACGTCGTTAATGGAAAAGGATCTCCCATTGACAATACCCAGTACCAAGTTGAGAAATCATCACTGCCTAACACAATCTATCTAAAGCGAGGAATCTTGGTTGAGCTAATAGATGGCAATCTAGATACACAAGATGGGCTAGTCAATGGTGCTGACGACATTTTCCAAATGCACATATCTTCCCATGAAGACATCCTATGGATAGAATTCAATGACCCCACTATTGGAAAATCATGACGCTAAAGAAAGCAAGCCATATACACAAGTTCTATTTTGCCTTCTTGGACCCCAATAATGAGAATAGCTAGAAAAGTCAAAACAACTACAAAATTTTTTACTTGATCATAATTCCCTATTCAACTAGCATCTGCATGAACCATTCATAGATTACAAGGCCTAACAATGGATTTTCTTGCTTTTGATCCTTATAGATTATACTAGCATGGTCTTGTGTACACTACCCTGTCTCGTGTAAGAAACATTGAAATCCTATACTTGATACACAAATTGCAACATCAAAACTTCAAAGTGTCCCAAAAAGTAAAAAAAGAAATGCAATGCCTCTGAACTTTGGCACAATGGAACTACAACATAGTCTTTCTCTTGTATCAATGGACCATGTCATTGTATGCTCTCTGAATACTTGAAGCTTTGCATTGCATGTACAAGAAATAGCCCACGACCATGATTTTCTTAAAGCAACTATACTTTGCTTCCAAGAAACAAAAGACAATATACAAGAGCATCTGCATTTTCTAGATGAGAAATTCAATTTGTATTCTTCACTATTTATTCATGGCCTGTTGACTTGCTATGCGAAAACCATGAATTTTTTGAAAATCGATACTTTTGCAACACAATTTCTAGAATCCGTAACCATTGATATATTTCATCTTGGCAATATTGTGCACATCACAAATGTTTATATTACCCCAGGTGCACCTATGGGTGACATATTAAATCTAATCACAAGCATTTTCATCACATTGCCAATGAATTACAAACTCATAATTTCTGGAGACTTTAACATTGACATGCTACATTCCTCAAAAAACACAAACATTGCTTGCAGAACTTCTGAAACAATAAAAATTAACTTTTCTTATAGACAAGCCAATAACATATGCAGGTAGTTTGTTGGATAAATTTGGTTACACAATATTGATCTTTCCCTTGTAAAATTCACTTTTCTAGATACATATTGGTGAGACCATCTTGCAATAGCTCTACAGCTCCACCTCTAGTTTGCACAATTGCAAACTTGTTCAATCACAAAAAAGAATAGGTTTGATGTTCTCATTTTGCTGTCCAAAACTCTTGTCTAACCACTTTATTTAAAAAGCTTTGTGACCCTATCTAACAAAACACTATATGCATGCAGAGACAACTGTTATGTATGTTAGTTGCATAATGCAATTTGTTCACAATCTTGAGGTAAGTTCGTTGACATGCTTTTTCTTGAACTCATAATGTTAACATTTTTCTATCTCTTTACCAACTTTCATTTCCATGTTCGCTAGCATAAAATAAAGTTAAATGGATTTACTACCCAGTCTTAAAGCACTTGTTCCAAAGCACAACTCTAGGTTACATTACCAGTAACATGCTTATTTTTTTCCAGGCTTTATTTTCATGTTGATGTCCTTATTTCTCATGTTATAGGAGCTACTTCAGATCGAACTAGCTGCATCTCCTAGAATGGATCCCTCCAAAGTAAATGTAATAGAAACTGAGATTAGATCTACCACCAATGAACCAAACATAAAATATTCTAATACAAGCCACATGAAGTATCAAATGTCTAGCAGCTTGATAGATAAAAAACCAACAACACCTACGAAAAGGTATTTCAATCATCTCTACTTGCCTACATTCCTTTGCTTCACATATATGCAAACACACTTGCATATGCTTGTCACTACATTTAGTAGCAACACTAAATTTTCTAAAAACATTTACCAGAGCTTTATTCACATCCTCCACTCAACAAGATAACCTTCTAGAAGATGGAAATAGCTCCAATGACAATTAACAAGCAAAAATGTAAGATTTTTCCTAGACTCCTTTACTATTTCCATTGGATTTCATATAACTGTATATCTAAAATAAATAATCTTGTATTCTAACAGGCTAGAAATAAAAGTGAACGATACATCCAACATCATTGAAATTTGTGTGACAGAGTTTGCCACTACTTTCGAAGGTGATGTCCTCATCATTTATGGTCCTGCTTATGCCAAAAACCCTGCAAGCCTGCATGTTGACCTCATCGACATGCATGGACAAATGACCATTACAACAAACATTACCAACCAATTAGTTGATAAATTTATTTCCCAGCTGTTGCTTGGAGCAAGTGTTCATATAGAAGGATTTGAGATAAAGAAAAAATCACAATACAAAAGGGGTGATGTTGATTACTGCCTGCAGTTTACTACACAAACATCTGTACAAACCATTAGTAAAGTCTGTAACAAGAAAAAATTGATGCTTGACACAAAAATATCTCAACTTTTCCACTCAGCTAACAACTACTCAATCGATACATTGGGTATGATAGTGGCAACACAACCATACACCAAAAGAGTATCAACTCCATGTCAAAGATCAAAAATCCATGTCAGACACAGCTACTATAAGCTACTCAATCAATACATCAAACCCAATTTTCTTCTTTTCACACATAAAAATCCAATTTTTACATTAGCCAACACATTTATTTCCTTTGCAGGTTATAGTTCCATATTTCCACACTCGCGCTTATGTAACTGTACAAGATATCCTTGCATCTATGCGGACACCATTCCTGCTCCTAAAGAATGTTCTGCATAACGGGCCGAGGGGGCCAACACTCATAAAAATAACACCATCCACATTCATTGGCAATCTCAATGATGAATATGCAAGGACTGCTCCAAAAAATATTATCTCCTCCAATCTCCAGGTAAGGAACAAAACCATAAAGTATTTCAAACATTTCCACAAGTACATTGTACGTAACTAAATAACAATCTCAAATCCATACTTACATCTTCATTTAAATTGTAGGTGACTGGTACTTTGAAACCAAAAAATGCTTACCTCACACCATATTAGCTCCTTTGCACCTTATGTCACTAGCCAACATCATTGGCACTATCATCAACCACCAATAATGCCCATTGCACTGCATGTGCAAAAAGAACAACATTTTCTTACGAACCCTTTTTGCAATGCATAATGCAGACTGAAGATGACATTGTTGATTGAAACATGCATGGACAAATCCTTGAGCAACACTTCCCTCGACTTAAAGAAATACCATTTGAAAACTACAAAACAAACCTGTCTGAAGTTGTTTGCTTGATGCAAACATTTGAAATTGAAGACACCTTTACAATTGCAATGAACAACAACATCATGTCCATTACAACACAATCCTACAATGTAAGATCAAAATACCTTCTCATTCATATTTCTTACAATTTAAAAAGGCTATGATTTTAGAACATTGTTTTCCAGCTTTTAGCCCTTGACATACTTGTTTTTGCTAAAATGCAGATACATTAATCCTCTTAGGGTTTGTGATAAGTTATTATTCTCTGCATATTCCTACTTTCCTTTTGACAATACAAAACACAGTGCAAAGAAAATAGATTTAGCTTTTGGACTTTTGCAGTTGAATGTTTTGAGACCAAAAAAATGATACTATATTGTAACAAAATAGTTGTGCTAAACAACCTAGATTTAGCTTTTACTGTTGTGCTATTCATTATTGTTTTTTTTGCAACCAAAACTTTAAATTAGTAACACGTGCAATATGCTTTATGATGCTTTGTATACCTCACTTGTCATTTCTTGTTATAAATAATAGAATGTTGCAAAAACTTTATTTTATAAAACATGAGATTTTGCATATGCTTTAGGCAATATAACATAAAACTCAGTTTTAGACCTCAATGATTTATTTGGATTATTTGTTCTCAAATAATACAGATATTTGTATCTGGTCTTTGATTTACATTATTTAATACTATATATAAAGTTATCACCAGTAGAGCAGTTGTTTACTTACACATGTAGAAGGCTGGTGCAACAATCTACACTTCAATTATTTTTAATTTTCTTCTGCATAGGCTTAGAAATGGAATAGTAGTTGTCATTTCATATGAATTTATTTTTCTAGATATGTTGATTATGACTGGGTGTATTGATTTGCAATTTGGAGTAGTTTAAACTTGTAAAGCTATGTAATGACAATAAGGAAAACCACTTTCATTTACTTGGTTGTGATTTTATTTTCTAAATGTATCAATAGCTTGTTAGATTTTCTTTAATCAAATTTAAGTTTTTCCAGTGGCAAATTAAAATTCTATATGTAGTCTGAGTGGGTTTTCTTCTTACTTGTTAATATTTACTAGGTTCATGCTAGATGAGGTCGCTATTTTTTGATGATTTAGAAAAACAAAACAAAAAAATCAATGCGAAAACAGAATGTAGATGCGACAAATTTTTTTGATTTGCTTTTAACTGAATTTGCACATATTTTATCCATACTTGTACTCAACAGTCAATAGATTTGAATGTTTTTAGTAAAGTTTTTGGATATGATGTTATAATAGTAGCTCATAATGCACACATCTCTTATAGTGGCCATTATTAGAGTCCTTAATGCTTTTATGATGCTATTCTAGCTTCATGCTTGCCTAAAGTTCTTCACTTTCGTAAAACATAATTTAAGAGAAATGACTTAAGCACAACTTCCATTATTAGACAAAACTATAAAATACTTAACGCAAATGAAAATTTTGAAACATTTGTTCTTCATTTCAATCACTAGATTTTTGATGCATAAGAAAGCATAATAATTACCTTGGAAATTGACTCAACATCATCCTCATAAGTGTATCCACCATTTTCTGGGACACAATCCCAACCTTGCCCCTTCAAAGTGTTGGTTGTTTGCATTCAACTAAACTTGATCCTTGGTGGGCTCTTTGTGATCCATTTAACTTCATGAAGAGGCCAAAAGACAATTGTAAATAATAAAGATTTATATTCAAACTAATATTCTCTCACATGCACGTTCCTTAGTAGTTGAGCGTTTATTGAAACACATACTAGCATTTACACGAATTGTAAAAATCTATTGTCACTAATGTGCATCCTTTCAAATAGCATGTATAATTATCTATGAAATGACATGTAACTTTATTAATGCATTGATTTAAAGCTGGTGATGCTTGGCTTAAACCTTTCCATTTTCTTAAACTATACTAGTTCTGAAATCGACCACTAAATCATATATACAGCTGCCATCACATATGGAGTTTTCCCTATCTTAGCATCCAGTCCAAAATATTTTGTCAATTTAGTCATACAATTTAAAAAATGAGCTAAAATTTGAATATTAGTAAAACACCTTACCTAAATGGTTTAGCCCTAAACTCATCCATGTGGCATTCTAAACCACTTTTTAAAGAAAATAAAAATCACAGCCATGGATATACCTTTTTTGGTTTTGTGTGGAATATAACATGTCAAAATGGGTAGAAAGAAGACACCTCGAATGGAGACGTAGAATATATCATGCTACAAGAATAAGTAATAACTCTACTCAAATTTCCTTAATGATCTTTAGTATCCTTAAATTAATAACTTTAACTTTCAAGATTTTTCCTCATTGGTTTTACTCTAGTGTAGATCTTTGTGTCTTATGTTGTAAGATATTGAATTATTTTTTCTTTGGAAGATGTTTCTAGTAAATATTGAATAAGAGGATTTAATCGTAAGTATGATGTTTAGTAAACCTATAGAAATACTTTCCAGCAATAAGCATATTGTATTTCAGAAACTTTGTTAGTTGATTGGCAACATTAATTTATTTAGTTTTGCACAGAATTTGTGTTGTCTCACAACTTGATTTTGGACTCGAACTTGGTAAAAAATCCAATCACAGACTCAGCAATTTGGAAAAATTATGATACATACATATTTCTTAACAAAGTACATGTTTGTCTATGGGGTCTTAGTTGGATCAAGTTTCAAGACATAGAAAGCTAGTCAATCACATGCTAATTTATTCATAGACGCAATTATACATCAAAAAAATAAGTATCTTAATTCCTTAATTCCATAGTATCTAATCATTTATTTGCTTCTGAAATGGGTCCACTTAGTCCCATCTCAAACAATGTATGTACTCAGAACCAATAAGCTCACCAAAGATGATAACATTTTACGTATAAAGTTCTTTGTCTTTTCAGAGACCTATTCAATTGTTTTCAAAAATTATGTTATCTTCTCTTCCCACCCGTCTAAGACCCTAAATAATGAAAACAACAATCTATTTCTATTTAACCATAATACTGATTATGTTTCTCATTCAAGTTTATTCGTTGATGTCTTCTATCTGCATAATATTACAAAAAATGTTACATTTTTCATCCCCAAGTACTCATGCTCATAATGACTGTATAGAACATAAAGCTTCATATCCTAATATTAGGTAGGGACTTCTGCTATACACAACTCTTATTTATTTATTTATACATTGAGAAAACGTATTGCTATTTTTTTTTTCCAATAGCTATCTAATTTATAATACTAATGATTTTAAAATAATACTAGCGATTGCACCTTGGTGTGCAATGAGTATGCTGAAGATATGTGGAAGGGGACAATAAAATAGTTTTTTTGACTTGTTGTGATGGGTTGTGTAGGTTTTGAAATGTACAATTTGCTCTTTTTTGTTTTAATGTTTAACATGTTGCAATTTAAAATTTTGTTTGAAAATAAGTTTTATAGTAGTGTAAATTTAATATTGTAATTCTTATTATATCAAGGATAATGAATTTTCTACAACAAGAAAATAGAGGGTATGCACATATTGAATTGTATTAAATATTAATAATTATTAGTCCTATATATGATAATTTTAATTTATTCTAATGTTGGATGTTAGTCAACAAATGTTTCAATTAACTCCAAGGGACCAATTTAAAAGTTGTGTGGATTTTAGGATCTTTTGTGTGACAATAGAGAAAGTCTTTCAAAGAAGAGAAAACAAGAGTGTATACTGTGAAATTTGTGGCTTCAAGCAGCACCCTAAAAATTAAGCTAAGAATATTGCATAGAATGTCATGGAATGGAGTAGCAGACGACATGAAGTATCAATAAAACATGTTTGTGGGGAAATCAAATGTGAAGTTGGTGATAGAAAATCCAAAATATATAAAAAATGAAGGACAAAAATGGAACCCTTGGGACATTTTTTCTTTATAGAAACCTTACAACAAGTCGTCACTTTCTCTAGTGAAAAGTTGTTGTACATGTGAGGGAACAATCCCTCATAAAACTATATCAAGGGAGGCCAACACCATCTGTGCTCCCATATCCAAAAAATGTGATGCAATTCCTAGCATGATAAATACTCCTTCTGGATGTACCCCTTGTTAGGAATACTCCCAAGAGATAACTAAGAGGGGGGGGGGGGGGTGAATCAGTTATCTACAAGATTCAATTCTTTGTCCAATTTAGCATAGAAGAAAATTAAGTACATACACAACAAGATAACACTTAACACAACACCACAATTTTGGTTACGGGGAAACCCAAATAGGTAAAAACCCCGGTGGGAATTAGCACCCACTATAAACTGCACTAGAGTATAATGATCCTTGTTAGAAGATCTTACAACACTGTTAGGAGTTGATCTTTACAATGCATGAAGTAAAATGACTTGGTCAAGGGTCAGACCCTGTTAGGAGTCTTTTACAAATAACCTTGTTAAAGGTGAGGACATATTGTCTGGGAGCACACTTCTCAAATGGTGAAGGCTGCAACCTTCTACACAATAGATACACACTATATCTGGATCTTGGTGAACTAGGAATTAGACCTACTATCTTGATTAGTTCCAATGAATAGCATATACTTTCTTCTTCTTCACATAGATCTTCAACTGATGATTGATTTAACTATGCTGGCTCAATACATTCACATCTTCTTCTCTGCTCTATCAATCACACTTAGCGATCATAACTGACCGGCTATAAGTATCCTTCTTCAAATGATATAATCAAGTTTAAATGTTAGAACCTTCTTGAAATCATATTAGAGAAACAATATAACTCTCCAACAACATCTCCAATGGCTAAACCAAATACACAATACTATAAGGGACTATGCAACCCAATATGAGGAGATGCATCACTTCACACAGTCGGCTCCACCAAATTAACTAAAACTTTATTTTCAAGCTGAAATACATTATGAACTCTTGACCAAACATTCTTAACTCATCACCAAACACAAAACCAAACACACATATCAAAATGATAGGCGCAACTATTGAAACAATATAAACACTGTCGGCTCCATCAGTAAACTCTAGAAATTGTAACTGGAAAATAGAAATATCATAACTCAACTTGTACTACACAAATAACTCTTCTTCCATGGACATAGCTTCACAGACATGTCTACAACACAAATATAAACATGCAAGGCTCCAACATAACCATACTGAGAATGACATACAAAACTCTGCTTGTAACACTGTTAGGAACACTATTGTTACAAACAACTACACAACTATCTGTACTCAAAATCAACCTTTGCATCTATGATATTATGATGATAACATATCCATGCAACATATGTTCAGGGCTCTTTGCATAGAACTACAACACACACTACTTACCATATGTTGTCATCAATGACAAACATACAATGAACACTGGATTGTAAGCAAATCTCCAACAATCTCCCCCTTTGGCATTGATGGAAACATATGGAATAAAAACACCACCAATACAAATGTACAATTATTTTATAACATTCTCCATTTCCTCAACAAAACTCCCCCAAGGATGAATTCTCCAATTGCTGCATCTTTTACTGTGAACTCCCCTTTCTAGAATAAATCAACAATTTTATTTTTCATGACTATATACTCCCCCTTTGACATAAATGGAAAAGGGAACCGAGACAAATAAGCATAGGTACTACTCCTAAAGTAGAGTAGTTGACCATTCATTAGTCATTGAGGACTAATGCACTACAATAAACTCTAATCAGATCCAGGGAAGGGAATTACTCCCAGCTTCTCCCTGAGATACTCAAATGTATCCTTTAGTAAAGGCTTTATGAAAATATCTGCTAACTGTTCTTTTATGCTCACATAATCCAATTTTAATTTTTTCTCTGCAACTTTTTCTCTTAGGAAGTGATATTTTATCTCAATATGTTTTGTCTTTGCATGCATCAAAGGGTTCTTTGACATATTGATAGTGCTAGTGTTGTCACAATGAATAACAATAGGGTAATCAATCTGGATTCCAAAATCCTTTATCATCTACTTGATCCACACAATTGTAGAGAAATTTAATGCTATTTCTACATACTCTTCTTCTACTATGGATTGAGAAATACAATTATGCTTCTTGCTTGTTCAAGTAACTAGTCTATCTCCAAGAAATATTGCTCCCCCTGAGGTGCTCTTTCTATCATCAATGCAACCTACTTGAAATGTCCCCTTTCTAATTTTTATATCATATTTAAATCCTCTAATTAGATTATTAAATCAAACAATCAACACTTTGAAAGATTATGCAATTTCTCAATAAAACCCAAATCGGGTATGCCCGAAATAGTGCCAAAAACTTCATAGCTTCACATATTATTGATAAATAAATCTACACTGTTCAGCACAAGGGAAAACTCCGCATGAGATTGCACATGGAATTGCCTCAAACTCCCATCCTTAGCCTTCTTGGAAACTTGCAAACTCCTATCTTTGGGTCTCCTTCTCCACATGTTTGACAGCCTTTGAAGATCAACAAAGCAATGAGCAAAAATCAAGTTCTAGAATGAGCCCGAAATGCCTCCAAACCCCTTTAAAAGAGGGCATAACCCTAAATCACGATGAAGAGGGGTCAATAATACATATTTTAATAATAATTATCATTTATTAATCCATTGGTTTCCAAAGATTAGCCCCTTTTCCCAAAACTTCACTTTTTGAGCCTGCCAGCCTTAGAAAAAGTTATTATTTTTAATTATTTGAAAAGGGGACATGACAAGTCCTCCCTCCCAAATATTTCTTGTCCTCAAGCAATGAAGGTTGGGATGCTCAAGAATATGTGCTCCTTCCCAATTTGCATCCTCCAATGGTAATCCTTTCCATTTGACCAAATGCTTTGTGATGCTCCTATTTCTCAATCTTTTCTCTCGTGTATCCAAAACCTCTTCTGGTATTAAGACTAATTTCTCTTCATCATCAAGAGGTGGTAATTCTATAGATACTATGGTTTGCTATCCTAGAACCTTCTTGAAGCAAGAGACATGGGAAACATTATGTATTGTGCTATTTGGTGGGAGCTTCAATTCATAAGCTACCTCTCCTACCTTCCTGATGATCTTATAAGGCCCATAGAACCTTGGCTTGAGCTTCTCTACCCAATTCCTCTTCAAAGTGCTTTGCTTATATGGTTGCAACCTAAAAAATACCAAATCTCCCACCTCAAAATATCTTTCAATCCTTTTCCTATCAATGTACAACTTCTGTTGGTTTTGTGCATCTTGTAGATTATCCTTGAGGGACCTTATTATGTCTTGGCTTTGCTTAATGAAATCACTTGCTGCAGGTACTCTGCTATCTGAAAGTACTAGATCAACAAAGGAAAGGGCATCATAACCATAGAGAGCATGAAAAGGAGGCATACCAATAGACATGTGATGAGATGTATTGTAACAATACTCCCCTAGGTGCAACCATTTCACCCAAGCATGTTGTTGATTTGAAACATAGTTCCTCAAATATCCCTCTATCCATTTATTAACTATCTCTGTTTGTCCATCTATTTGAGGGTGATAGCTAGTACTAGGAGTGAGTTTAGTTCCTACCAAATGAAAGAGCTCCTTCCAAAAAGAGCTAAGGAATCTACTATCACGGTCACTGACAATGTTTCTAGGCAAGCCATGTAACCTGAAAATTTCCTTGAAGAATAATTCTGCCACTTGTGATGCCTTGAAATCAGATGCGATGGGAAATAAATGTGCATACTTAGTTAGTCTATCTACCACCACATATATGTAGTCCTTACCTTGAACCTTGGGCAACCTAGTGATGAAGTCCATGGAAATACTTTCCCATTTTTGTTCAAGAATAGGAAGTGGCTGCAACAACCCTACAGGAAAAATTTGCTCACTCTTGTTTTGTTGGCATACAATACATTCCTTAATGTGTTTAAGGACATCCTCCTTCATACCCTTCCATGCAAACTGCTCTCAAAGTTTCCTATATGTCTTGAAGTATCCTTGATGACCAGCCAAAGGTGTGTCATGAAAGGCCCTCAATATCCTCTCCTTAGTTTTTGATCCTGGCACTAAGAATATCCTGTTCTTGTAATAAATCAATTCATCAAAAACCTTGTACCTGTTATCATCCACTAACTTATCCAAAATCTTGGTGGCAAAGGAATCTTTAGCATACTCTGAAATTATGGAGACTTTCCAATCAACAGAGATAGATGTTAAGGAACACAAAGTGGGCTTTCTTGAGAGAGCATCAACAACCACATTATTCTTTCCTTTCACGTATTCAATATCAAAATCATAAGCTTGAAATTTTCTTACCCATTTTTGTTGATGATCATTCAAATCCCTTTGGTTCAAGAAGAACTTGAGGCTATTATGGTTTGTCTTTACAATGAATCTCCCACATACCAAATATTGTCTAAACTTATGAAGCACATGCATGATTGCCAACATTTCCTTATCATAGATGGAGTAACCTTTCTCTAATTGATTTAATTTTCTACTCTCAAATTCCATTGGATGTCCCCTTTGAGTTAGGACAACCCCTATGCCTTCTTCAGAAGCATCACATTCAACAACAAAAGGTAAAGAGAAATCTGGAATTGCAAGCACAGGGCATGAAATCATTACCTCCTTAAGCTTATCAAATGTTTTTTATGCCTCTTTTGTCCAAATAAAAGCTCCTTTCTTTGTCAAATCAGTCAAGGGGGCAGAAAGCTAAGAAAATCCCTTGACAAATCTCCTATAGTAGCTACACAACCTGAAGAAACCTCTCAACTGTGTAAGATTAGTGGGTGGAGGCCAATCCAAAATTGCCTGAATTTTTTGTTGATCAACCTGTACTCCTTTAGAACTTATAATATGTCCCAAATATAGGATCTTCGTCAAACTAAACTCACATTTAGATAGCTTAGCATAGAAGGATTACTACTCCAAGATTCCCAAAATAGTGTCTATGTGCTTTAGATGCTCTTTCCATGTTTTACTGTAAATCAAGATATCATCAAAAAATACCAAAACAAATTTTTGAATATGCTTGCTGAATACCTTATTCATACAAGATTGGAATGTTGCTGGTACATTAGTGAGGCCAAATAGAATAACAAGAAATTCAAAGTGCCCATAGTGACATCTGAAAGCAGTCTTTTCCACATCTTCCCTCCTCATGCGGATTTGATGGTACTGTGATCTTAAGTCAATTTTTGAGAAGTATACAACACCATGTAACTCATCAATGAGTTCATCTATGCATGGTATGAGATACCTATTTTTTATGGTCTTCTTGTTTAGAGCCCTATAGTCTATACACATTCTCATTGTACCATCCTTTTTCTTGACAAGTACCACAAATGATGCAGATAGACTAGAGCTAGGCCTTATGAATCCCATGTCCAGGAGTTCCTAAAGAGTTTTTTCTATTTCTTCCTTATAACCTCTTAGATGGCGGTATGGAGTTGTTATAACTAGTTTGGCACCCTATTCTAACTCTATAACATGCTCAAAACCTCTATCTGGTGGTAATCCTGGAGCCAAATCATTGAAAACTATACTATGCTTATCAAGAATATTTTGAATTTCAAAATGGAAATTACCTTGATTCTTTGGAGAGCTTGTTGGATGGATTATGACTCCTACTGCCCATGCTACTTGTCCTCTTTGAAAAGTCCTCTCCATCCTCTTTGTAGTGACCACCTTAGGTGCTCCATTTGATAAGCCTCTCAATAAGACTTCTTTCCCATTGGAATGAAATTTAAACTCCATAGTTTGATGGTTCATGTAATAGCCTCCAATAGAGTGCAACCATTGAACACCCAATACAACATCTATCTCCCCAATGCCAACAACATAGAAGTCATCACATAACTCATAATCTCCTAAGGTCATCCTGAGTTGTTTCACCACTCATGTGCAAGGCATAGTGAATCCATCAGCTACAGTAACATTGAATCCCTCAAAATATTTTTCTTTAAGCCCTCTTTTCATGACAAATCCCTCATCAATAAAATTATGAGTTTCCCCACTATCAAGAAGAACTGTCAACCTTTGCCCTGCTAGTACCCCTCGAATTTGAAAGGGATGGTATCTTGGGACTCCTGATAATGCTGCTAAAGTGAAATCCTTGCTGATTTCTTTTTCTTTCTCTTCTTCTTCCTCCTCCTTAGTGTCATTAAATTCCTCATGCTGATTTGAATCAGATTCTGAAGCAACTTCAATATAGTGCACTTGACCTTTCCCCAAACATCTGTGTCTTAGAACCCATGGTTCTCTACAAGTGAAACAAAGCTTTTTCCTTTGTAATTCACTCCTAGTCTCTTCATCTACCTTCTTTTTTACTACATTTATCACATTCTTTTAGTGGTGGTCCTGGAAAAGTCTTTTTCTAAAAATTCCCCTTATGTTGCCAAAGATTTGGGGTTTTTTGATTAGTGACTGGTTTCATAGGCACACAAGTTTCAAGTTGTGAGCTTCTTTTGATAGCTTCCTATAAGGTTGAGGGTGAGAAATCCTTAACCAAACCCTTAACAGAATCTTCCAAACCATCAAGAAAAAGATAAACAATCCTCTTTTCACTCATATCAGGTACCATAACAGCCATTTTTTGAAACTCTTCTACATACTCATTAACTGATTTGGTTTTCCTCAACTTTGACAATTCTTTAAAATACTCTTCATCATCCTTGAGATCAAATCTATCTATCACTCTTTGACTAAAATCATCAAATGTAGTTACCTAATCATGACCTTGAGTAGTCATTCCATGATACCACCAATCATAGGCTGCATCTTCCAAGTGTAGACTTGTGAATTGAATGACATCACTCTCCTTCATGGGGTTAAGTGTGAAGAAGGTCAATAATTTTTGTAGCCATGCTCTAGCTGAAATTTTATTTGTTCCATCAAAAGTAGGTGTTGTAAACTTGCTTATTTTACTTTTGAGCTCTCTTCCACTTATGTCCTACTCCCTCATGTACTCTTTCTTGGGCATCAAAGTGTTCATCATATCCATATATTCTCTAAAAGGAACCAAAATGTGAAAGTAATCATCTAAGCCATTGTAAGTAGCTCTTAATGCAATCAAGTTACTTGTAACCTCTTCCATAGGACTAAGGGCTGGATTTGGTACTTATGGCTCATCTGCATGCAAGAAAATAGTTTTTGTTGATTTAGAGGGTGTGGGTTTTAGATTTCTTGGCTCCTTTGAAGTGCTCCCTCTCTCATTAGTAGATACAACTCCTTGGAGTTTTTCTGTCAATAATCGCAAAGCCTCTCTAGTTTTTGCCAAACTATCCACTGTTTGCTTTTGAGTGTTCTGGATGTCTTGGAAGAATTTTTTTTCCATCTCATTTGGGTCAGCCATACTTGTCCCTTCCTTGGATTTTGTACTTTTATTTTCAACTGGAGGTTTGATAGAATTTCTTTATTCTTTTCTTGCTGCAAATATCTCTTTTCTCTTTCACTTAGTTGCATACAAACTTCTACAAACCCTCAGGCTGGCAAGATCATAGCTCTGATACCACTAAAATGTCCCCTTTCTAATTTTTATATCATATTTAAATCCTCTAATCAGATTATTAAATCAAACAATCAACACTTTGAAAGATTATGCAATTTCTCAATAAAACCCAAATCGGGTATGCCGAAAATAGTGCCAAAAATTTCACAGCTTCACATATTATTGATAAATAAATCTGCACTGTTCAGCACAAGGGAAAACTCCGCATGAGATTACACATGGAATGGCCTCAAAATACCATCCTTAGCCTTCCTGGAAACCTGCAAACTCCCATCTTTGGGTCTCCTCCACAGGTTTGGTAGCTTCTGAAGAACAACAAAGCAATGAGCAAAAATCAAGTTCTAGAATGAGCCCAAAATGCCTCCAAACCCCTTTAAAAGAGGGCATAACCCTAACTCACAACCAAGAGGGGTCAATAATACATATTTTAATAATAATTATCATTTATTAATCCATTGGTTTCCAAAGATTAGCCCCTTTTCCCAAAAATTCACTTTTTGAGCCTGCTAGCCTTAGCAAAAGTTATTATTTTTAATTATTTGAAAAGGGGACATGACACTGCCCAATCTGAATATGTATACACATGAAGTTCTACATTCTCTAAATTAGGATAATATAAACCATAGTCTATAGTTCCTTTCAAATATCTAAATATCCTCTTTACTGCCATGAGATGATTTTGTTTAGGTTTTGCTGCAAATATTCCAACAATACCAATTGCATTAGAAATATCTAGTCTAGATTGAGTAAGATATATGAGTTTACCAATCCTAGACTTATATAGGGTTTTGTCTACTACTGTATAATCATCTTCTTTTGAGAGCTTACTTCCTATTATCATAGGGGTACTTATTGGCTTTCAATCATCCATCTTGAACCTCTTTAATATTTCTTTCACATACTTAGATTGATTAATGAAGATACCTTTGCCTTTCTGCTGCACATTCAATCCCAAAAAGTACTTGATAGGTCCAATCATGCTCATTTCAAATTCACTCTACATCTCTTTAGTAAAATCTACACTAAGTTTGTCATTACCACCAAAAATAATGTCATCAACAAAAATAGCAACTAGTAATAATCCATTCGGTCTCTCTCTTATGAATAATTTACAATCTTTTGGTCCTTTCTTGAATATGATCTTTTTTAAGTAACCATATAGTCTTTCATACCATGCTCTATGGGCTTGATTAAGTCCATAGAAGGATTTCTTCAGTCTACATACCATATCTGGTCTGTGTGATAGACTATATACTTCAGGTTGCTCTATGTAGACTTCTTCCCCTTCAACTCTTCATTCAGGAATGCTGACTTGACATCCATCTAATATACTTTAAAGTCTTTGAATGTTGCATAGGCTAGAAATAAATTTATGGCTTCTAATCTTCTTACAAGAGAAAATGTATTAGAATAATCAATTCCTTCTCTCTGTGCATATCCTTTACATACTAGTCTTGCTTTATTTCTTACTATTGTTCCATCTTCATTCATCTTGTTTCTGAATATCCACTTGGTTCCAATCACATTTTTGTCACTAGGCCTGGGGACCAGTTCCCATGTATCATTCTTAACTATCTGATCTAGCTATTCTTTCATTGCTTTATGCCAATCTAAATCATTACATGCATCTTCAACACTTAAAGGTTAAATTTGTGAAAGTAAACATACCGCTTCATTGACCATTTTTGCTTTTGATCTTGTCATGACTTTTCTGTTCTAATCTCCAATGATATTTTCTTTTGAATGGTATCTAGATGTGAATTTTGGAACATTAGGTGTGACTCTCTCATCTGTCTTCTATGATTCTTCTTCACTTGTTTCAGGTTCATTGAATAATACATCAATGTTATCAAACATTTCTTCAACAACTGCTTCTTGACTAGTAGGTCTAGGTTCTTCTTCAATCATAGGTGCATAATCATGATATCTCTCTTGAATCATAAAATTTTCATCACTCTTTACATGTGCACTTTCAATGATCTTCTTCAATCTTAAGTTAAAACATCTATAAGCTTTGCTTTTAGTAGAGTAACCAAGAGAATACCTTCATCGCTTCTTGCATCAAATTTCCCAATAGCTTCATCTCTCTTGATATAACACTTGCTTCCAAAGTTTCTAAAGTATTTTACTATAGGAACATTCTGAAACCATAGTTCATAAGGTGTCTTATCTTCACTTGGCCTTAATTAAATTCTATTGATAGTATAGACTGTAGTATTGAATGCATCTCTCCAATAGGTGTGTGCAACATTTCCTTCAATCATGATAGTGCACGCTATGTCAAGTATGATCCTATTTCTTCTTTTTGTAATTCCATTCTGCTGAGGGGTTCTAGGTGCACTTAGCTATCTCTTTATCCCATGTTCTTTACAATACTCATAAAATATGTCAAAGGTGAATTCTCCTCCTCTATCTGATCTTAGATATTTTATCTTTAATCTAGACTCATTTTCAACTTTAGCTTTGAATATCTTGAACTTATTAAATGCTTCATATTTATCTCTTAAGAATGCAACCCACATCATTCTAGAATAATCATCAACAAACAAAATAAAGTACCTTTCACCATAGTATGATCTTGTTGGTGCTTTTCCTTGCAGGACCAAACTTGAATAAAAATGTGGGCTTGATCTTCAAATTATGCACTCAAGTTTGACAAGAAAATAGTCCAATTGATGAGGATTGAAAGGAATCCTCCTTCTTCTTTGAGCTCCACATTACTCAGGTGGGTATTGCTTTATCTGCACACTCAAGACACCTCATGAAAAACAATAGGCCTGGAGATATATTATTGTGGAATAGCCTTTAGACCCCTATGGGTATCCTACCCCAATGAAATCACAAATATTATGCAACAACCCTATTTGCATAGAATGAATCTGAAGACTAGAGACCTACTCTAACAACATGAAAGGGAAAGGTGGTTCTTCATATGAATGATTTGATGATGGGTTGAAAGGACCCCTGAGATACCCTAAGTCTCTCATAGACCAGTGCCTTATCCAATGGGCAACAGAGTCAAATACACCATTGCAACAAAGAGCTATGAAACAAGAAAACAATATAACCAATATGTTGATACCTCACATCAATCATACACCACTATCCAGACCTCACTTCAACTATCCACCTATGTATCCAGACATGCTATCACCTTGTTCAAAGGATTTTAACCCTCCCCTTAGAAGAGACCTATAAATAGATAATACATTAACTAGTTGCTATTGGAAGACAAGCATAAAATATCTTTGATACCCTAGCCCATACACATCTAAAAACTAATCCTGAACCTAGTTATCTCCGCGAAGACAACTCCACTTGCAAACACATAGGAAGTGCAAAGAGAAAAATCAAACACCCTTGATGTTACAATCAATAAGCTCAGGATTCAAATGGAGATAATCTCATAGCAGTACAAGTACATTGGATTCTCATACATAAGACAAGCTGATACAACATGTATTATATTCTCAAAGCCAGAAAGGAAAGAGGGAACCCTATATGTAGAGAAAAGGCAATATCTATAGGAAAAGGACCCTTCATGGAACCAGTTCTCCTAAAAATTGCAGAAGAAGGAACCCTTACAAAATAAAACATTTTACTATTTATACCACTAGTCACCTTGGAATCCTAAAAATTAGGATGCAACAAGCTTTAGATGACTAGGGTTAGGGTTTCAACTGCCACACCAACTAGAAACAGTCAAAAAATTAATACACTTGGAAGAAAACCAAGCAACAAGTCAATCAAATCCAAGGATGATCTTCAAGAATAAGAAATCTCTTAGTTTGTACCAAAGATCATAAATTCACCATGCAAATCAATCTGATCGACCACCTGCAACATGCCTTGAGCAACACTTCATGGTACAAAAAATCTACAATCAGTCATCAGACACCCTGGGCCACTCTGTAGTAGTCGACACCACCAGTTTCACCAAATCCAGCTGCTAAAACATTCAATTCCCATCCTTTCTATCACTGGAAACCCTCTAAAAATTTGAATTTGAAATGCAATAGTTATCCAGATAGAGTTTAAAATGCGACCGTCGATCCAAGTACTTTCTCAACAAATTGGGCAGTCCACATCATTCTTAAAAATAGTCATGAACCCTTTGAAAAGTCTTTAGCCACACTAGTAGTCAACAACCAATGAGAATCAAGCAAGTCAGCACCATGCAACATATCAGACCCATCGTAAAGTATCTCCCTTAAGACAAGATCAACGACCATCATTATACTACAGACTTAACCATCGTGCATCTTACGTCAACAGTATAATGACAACTGCGAGATCTTGTAGTGTATTAACCCCTTTGGAGAAACCAGCCCCACTGACAACCACCAAGTCATAAACCTACTGATAAATGAAAAACTTCCAACTCCGCAACACCTGGCATTGGACCCACTGAGTATAAGCCATTAAATCAGATGGCTATCTTAAGATCTCATGGCTCTGATAGATTCCATGAGAACTTATGCCAACTATAGATCCTCTACAGATGTTAGGAGCCTAAGGACATGCCGGCAACTAGGTCCCATTGACATACTTCCACCTCACCGCTCTGCAACCAATAATCAACTGCCACCCATGCACACTTGGCAGTGGACCCACTCCAGTCGACATGAACATGATGGAGGATTTGACGGCCAGTGCGTGATCTCATTAGGGAAAAAGATTCCATGAGATCATACACCCACCATAGATCATGAATCTTAGACTCAGATATCGGGCCCGCTAGGACAGATGGCACTTGGTCTCTATACCGCTTGTCAAAAATTCTGACAACCTGCAATCTTGTGAAACAATGATAGCCACACATTTCTTAATGGGTGGAACTATAAGAAAAATTACTGTGGGAGACTTAGGCTTAGAGAAATTATTAAAAGGGGACCCCGACATGAAACCTAACCATGAAACACATAAAGAGAATCTAACCTTTTAGCACATGGGTTTTTTAGGACTTAGTGACTCGAAAAAGGTAACACAAAATTAGAATAGGGCTAAGATGGACTAGGGTTTTTGACATGCAATGGCTAGATTATTCAAAATTTTCACTTAGAGCTTAAGCCAGAGATAGGAAAATACCTGCAGAGACCAGGGAAAAGATGATGAAGCCATGAAAATTTTTCTAGGTGCTAACAGATCTTGTTTGAGTTGGTCCACATAAGTCTGTATGCACTAGATCCAATTTGTTCTCTATCGAATCATGCTTGCTTTTGAATGAATTCCTTACATGTTTTCCCATCACACATTCCCTACATATTGTATCAACTAGTTTTGCAATACTAGGGAGGTCTCTTATTGCCTTTACATTGCTTATCTTTACTATATTGTCAAATTTGATGTGACATAGTCTTTTGTGCCATAACCAAATGCCATCTACTTTAGCAACAAAACATCTTGCTTCTGAATTAAGCTAAAAAAAATTACCTTTTGTCTTTGAACCTGATGCAATCAATACTCCTTCTTTGTTATTAATGATGCACTTATTATTTTTTGAATGCTAACTGATATCCTTTGTTAAGAAACTATCCAACACTTAGTAAGTTGTGCTACAAACCATCAACATATAGAACATCATCAGTGTTATTCTTTCCATCCAAAGTGATAGCTCCTCTACCTATGATAGGTTTAGGAGTGTTGTCTACAAATCTAACTATGCTACCTTTGTACTTATCCAGATTTACAGATCTATCTTTGTCTCTAGTCATGTGATGTGAGAAACCGCTGTCAATGATCTAGTCTGTTCTGATGTCTGCTTGTGAAATTAATGCTAACTCTTGTGCTTTCCTTTCATCTTCAATAACCATTTCATCAAACATTTTTTCCATGTATTCAATTGCAATAAATCCAATTTCATCTTGTCCTCAATCTTCATCTGATACTCCATCTTCAACACAGTAACATTATTTTGTATACTTAGGCTTGAAATTTGTTTTGAACTTCTTGACTCTTGTAGGACACTTAGATGCAAAATGACCAATCTTGTTACATGAAAAACAATTGAATGGTAACTAACCTTCATATTTTCCTTTTCCTTTTCTTTCTTTCTTAGCAACCATAGAATTGAATTCATCTAGTTCTTTATCCTCATCTTCATTATCAAAATTACCAAAAGTGTTCAAGGATTTCTTACCATGGACTGAGGCTTTGAATGTTGTTTCACTTTTAAGCCCTATCTTCAATCTTGATATCTTGAATGCGAAAAATTTTGTTGATTAAGGTCTCTCTTTTGAAATCTTTTGAAATCTGCATAGTCTCATTTAGGATCTTTATCTTTCTCTCAAATTCTTCTGTCAGAGTAGTCATCAATTTATCCATTATGTCTTTTTTCAAAATTTCTCCACCATTGTTCCTGATTCCCGTAATTGCTTCATTAATTCTTTGATTGTAGGCTCTAATGTTCTCTCCAGGTAGCATCTCCAAAGTATTATATCTTTTCTTCCATGTCTTTCTACATGCATTCTTGGCTTGGATATCTCCTTCAAACATGTCTTCTAGGTACTTCCAAATTTTGTAGGCTTTATCTACTTTCTTGATCTCTGAAAACTCACTGTCAGATAAGGCACTAATAAGGGCTTCTTTAGCAATTGAATTTTGAGTGAACATTTCCTTTTGTTTAATAGTTGCATCATGTTTTGCAAGATCTTTTAGAGAGGGAATCTGAACATCTTGAGTAGCTACTTCAAAAATCTCAAAACCAATGCACTGCAAATGTGTTATCATTTTGTTCTTCCAGTCTAGATAATTCTCTCCATCAAACCTAGGACTTTCTTTTCTAAAGAACACCATCTAATCAAACTAAAGCTGTTAAACTTTCTCTCCAAGGCACTTGGCTCTGATACCAATTATTAGGAATAGTCCCAAGAGATAACTGAGAGAGGGGGGGGGGGGTGAATCGGTTATCTACAAGAGTCAATTATTTGTCCAATTTAGCACAGAAGAACATTAAGTACATACACAATAAGATAAAACTTAACAAAACACCACAATTTTGGTTACGGGGAAACCCAAATAGGTCAAAACTGCGGTGGGAATTAGCACCCACTATAAACTGCACTAGAGTATAATGATCCTTATTAGAAGATCTTACAATAATTTTAGGAGTTGATCTTTACAATAAATGAAGTACCATGACCTGGTCAAGGGTTAGACCCTATTAGGAGTCTTTTACAAATAACCTTGTTAAAGGTGAGGACACACTATCCAGGAGCACACTGCTCAAATGGTGAAGGTTGCAACCTTCTGCACAACAGATACACACTATATATGGATCTTCGTGAACTAGGAATTAGACCCTCTATCTTGATCAGTTCCAATGAATATCATATACTTTCTGCTTCTTCACATAGATCTTCAACTGATGATTGATTTAACTATGTTGGCTCAATACATTCACATCTTCTTCTCTGCTCTATCAATCACACTTAGCAATCACAACTGACTGACTATAAGTATCCTTCTCTAAATGATATAATCAAGTTGGTCTGTTAGAACTGTGATGCCCATATTTCTACGAGCAAAAACACACCAACAAATTTTTTTTAAAGGTTTAAATTAATAGTTGATTAAAGGTTAATGGTTCAAACTTCATAGATGTATATTAATAAAGTATTAAAAGTATGATAGACAGTTATCTTGTTATACACAAGAGTGGTAATATTTATGTTCGTTTGAGGGGAAAACATGGCAAGAGGTTATCGTACCCACCAACATCCCTCTTGTGATGATGACATGGCCAAGATAACATTACGATAATACATTTAGCAAGGTTATACAAATTAAGATTGTTTCTCTTAAAATTTGTAATCAATTTACTATAGTTCAATTAATAATTTATCATAGTTATCTTCTTGGTGATAGCATTATTCTAAATATTCTAATTATCGTATTAATTTAATTTACTAAAATTAAGACCTCCAATCAAAAAGATTTCACAATATAATGTCGTAAAAGAACCCATTTAATTACAATTAATACAAAGGTATAGTTAAAAAGACTAATAAATTACATTTACAAAAGTAATTAATATTCTTGTCTAAAGTTTCCACTTTAATTAAGAGATAAATTACTACAATGAAATTAACTTCCTAGCAGGTATTAATAAAATTTATTTGAAAAATTAAATCTTTTACCCAAAGAATTTATCAAATAAATATCCTTACTTAAAAGAGTATCAACAAAAGGAAATATACATAAGGAAAACATTATTCCCACTCATAAATCTATATCCCCTTAGTGGGGAAATAATTATCATGTTGAAAGAAAAATAGAAAATAGAAAATTCTTTCCCCATCAAAAGAATAATGTCAAATAACACATGTAAGAAAAGAACACTAAAAGTTAATTTAATTACTTTAGCCCAATATCAAAAAAAAAGAAAAGGGAGGGAATTGAAATTTTAAATCAAAGTGGTCAAGTGGGTTGACCCATCTGCCCTAACCCTAATTCAAATTTAGGGTTAGGGTAGATTTGGTAAATTCCCCAAACACTCATCTTTCTTCCATTATGCCCTAAATCTCTTCCCTTTCAAACCCTAAGTTGGTATATCATTTTCTTTTTATTTCTTGTTTGTAGGAATGCTTGTGGAAGCCATTACTGGAGATGCAATCAAACTTCTATGTCTATTATGTTTACAAACATATATACTTGTATATATGTTTTTAACCATGATTTTACATATTCTAAGGAAAACCCAGTCATCAAAGAGCAACAAACTGAATCTAATATGAGGCAAGTAAAATCTCTCTTTTTTTTAACCTCTATTTCGATACCCATTTGGGTATTTGTTCAGTTTAATACATAAAAAAATTCAGAATGCAAACTAAATTTACATATCATTTGGGTATAAAAAAAAATGTGTTGCATATATATCTTTGTAGGTATTTAAAAAAATAAAATCATATATAAAAATAAAATAAAATATAAAATGAGGGGGGAACATGGGGGAGTCGAGGCTCAAACCCTAGCCCCTTCCCTCGGCCGCCGTGTGTGACCCAGCCACAATCGTGGCTACAAGCCACGGTTGTGACTTGTCACAGTTGCGGTTGAGGCTGTGACTGTGATAAGTCACAGTCGTGGCTGTAGTCACAGCTGTGACTTATCACAGTCACAACCACAACCACAATTGTGATAAGCCACAGTTGTGGCTGCTGGCCATGACTTGTGGTCTTCGCAGCCGACCCTACCCACTTTGGGGCTAGGGTTTAGTTGCCCATTTATTTTTAAATTTTATTTTTATATATTTATTTTAATTTTTTTTTTAATATAGTTTTTTGTTAAAGTGTTTTTTTTTTGAAAATATAAATGGTTGTGATAATAACAGACCCAAAATGATTATATATTTCTATGTTTTATTTCCCTTTAAAAAAAAGAACAAATTTCAGTATGTTGTTACCCCTCTTTTTTTTTATACAACAAACATGATAATCATTTTTATATTATTATTATTATTATTATTTTATATATATTTTTTATTTATTATATGCATTTAATTTCCAACATGTAAATTCTAGAATGATAATGAACCATAGTTTTATTTAAATTTAATAAAATTTTCAGAATAGTTATTTTGAAAAAAAACACTATTTACAACATGAGTATAGACCAACTTCTTGAAAGAAAATTCACATGAAATAGTTATAGTTTCCTTTAACATCATAACAAAATCTAAAATACTATTCACATCATTCATGAGGAACCTATTATTTTGTTGATATATAATTAGTAAAAACATCACTATATTTTTTTTGAAATCTTTCTAACTAAAGGTAACTTACACAATATGTAATATTCTTCAAAGAATCAAAGTATTTGCTAACCTCTATAGAAGAAAGGAATTTATCATATTTTTTGTTTTGTTTTATGCTAAACTCAAAGCATCAAATAGAGATGTACTTTTCCTAAAGAAAGGAAACTATCTTACAATAGAGGCACATAATAGAATCAATCATTCCCATTTTTTTTCTATTGCATTTATTTTTACATTTCAATCAAATTATGACAGTGAATTTTTAAGTAATATAATATATATTTTTGAATATTCCATAGTACAAAATGCTAAATACATTTTACTCCATTTTACAAATGGACTCTAAAAATGATAAAGACAATACACTTAAATCTTTCATTCTTTCAAATGATCCAAATCTTTCTCATGAGCCATAAAACTTCAAACTTTGTAATTCCTCCAACACTACATCCATGCAAACCTGCAATAAAGAGAGAAAATATAGAGCTTGACCATGGGAAGCTCACCTCCCAATCAAGGCCTCTAAGAGGCCACCCTCGAGCTAGGGGAACCAAAAGCATAGATGGGGAGACAACCAACATATTCAAACAACAACAACACAAAACATGCTATCCACATAAAAAATCCCAACCAAGGATATGAACAAAGGGTCTCACGATGACCCTATTTTTGGGATGAAGGTGGACCAAGTACCAATGGGGAGAAATCCCATTTCAAAATAAAAGAGACAAGCCTTCACATGGTTTTTTTTTTTCAAATACTCATCTCAACTACATTCCCAAAAGCACAACAAAATCTTTATGTCCCCCATGGCATCAAGCCCAAACAACTCCCTTATGGCCCCCAAAATAGCAAGAAATGAAATGGCTACATAGAGCCCATAATTTCATGCTTTTTCCTTCTCCTTCCGGAGGAGAGACTCTACATCCATGGTTGTCCAAAAGAAATCCCTTCACCTCCAAGGCTACTCTTCCCCCCCATGGGTGAGTGTGGCCTTGAGACTCCCAACAAACAACACAAAACCAAAGAAAATGATTCACAATGCTTCACAAAAACAAAACAAACATAACTTGCACCAAATCAAAGCACAAGATTTACATAAGGCTACTACTAGCATCCAAGAACCAACAAGATTCACAAAACAACAAGAATCATGAAGATCTTACTACACAAAACACCTTAACTCTCACATACAATTTGAATCAACATAAGTTTTCAAGAGGGAGCCACCAACCTAAGTCCAATCACTAATGACAAGTGTTGAAGGTGAGATCCTTTTTATCCAAGCTTTCTCCTTTCCAAGCTCCTCCAAATTAGTCTAGTCTCTAAGTTAGAGAGTTGGTGTTCAAACTCTCTCAAAAGAAGAGTCCCCTCTAAAGAGACCTCCACACATCTTCCCACAAACCCCTAGAGATAAGGTCTCCTTATCATTGGTTGGTCTTCCCTAATCCCCTTACAAGCTTACTAAAAATGGCTTCTTACAAAGGTTAGCTAAAAAGGTGGGCATAGGACTATGATACTAGTGGATGGTGTTCTTACCAAAACTTGGTCTCAAAAGTTGATTTTCGGCCATCTAGGAAATCCAAGTTTTGGATGGGTCTTTTGGTCAACTATGGGTTGTCCTATGGTTAAAAATGACCCTTAACCATAGGTATACCAAGTGGGCTATCTAAAAATGGCATAAATAGACCCCTAGACACCTTTTTAACCCCCCAAAAACTCATGACAAGTTCAAATTCGAAAATCCATGATATGATTCTACCTCAAGCTCCCTAACCAAGGGATCCACATGGGGATCCCAAAGGGTACTATCCTAGGTTGGTGGAAACCAATCCTCAAGTGGACATGTCATGGCCACATGTACATATTACAAGTGTCAAGTGACACAACATGAATAACACATCACAAGCCATGTGGCATATCCACTAGAGCACTCACAAAACAATTTACAATAACATTTAAACATATTAATTCAAGACATACATGCTCATTATGTTTACAAATAAAACATGATGCAATGAGGTTTTGTCTCTTATTAGACACAACCTTGGCTACTGAATTTACATAGGTCTATGCTTTGGTTCCTTGATATCAACCACGGTCTAATTCCCTTCACACTAAAGTCCAACATCAGTAGTCCTAGGAATATAAATTCATAACATACATGATCAAAATAATTCATTTGCAACATCACTAAATGAGTCATAATTCACATAGCTTAATAATTCATTTGTGGAACATATATAACTCATCATGTAATATAACATTTTCATCACTTAATAAAACTCATAACATCATAATTGCATTAATAATTCATCTGCATAATAAAATCTCATCATGACATCCCAACATTCATAAAACCAAATTAATCACATAAGTAGAACCATAATGATATCACAGTAATCATCAAAATAAACATAACATAATGTGCATCTAGCCTCTATGGTGATAAAATCTATAATATAGTGTCTGAAAACCATAATGCATCAAAATATGGTATCAAATAAGTCTATCTCAAATGTAGAAACTGAAAGGCTATGACGGGCTTGGGGTAAGGCTTCACATCCTCCCCCTAGGCATGAACTTCCTCCTAGAGTTCATAAAAAAGATGGGGGTACTATGCCCTCATCTGCGCTGCATCCTCCCATGATGTCCTAACCTCATCATAGCAATCCCAATAGACCCTAACCTGGTCCAACTCTTGGCCTCAAAGAGCTAGCATCTGGCACACCAAAATATAGATGGGATCCAAAGTCAGCTAGCCCTCCGACTCCACCTGAAAGGCATCCTAATCTATGATATGAGACTCATCAAAAACATACTTCCTGAACACTAATACATGAAATATATAGTAGATGTGTGACAGGCTAGGTGGTAAGGCTAGGCGATAGGCAACATGACCTATCCGCTCAAGAATCTCAAAAGGACCAACAAATCTAGGTGCAACCTTAGAGCCCTTTCCAAAATGGATTGGACTCTTATGTGGTTGCACTCTCAGAAAGACTCTATCCCCAACCAGATAACTATGATCTTCCCTCTTTGCATCTGCATACTTCTTTTGATCCTGCACTTCCTTCAAGCACTGTCTAATCAAGGTCACCTACTACTCCAACTCGCACTAACTTAGGACCTAAAGAAACTCTATCCTCAATGCGGTCCCAACTGAAAGGTGTCCTACATGGTTTTCCATATAATGCCTCATAGGGAGGCATACCTAGGGAAGTGTGATGCCCATTATTATAGGCAAATTCAACCAAATGAAGGTAATCCTCCCACCTAGTCTGATGATCCATGACATACATGTGAAGCATATCCTCCAACACCTAATTTACCCACTTTGTTTGACCATCTTTCTCTGGGTGATAAGCGGTACTAAAATTGAGCTTAGTGCCCAAAGCTATCTATAATCCCTTCAAGAAGGATGATGTGAAGAGAGAATCTCGATTAGAAATAATTTTATGAGGTATTCCATGAAGTCTGACAATATCCGGCAAGAAAACCCATGCTACAACTAGGGCTATAAAAGTGGTCTGAATGGGTGAGAAGTGGGCTACCTTGGTTAACTTGTCAACTGTCACCATGATGGCATCATGGCGTTGAGATGACATAGGGAGACCAATGATAAAATCCATAGAAATAACATCCCACTTCCACTCTGGTATCTCATGAGGCTGAAGAAAACCACCAGGATGATGATGCTCTGCCTTAACCTTCTGACACTCAAGACATCATGCCACTATCTTTGCTATATCCTGTCTCATCCCAGGCCAATGATATAACTACCTCAAATATGCATGCATCTTCTTGACTCTAGGATGCATTGCATAGGGTGCTCTATGAGCCTCTAACATGATGAATACACACAAATATCTAGAGGAAGGTACATAGATGCATCCTTTATGGTGTAGAAGCCCATCAAAATATAGGGAATATCTTGAATACTTACCCTCAAGGGTACTTTGAGACCAAATAATATGACTAACCTCTACATAAAAAACATCCTAATGCAAATGATGCAATATCTGATCTCTCAACTCTGTACCTATAGTCATAGAGTAGACCCCATGACATCTCCTACTCAAAGCATCAACAACCACATTCTCCTTACCTTTGATATAGTGGACATCAAAATGATACTCATAAAGTAATTCCATCCATCTTTGCAGATGTGCATTCAGGTTCAGCTGAGTGAAAATATACTGTAAAATCTGATGATCAGAATGGAGCTCAAATCGATGACCCAAAAGGAAATGCCACCATCTCACCAAGGCATGAACCACTGCAACTAACTCAAGGTCATGAGTGGGGTAATTAAGCTTGTGAGTCTTAAGTTTCCTAGACTCATATGTAATGGCTCATCCATTCTACATAGGAACTACTCCTAAACCATTGAAGGAAGCATCTATGCATATAATAAAATCTGTCGAAGGATCAGGCACTGCAAGAATAGGTGCGCTAGTAAGTGATTTCTTGAGTTCCTGAAAGGCCCTCTCGCACTTCTTGGTCCACTCAAAATTATTTCCCTTTTTCTGAAGGGAAGTGATGAGATGCGCCACTCTAGAAAAACCCTCTACAAAATGTCTGTAGTAACTTGCCAAACCCATGAAATTCTTGACCTCAGTCACAGAAGTAGGCACAGGCCAATCTATGATGGATCTAATCTTAGATGGATCAAATGAGATCCCAGCTCCTGAAATAACATGCCCAAGGTAATGAATCTCAGACCTATAAAAGGCACATTTGGACAAGCTTCCATACAACTGATTGTCTCTAAGACACTAAAATACCTACCTCAAGTGCTCTTTGTGCTCCTCTTTATCCTGAGAATATATCAAAATATCATCAAGCAACATAACTATGAAATTATCAAGGAAAGTGTGTAAAACCCCATTCATAAGGCTCATGAAAACTGTTGGAGCATTTGTGAGGCCAAAAGGTACAACTGTGAACTCATAATGCCAATATTTGGTACAAAATGCAGTTTTAGGGATATTGCTATCAATAATTTGTAGCTGGTGGTATCATGACTTAAGATCAATCTTGGAGAATATTTTAGCACCCTATAGCTGATCAAATAAATCATCAATCCTAGGAAGTGGGTATCGATTCTTGATGGTAAGCTTATTTAACTGTCGGTAATCCATACAAAGATAATGAATGCACCCCAAGGTGAAACACTAGGACGAATGTGTCCTTTATGCAACATTTCCTCTAACTAGATCTTGAGCTCATTAATATCATTAGTGGTCATCTTGTACGGTGTCCTCACAACTAGAGCAACTCCTGCCATGAGATCAATATGGAAATCTACTACTCTGCGAGGAGGCAAAACCAAAAGCTTAGTAGGAAATGTTGGAGTTGATGAAAAACAACCCACAACTGCTAAGAACACCTGTACACAAACACCTATCATAGAAAGAGAGAGAAGCAAATAGCTATGGAGGCCTAAACACATTGATCCACGAGAGAGGAGAAATCCTTTATGTGCAAAAACAAAAGTTGCAATCAATAATGAAATGTCAGAAAAAGTTACAAAGTGTTATGAGATCAATCCTTATAAAAGGAGATCGAAAAACTTAAAAAGGTAAAACCCTAGGTTGCATAATAATAATTAATAAAGATAATTAATTATTATATGCCTAAAGTTTATCTTAAGTAGAAAGAGGTAATAAGTGACTGAATAATTAAATCAATATGATTCAATTAATCAGTAAACACTTTATTACTCTAACACCCCCCTTAAGATAAACTTTGGGAGAAGCTAAAAACCTAGAAAGAACTACTGAAAGCAAATAGGTCCCGACAACAAAGGCCTGATTAGGTACCCAAGTACAAAAGAGAGTCTCTACAAAGTGGAGAAATAGAGAAAACCACATGGGAAAAACTCTACTCCAAAAAAGAGACAAAGACTAGTTTGAAGGACTAAAGAAGCCTCCAAAACTAGGAATGTCCCAAAAAATAGGAACATGAACTTGTACAACATCACTGAAGCATGAAAATGCAAACTATATCAAGAAGAAACTGATGATCTGAAGATCCTCCACTGAAATATGACCAGGTAGAGAAGACTGTAATCTGCATGAGTGCCCTCAAATAACACTACTCGAATCAGGAGGCAAACAAAGGCAAACACCTGAACTCAAAGATATAGATGGCATAAACACCAAAATCCTAAAGAGCTGATCAATCAAAGCTAGAAGAGTGCATCCAAAAAATAGGAAAGAAAAGAGTGTCCATATGGTAAATGATCCATCTCACCAGAATGCATAGGTACCCAGCCACTGCAACCGCCTAGGACATAGGATCAAATAATGAATACATAGCTCACATAATCGAACCAAGGAGGTAGTATAACTAACAGTAGAAACCCCCCCGTACTACTGACAAGGGAGTAATGATAGGTACACTGAAAAGATCATCCAATATGAACTGCATGATGGAGAAGAATCTAGAACATCAAATGTGTAGAGAGAGTACAAACACATATAGAGATACCTGAGGCTAATGTTGTTGGAGGAACACTCACAAGACAAAAGAAGATGGAAAACAAAGGCAAACATCAAAACCCCCTAGCACTTTATAATGGAGTGCGAGTACAAATAGCACAAACATGTGCAAGATCCCATATATGCAATAGAATGACACTTTATCTCAATGTGTGTGCATCAAAGAATGCTACAAAAATGAAGTATAAATTGCTCAAAGAAGATCAAAGGCTACTGAAAGAAAAGAACAACCTAAGACGAGCCATCCCTCAAAGGGGAGAGATCCTAGTACCTAAAACAACCAAGATATCCACCAGACTGCAAAAAAGAAAGAATCTAAATAAAATGAACCTAGAGAAAAATCTGGAAAAATGAATCATAGCACTAAAAAGCTCTTTGAACAAACTTTCCAACGATATATCATTTTTTGAAAATGGAGTCCGGATGCGCAAGATAGAGTTCTCAGAGTCCAAAAATGAAGACTGACTTTGACAAAGAAAAACACCATTAGAAAAATAAAACCAAAAAATATAATCTCTAGATCTAGAAAGAGCTCAAAATCAGCTTTTTGACGATATCTCATTTGCCAAATTTTGATACCGTATGCTCAAGATATGAGCAAAAAACTAACAGCTACGCTGGAGGGCCCAAAGGAGATGTTTGCAAGGATCTAAGGATGGGTGACATTAGAAAAAGGACAAAAACACATATGAAACCATCAAATATGATAAAATCTTAGAAAAATCTTTCCGACAATATCTTGTTTGCTGAAAATAGAGCCCAGATGCAAGAGAAATGGATCCCGGAAGGTAGGAGGTCTGAAACGCCACAATCGCAGAGAACATCTGACTTTGACAACAAAAAAGAGCATGAAAATAGAAAAATAAAAAAATGATACCAAAAAAAATGGATTAGGCTTAGAACCAGCTTTCCGACGATATATCACATGCCCAATTACGATCCCAGATGCCTGAGATATTCGCAAAAAATCCCAGGTACCTACAAAAAAGCTTTAAAAAGAACAAATCTCTGTTGACATCAGCAGAAACTAAGCCTAAAATTGATGGCCAAATGGTCATCATAGCTCATATCCACTGGGGGCTAAAAAAAAGAGACCTTGGTCATGTGGGTGACTAGGGGGCTAGAGATCAGTGCTGGGGCTTGGGGTTGGTCTGCTGGACGGAGAGCTCGGTGGCAGAGAGAGTGGTGGCCGCTAGGCGGTGCGGGCCACAGAGCACGGTGGACCAGGAATGGGAGGCTGCTAGGCGGTGCCCGAGTGGCTACCCAAAAACTTTTTTTATTTTTTATTTTGAAATCATACAGTGCCTTGGAGTGCGTGCAAGGGCCAGACGACCTTGGGATGCAATTTTTTTTTTGCGTTAGAGGCCAACTTTTCAAAAATCAACAAGTCTTATATGATTTTTGATTATCTCAGGCCTTCTAGACACAACCATGAGGTTTGTTTGGGCCAGAAGTGCTCCAAAAAATAGTGATCGCCTTAGGATCCGTGCCGGGGCCGATTGCAAAATTTTGTTCTCACAGATTCCAACTTTGTCCAAATTGGACAAATTTTATATGGATCTTTAGGTTCTTGGATGCTCTAAACATAATCGTGAGGTCTGTTTGAAGCCAAGATGACCAAAAAAATAGGTCCCCCCAGATCTGATAGGAAATGCTCTCTAAAAACATAGATCTGACAAACACGGCTGAATCTCTCAGGAAGAGGACAGGGGAAAGCAGATCTGAAGCTCTGATACCATGTTGGAGTTGATGAAAAACAACTCACAGCTCCCAAGAACACCTATACACAAACACCTATCACAGAAAGAGAGAGAAGCAAACAACTATGGAGGCCTGAACGCATTGATCCATGAGACAGGAGAAATCCTTGATGTGCAAAAATAAAAGTTACAATCAATAATGAAATGTCAGAAAAAGTTACAAAGTGTTATGAGATCAATCCTTATAAAAGGAGATCAGAAAACCTAAAAAGGTAAAACCCTAGGTTGCATAATAATAATTAATAAAGATAATTAATTATTATATGCCTAAAGTTTAGCTTAAGTAGAAAGAGGCAATAAGTGACTGAATAATTAAATCAATATAATTCAATTAATTAGTAAACACTTTATTACTCTAATAGGAAACACATCTGCAAACTCTTGAAGAATAGGATAATCATCAAGAGATGGCTCCCTTTCCTCCTCATTCTCTCTATCACTGATGGTAATGGAAAATAACTAGCATCCCTTCTGCATGCTCTACTTAAGCTGTATGACAGAGATTGTACAAAGAGATATACCTCTCTAAATCCTACAAATAACAGTAGGAGTGCCATGATCATCTAGATACTCAATCCTCTTCTATCGAAAAAATAACTTATCTCTATGAGCATATAGCCAATCCATGTCAAGTACTATGTCATAAGATCTAAGAGGTGTGATACGAAGATCTACAGTAGTGGTCAATTCACCAATTTGCACCTGGCTATCCTTCACTAAGGAGTTGACTGACATTCGAAACCCTGATGCTAACTCAACTTCCTAACTAACTTCCTTCCTAGATGCCACTAGCCCACAATGCTCCACTATTAATGGAGATATAAAATAATTAGTAACTCTAGAATCAAACAAAATGGTAACAATACTACCTCTGATCATATCTGCAGCCTCTATAATTGTGGCTTGATGTTCGGCCTAGCGGTTGTCAACCGCTACAAATACTTTGTGAGACTTTCCAAAGTCTCAAACTGTAGGCTCTGATGCTACCATACGATGACTACGTGCCATCTGACCCTGAGGACAATCTCGAGCTAAGTGACCCATGGCTCCACATGCATAACAAGGACTTCGTGTGTGAGTCTGAACTCCTAGTGGCCTAGAGTATTGCTATCCACCGGTCCTACTAGACCTACTATAACCCCCCAAGAGGGTTGCTAAGTCCATTCTGGAGGTGCATCTGAATTCTATGAATGTTGATCCTTCCTCGATCCCTATGCCTACCACTATTTGGGCTTAGAGATCTGCTGACCCTATGGTGGTTTCTGCCTCTGATTCTGTTGTGATTGTTGTTGTGTATTCTTATTAAAAGACCCCAAATACTTCCTATTGTTTCCCTTCCAATGGCTCTTCTAGTGACCATGATTCTGAGATGCAGAGTTATGGTTTTGAGACCTATCATGAGCATCTCATGACCTACCCTAAATCTCTCCTCAATAATCAATGCCATCTCTACAGCCTCACGAAGGTTCCTTGGAGTGGTCATGTGAACCTATCCTGAAATCCAATCATTGATTCCCTTGACAAAATGATTGACTCATAATTTTTCATCCTTCAAATAGTCAACATAAGGTAACAACTCAAGGAAATGACTCTCATACTGAAGTACTGTGAGTCCCCTCTGCTGGAGATCATGAAACTTATCTATGCGTCATTGCCTGTAATGCTCTAAAAAATACCTATCTCTGAACCTCTCTAGGAAGATCTCCAAAGTGATAGTGTCCATGGTAGTGTTATTCTTATATTCCTCCTGCTTCCACCAGGTGGAAGCACCTCCTGTCAGTAGGTGAACTACAAATCATGCCTTAAGGTTGCTCTCATAATGATGCAACCCAAATCACCTGTCTAAACTCAATAGCCATGCCTCAGCCTCTGTGCCGTCATTAGACCCATAATACAAAGGTGGATGAAGTTGTAGGAGATCCCTAATCTAGTCCCCAACATAATGGGGTACCCTCTGAACTAACTCAGGTGGTGGTGGTTCTAGCATGTGAACTGATTCCACCTCATAAGCTCCTTGTCCCTCCTCACGATCATGTAGAGGGCTCCTAGTCCTCTCTCTGGCAAAGATCTATGTCCTCCTGATAACTGATGCTCTGATTGAGGGATCACTAGAGGCAACCTATCCTGAATAACCCCAATGAGGTTCTGCAGAGCTAGTAACACCTCCTGATTAGGATTTGATGGTGGTTCAGGAGGAGGTTGCTGATTCACTACTAATATCTCAACCCTTTTCTCATCTTGCACGTGAATCGATAGGGCTCACCAATGACCTCTGTTACGGCCATGAGCTTGGCGTGTAAGGTGAGGCATCCTAAAAATTCATAAAAGACTAAGTTAATTAAATATTGTAGTGGGCATAAAGGTTCCAAGTTTTTGCAAACTTGGCTCTAATACCAAAATGTCATACCCATATTTCTACAAGCAAAAACACACCAACAATTTTTTTTTAAAGGGTTAAATTAATAGTTGATTAAATGTTAATGGTTCAAACTTCAGAGATGTATATTAATAAATTATTAAAAGTATGATAGGCGGTTATCTCGTTATACACAAGAGTGGTAATCTTTATGTTTGTTTGAGGGGAAAACATGGCAAGGGGTTATCGTACCCACCAACATCCCTCTTGCGATGACGATAGGGCCAAGATAACATTATGATAATAAATTTAGCATGGTTATATAAGTTAAGATTGTTTCTCTTAAAATTTGTAATCAATTTACTATAGTTCAATTAATAATTTATCGTAGTTATCTTCTTGGTGATAGCATTATTCTGAATATTTTAATTATCGTATTAATTTAATTTAGTAAAATTAAGACCTCCAATTAAAAAGATTTCATAATATAATGTCGTAAAAGAACTCATTTAATTACAATTAATACAAAGCTATAGTTAAAAAGACTAATAAATTACATTTACAAAAGTAATTAATATTCCTGTCTAAAGTTTCCACTTTAATTAAGAGATAAATTACTACAATGAAATTAACTTCCTAGTAGGTATTAATAAAATTTATTTGACAAATTAAATCTTTTACCCAAAGAATTTATCAAATAAATATCCTTAAAAGAGTATCAACAAAAGGAAATATACATAAGAAAAACATTATTCCCACTCATAAATCTATATCCCCCTAGTGGGGAAATAATTATCATGTTGAAAGAAAAATAGAAAATAGAAAATTATTTCCCCACCAAAAGAATAAAGTCAAATAAAACATGTAAGAAAAGAGCACTAAAAGTTAATTTAATTACTTTAGCCCAATCTCAAAAAAAAAGAAAAGGGAGGGAATTGAAATTTTAAATCAAAGTGGTCAAGTGGGTCGACTTATTTGCCCTAACCCTAATTCAAATTTAGGGTTAGGGTAGATTTGGCAAATTCCCAAAATACTCATCTTTCTTCCATTATGCTCCAAATCTCTTCCCTTTCAAACCCTAAGTTGGTATATCATTTTCTTTTTGTTTCTTGTTTGTAGAAATGCTTGTGGAAGCCATTACTAGAGATGCAATCAAACTTCTATGTCTATTATGTTTACAAACATATATACTTGTTGTATATATGTTTTTAACCATGATTTTACATATTCTAAGGAAAACCCAACCATCAAAGAGCAACAAACTGAATCTAATATGAGGCAGGTAAAAACTCTTTTTTTTTTAAAGCTCTATTTTGATACCCATTTGGGTATTTGTTCAGTTTAATACATAAAAAAAATCAGAATGCAAACTAAATTTACATATTGTTTGGATATAAATTTTTTTTTGTGTTGCATATATATCTTTGTAGGTATTTTTTATTATAAAAAAACATATATAAAAATAAAATAAAATATAAAATGAGGGGGGAACATGGGGGAGCCGAGGCTCAAACCCCAGCCTCTGCCCTCAGCCGCCGTGTGTGACCCAACCATAGTCATGGCCGCAAGCCATAGCTATGACTTATCACAGTCGCAGTCACAACCGCGACTATGATAAGCCACAGTCGTGGCTGTTGGCCACAACCTGTGGTCTTCGTAGCCGGCCCTACCCCCTTTGGGGCTAGGGTTTGGCTGCCCAATTTTTTTAATAATTTTTTTTATAAATATAGTTTTTTTTTTAAAGTGTTTTTTTTTTGAAAATATAAAAGGTTGTGATAATAATAGACCCAAAATGATTATATATTCCCATGTTTTATTTCCCTTTAAAAAAAAAGAACAGATTTCAGTATGCTATTACCCCTCTTTTTTTAATACAACAAACATGATAATCATTTTTATATTATTATTATTATTATTTTATACTTTATTTATTTATTATATGTATTTAATTTCTAGCATGTAAATTCCAGAATGATAATGAACCATAGTTTTATCTAAAATTAATAAAATTTTCAGAATAGTTATTTAAAAAGAAAGCACTATTTACATCATGAGTATAGACCAACTTCTTGAAAGAAAATTCACATGAAATAGTTATAGTTTCCTTTAACATCATAACAAAATCTAAAATACTATTCACATCATTCATGAGGAACCTATTATTTTGTTGATATATAATTAGTAAAAACATCACTATATTTTTTTTGAAATCTTTCTAACTAAAGGTAACTTACACAATATGTAATATTCTTCAAAGAATCAATGTATTTGCTAACCTCTATAGAAGAAATGAATTTATCATATTTTTTTTTGTTTTATGCTAAACTCAAAGCATCAAATAGAGATGTACTTTTCCTAAAGAAAGGAAACTATCTTAGAATAGAGACACACAATAGAATCAATCATTCCCATTTTTTTTCTATTGCATTTATTTTCAGATTTCAGTCAAACTATGACAATGAAATTTTAAGTAATACAATTTTTTTTTTTGAATATTCCATAGTACAAAATGCTAAATACATTTTAATCCATTTTATAAATGGACTCTACAAATGATAAAGACAATACACTTAAATCTTTCATTCTTTCAAATGATCCAAATCTTTCTCATGAGCCATAAAACTTCCAACTTGGTAATTCCTCCAACACTACATCCATGCAAACTGACAATAAAGAGAGAAAATATAGATCTTGACTATGGGAAGCTCACCTCCCAATCAAGGCCTCTAAGAGGCCACCCCTGAGATAGGGGAACCAAAAGCATAGATGGGGAGACAACCAACATATTTAAACAATAACAACACAAAACATGCTATCCACATGAAGACTCCTAGCCAAGGATACAAACAAAGGGTCTCATGATGACCCTATTTTTTGGGTGAAGGTGGACCAAGTACCAATGGGGAGAAAGCCCATTTCAAAAAAAAAGAGACAAGCCTTCACATGACTTATTTTTTTCAAATAATCATCTCAACTACATTCCAAAAAGCACAACAAAATCTTTATGTCCCCCATGGCATCAAGCCCAAACAACTCCCTTATGGCCCCCAAAATAGCAAGAAATGAAATGGCTACATGGAGCCCATAATTCCATGCTTTTTCCTTCTCCTTCCCAAGGAGAGACTCTACACCCATGGTTATCCAAAAGAAATCCCTTCACCCCCAAGGCTACTCTTCCCCCCCATGGGTGAGTGTGGCCTTGAGACTCCCAACAAACAACACAAAACCAAAGAAAATGATTCACAATGCTTCACAAAAACAAAACAAACATAACTTGCTCCAAATCAAAGCACAAGATTTACATAAGGCTACTACTAGCATGCAAGAACCAACAAGATTCACAAAACAACAAGAATCATGAAGATCTTACTACACAAAACACCATAATTCTCACATACAATTTGAATCAACATAAGTTTTCAAGATGGAGCCACCAACCTAAGTCCAAGAAATAATGGCAAGTGTTGAAGGTGAGATCCTTTTTGTCCAAGCTTTCTCCTTTCCAAGCTCCTCCAAATTAGTCTAGTCTCTAAGTTAGAGAGTGGGTGTTCAAAGTCTCCCAAAAGAAGAGCCCCCTCTAAAGAGGCCTCCACACATCTTCCCACAAACCCCTAGGGATAAGGTCTCCTTCTCATTGGTTGGTCTTCCCTAATCCCCTTACAAGATTACTAAAAATGGCTTCTTACAAAGGTTAGCTAAAAAGGTGGGCATAAGACTATCATACTAGTGGATGGTGTTCTTAACAAAACTTGATCTCAAAAGTTGATTTTCGGCCATCTAGGAAATTCAACTTGTGGATGGGTCTTTTGGTCAACTATGGGTTTTCCTATGGTTAAAAATGACCCTTGCCCATAGATATACCAAGTAGGCTATCTAAAAATGGCATAAACACACCCCTAGGCACCTTTTCAACCCCCCAAAAACTCATGACAAGTTCAAATTCGAGAATCCATGATATGACTCTACCTCAAGCTCCCTAACCAAGGGATCCACATGGGGATCTCAAAGGGTACTATCCTAGGTTGGTGGAAACCAATCCTCAAGTGGACATGTCATGGCCATATGTACACATTACAAGTGTCAAGTGACACAACATGAATAACACATCACAAGTCATGTGGCATATCCACTAGAGCACTCACAAAATAATTTACAATAATTTTTAAACATATTAATTCAAGACATACATGATCATTACACTTACAAATAAAACACAATATAATGAGGTTTTGTCTCTTATTAGATGCAACCTTGGCTAACTGAATTTACATAGGTCTATGCTTTGGTTCCCCGATATCAACCATGGTCTAATTCCCTACACACTAAAGTCCAACATCAGTAGTCCAAGGAATATAAATTCATAACATACATGATCAAAATAATTAATTTTCAATATCACTAAATGAGTCATAATTCACATAGCTTAATAATGCATTTGTGGAACATATATAAATCATCATGTAATATAATATTTTCATCACTTAATAAAGCTCATAACATCATAATTGCATCAATAATTCATCTGCATAATAAAATCTCATCATGACATCCTAACATTCATAAAATTGAATTAATCACACAAGTAGAAATATAATGATATCATAGGAATCATTAAAATAAACATAAAATGTGCATCTAGTCTCTATGGTGATAAAATCCATAATATAAAGTGTTTGAAAACCATAATGCATCAAAATATAGTATCAAATAAGTCTATCTCAAATGCAAAAACTAAAAGGCTATGATGGGCTCGGGGTGAGGCCTCATAAGAACCTTCTTGAAATCATATTAGAGAAATAATATAACTCTCCAACAACATCTCCGATGGCTAAACCAAGCATGCAACACTACAAGGGGCCATACAGCCCAATATGAGTAGACGCGTCGCTTCACACAGTAGTCTGCACCAAATTAATTGAAACTTTATTTTCAAGCTAAAATGCATTGTGTGCTCTTGACCAAACATTCTTAACTCATCACTAAACACAAAACCAAACACGCATATCAAAATGATAGTCGCAACTATTGAAACAATATAAACACTGTTGGCTCCATTAGATAAACTCTAGAAACTATAACTGGCAAATAGAAACATCATAACTCAACTTGTACTACACAAATAACTCTACGTCCATGGACATAGCTTCAAAGACATGTCTAAAACACAAATATAAATGTGCAAAGCTCCAACATAACCATACTAAGAATGACATATAAAACTCTGCTTGTAACACTGTCAGGAACACTATTGCTACAAACAACTACACAACTATTTGTACTCAGAATCAACCTTTGCATCTATGATATTATGATGATAACATATCCATGCAACATATGTTTAGGGATCTCTACATAGAACTACAATGCACATTGCTTACCATATGTTTTCATCAATGAAAAACATACAATCAACACTGCCTTGCAAGAAAATCTCCAACACCCATGCCTCTACTTATTTTAATACATTGCCTTGTGTTGTAGGAAAATTAAAGCAGGAGTGGGAAGTAGATAGCTTTGGCTCCAAAGGCTTCTTAATAGTGTATCATCAAAAAATATAAGCACTTCCATTTAGGATAGGTTTAGCCCTCAGAGTAAGTGGTCTAGGGTCATGTCAAGCACCTTGAATAGGTCTTTGAATGGATCTGGCTTTTTCCTCTGTTCTACTTCTCTCTCCACCTATTTCCAGTCTATTTTTGGTACCTGGTCCTAAAAAATTGAGATCTATGACCTCAGGGTCAAGGTCAACCTTCTAGGTCAAGGTTGACCTTGACTCTAACCTAGGTCAAAGTTGACCTTGACTTTGACCTAGGGCATAGTCGACTTTGACCTTGACCTTGGGTCCAAATTATCAAATTTCAGAGGTTTCAGGATGTCAGGCTTCAGAAAGTTTTATTTCCCGCCTCCAAGTCGGCTATTTCAGATTTTGGAATAGTAAAATCTTAAATTGTATTTAATTTAGGTCCATTTCTAAGGGTTAAGGCCTAATTGGAATTTAATTCCCCTATGTGGCCCCTCTAGAAGTTTGTGCCCTAGATCACTATAAAAGGAGGCCTTCCTCTCTCATTTTCTCCATCAATCAATCATCAAGCAATCTCATCCATAATCTATCAAGTACTCAAGAAAGTGAAATCAAGTAATCAAGAAGAAAGAAAGAAGGAGAAGGAAATCATCCATTCATCTTCAAGCATTCAAGTATTCATTAAGGAGATCCATTGATAGCCATTGAAGGATTCAATCTCTTTGGAGCCCTCTTGTTGAAGATTTCTCCATCCACATTCATCCAAGTTTCCTCCTATTCCAAGATCCATTCAAGATTGGTGTTGAAGATCTAATGCATTTGATTTGAGACATCCTACATATCTATTTGGAACATCCATACTTGTAGATTCAAGGATTTGAATCCTCCATAAGGATTTCAACATAAGCAAGGTGAATAGTTCCATTTACTTTGTTTATATATATTGCAAATTCAATTACATTTCAAGGTTGATTCCAAACTAGGGTTTGACCAAGGCAAACCCCTCATCCAAAAAACAAAACCCTTTTTCTTGCAGGTGTAGGTGCAGGTGCAGGATGACGAATATCAGTGTAGATCTGGATACCCTTTTCGGTGAAGTTCCGAGATCCATGAACAAAATTTCCATCGAAGCTATTTCAAGTCAAGGATGACTTTTAGTGGGGGTCAAGATTGTACCTTGGGGTAAGATCTTACCCCGATCTTGAGGTGAAGGTTGACCTTGCCATGAAAGACAAAAGGTTTATGGGGTTTCTCTATTTCTGCATTTCCAGGCCAGATCCAATTGAAAAATCTCCCGAAACTAAGCACATATATCAGAGAATAGTCTTTTCTAGATTTACCCTATTTTGAGGTTAGTATTTTTCTTCAATTCAATTAAGTTTAAATTACACACTTTCTATAGTAGACTATAGAGTTTTCTCCTTTCTTCATATTCTCCATAGATTGATTCATTTGTGCATTGATCACATCCTTGTGATTAATCAATTTGGATATCTCCTTTGGGAATTTGGATTAGGGATAGATGCTATATTCCCCAACACATTCAATATATCACATTTCTCATACCCCTCCATTTTTATATGTTATATTTCAAAACGTTACAAATAGTTTTCCATAGGAGCCAAGGCAATGTTAATTAGTTCAAGCCAAACCTTGATGGGTTTAGATAAATTTTGTATGAAAAGCTTGAGGAGGGAGATATCAGGACTTAATTTTCATTGAGATTACTTACCCTTGGGCACTCAAAACTTGCATTAATGACTAAGGCTACCAGATTAGACTATGTTGGTTCTTCACAATGGACTTTATGCTCATGAAAACAATCAATACACCCATAGATAGGTTTTAAGGAAATGTTAATTCCAAATGTGAATATCTAGGATGACTGGACCAACTAAAGGGACACGACTACCCTCTACACTTTTGGCTTTGCAAAACCAAGAAGGGTGCTCCTAATCCAACAAAATAAACTTTACTTCTGCAATCTCAGACTAGATGTAATATAACAGATAAATGATAAGAAAATACTAAATGATAACCATTCACTTATTTATTCTCCATTACCACTTGATGGGACAAAACTTGCAGGTCATAATACCTCAAATATCTTCTGACAATTTTATATCAATGATATGAATACAATCAAATTGTATTAGGCAATCATTATTTGAAAAATAAACTCGTCTTTGGCTAGTGCCTTATCCATTGGGCTATACTTTTCTATAGATTTAGAATACATAAAATAATCAAAGTTATTGGTTCAAGATCCCTTTAATATCACCACCTTATGATGATATTGATCAAAATGTCTATGAATTTACCTTACTTATAATAATCCTTATACAAATCTCATAAATCTATATTCTATCCAAAGATTTTTAATTTGATCCTGGATCAAAGTAAAGGAATAACAACACATACATGGAAGAACTCCATGCAATGAATTCTAAAACTCATACTACTCTCTACACTTTTGGCTTTGCAAAACCAAGGAGGGTGCTCCTAATCTAACAAAATAAACTCTACTTCTGCAATCTCAGACTGGATGTAATATAATAGATAAATGATAAGAAAATACTAAATGATAACCATTCACTTATTGATTCTCCATTACCACTTGATGGGAAAAAACTTGTAGGTCATAATACCTCAAATATTTTTAGACAATTTTATATCAATGATATGAATACAACCAAATTTTATTAGGCAATTGTTATTTGAAAAATAAACTCATCTTTGGCTAGTGCCTTATCCATTGGGCTATACTTTGCTATAGAGTCAGAATACATAAAATAATCAAAGTTATTGATTCAGGATCCCTTTAATATCACCACCTTATGATGATATTGATCAAAATGTCTATGAATTTACCCTACTTATAATAATCCTTATGCAAATCTCAGAAATCTATGTTCTATCCAAAGCTTTTTAATTTGATCCTGGATCAAAGAAAAGGAATAACAACACATACATGGAAGAACTCCATGCACTGAATTCTAAAAATCATAACTCAAAGAGATAATACAAAAGGAGAGATGTAAACCCTAGACTTTTATTATTCAAAATTACTGAATCATGTCTCTTTTATACACTATGATTTAAAATATGTACCACTTCAATATTAGCTAAAAACTAGAGAGTTGCTATTTCTTATAAAAACTTGACCTTAGTACAATCTGCTTATAACCTAGACTCAGAACTTGCAAGCAAAAATGTTCAAGTTCTGGTCCTTCTAAATGATCCTGGAAATCCTTTTATAGAATAAGGATTTCAAACAAGCTACGGATCACTTAGGAAAAAACAAAAGATTACAACATATAAGACAAAAGACAAAGTATAAAATGACTGCTTCTGTTGCACTTTTTCAAAAATGCTCACTGATTTGAGCACCAAGTCTTCTGCAACAACTTCCAAAAATAGTTCTAACTCTGCCAAGTGTTTCCCTTATACTTGTTCCTCCATACAAAATTTTCCCTATAGTTTTCTCTGTTTAAGGAGTTGGGGAAGTGCCACCTGTTGTGGTCTCAGTGGGTGCTTATTCTGTCCTTGTTTGTTTCAAGGAGTAGACATCATCCCAAGATTTGTAAGTTTCTTCATTGGGCCATGGAAATGAAACCATCTCATCTCTCTTTGGACAACCAAATCAGCCTTTACCTACTAAACTTCCTTATTTAGGGCTCCAAAGTGTACCCTAGTATTTTCCAAAACTTCAACTATTTGTACAAAAAGAATATTGCTATCTATATTTAAAATGCTACTAACTCTTATTGACAACTCATCATCTAGTTGTCCTATCTAGTCTTTCTTATCCTTTATCTCTGCATTCTTTTTGAAAAGCCTGGGAAATATTTGAAAAAAATCTTGGTAATATCTTCCCCTCAGCACATGCTTTTCTCTTTATATTTTCCCTTTTTACTGCATACTCAAACAAGTTTTTTACTAACTTATGAGTGCCTTTTAGTTGCTCATCTACAACCTATTGAGTTTTATTCAAAGAATAAAAGAATTTCAAATTATTACTCCTAGTAACCCACCTATCCAAAATTAGGTCTACTGTGGCAACCTCCTTAAAATAATTCAAAATTTTCATTAACTCTTCACCAGTCTGATAAATCCCTTTTGGATTAACGTCCTGGGAAAACTACAAAATTGTATCTCTCACTTTGTCCTCATATTTCATGTGGACTTCTAATTTTCCTTCATTAAAGAGTTTCCTTTCACTTTTTGTTCTTTTACCCTTTTCAATAAGGGCTCTTCTAGATTCTTCAAGCATTTCTCTTTCTATTAACAGTTCTTCATGAATGAAAGGAGGAAAAGGGGAAGGAGGGTACTCAATAATGAGTTTGGATGAAGTTGGCATGACATGGGAGAAGGTAATTTATAATTGTTCAGACACCTGGATTGGGCCTCACTCTCCTAACCTCCTTCTTAGTTCTACAATTATCTTATCCTTTTCACTAATTTCCTTCTTTGTCTCCCCATAAGCCTTTAAGATTGTTTTGAGATTCAATGTGAGTTCCTCCTTTTCTTTGGCCTCCCTCTCTACCACTTTCATGCTAAGATTTTCTGTTTGTAGGGCCATTCTTGATGCTTCAACCCCTGAAGTTTAAGTGACTCTTTGTACTAATAGGCTACTAGAGAGGTCACTCCTAAAAATTTGTTTTCCCTTGTTTGCCTCATTCTTTCTCAAGGACCACATGACCAGGGCTTGGTGATCATCACTAAAAGTGACACCTTTAATAGCCCACTCTGCCTCTTCTCTAGTCTTATTGATGCAGGGGCATTCTTGGTCCTCGGTGAAATTGCATGGGTGGTGTGTTATTTGGCCGGTTTTACTCGGTTGAAGCCTTGACAAACAACCTTAGTCATTGAAGGAAGCTCAGTCGCTGAAGGAACTCGGTAATCATTGGCACTTGGTGAAAGTGTTACTTGAAAATGTCTATGGTGCTCGGTCAACACTGATGCTCAGTGATGCTTGGCATGCTCGATTATTTAACTATTGCTTGGTAGTTCTGGTTTACCAACTGGAGTTCTATGTGATTTTTTTGGACGACTTGGTGTATTTATTTTTGGTAGCTATTGTTACAGGTCGACATGTTGAATTAAATGTTTGTAAGGCTATTTGAAAGCTAACTTGTATTGCATTTAATATTTGTTAGGGGGAGTTAATGGTTTCATCCAGCTGAATTATGGCTGATGATTAGTATTTAAGGGGTGTTTGGGTAGATGTTTTAGGCACTTCTTGGTAGCATCAGTTTTGGATGTGCTAAGCTGGAGTTGGTGAAGTTGTGCAAAAGATCTTGCATGATCTTGTAGATCAGATTGTTATCTGATAGTTTGTAATTGCAGAGCTAGTGGTTTACACACTTGGAGACAAGGAGTTTGCTTGGAGGCTTGCAAGATCAAGTTTAGATCTACCTTAGGGTTTACGTCAGTTGCTGGTTGTTTTTAGAACTAAACTAGCTAAGTTTGTATTGGATCTGTGTAAATCTTGAAGAACTTGTTTCTATTGTAATTGGCCCTAACCCAGAAGGCCTTATAGCCAGGCATGTTAATGAAAATTGAGTTGAAATATCTTGTTGTGTTGTGTTTTTCACTTGTAATTTTGAACCTAAAAGCCTGGATTATCCTTAATTGGATCCTCCCTACCTTGATCTACATCAGGTGGTATTAGAGTGAAGTTTTTTCTTGTTGGAGTTGAGTTGATCTTGTGGAGAGAAGGATGACCTAGCAAGGCTGATCTTGTGAAGTTGATCTTGTTGGTGAAGAAATCATATGATCTGAGTTGCAGATCTGTGTCACTAAACTTGTGGATCTTTGCCTAGTTGTTTGTTCAAGGTGGCAGGTTGAGATCTGACTTGCATACAACTTGGAGATTGCAAAAGGTGGTCGGTGTAGGGTTTTTTGTAGAGGGTTTCTCTTATCTTTAAGGATGCCTCTAAGAAGATTGGACCCTAGAGTAATTGTGGATCTTTGTGATACTATGGAATCTAGGAAAATAGAGAAGGTGAAATTAGATTTCAGATCTGAGATGGAGTTGATGAAGAATGACATGGTCACTGAGATCATGAGAGTTGTTACTGGTGTACCCCAGAATGTTGGTACTGAAGATGGTTATGAGGAAACTAATAAAGACTTTGAAGCTGCTAGATCTAGTGGTGATGATCAAAGGGATAGATATGGTGAAGACAGAACTGCTCGGTTGCCTAGATCTGGAGCCTGGTTAAGTAGTAATTACCGAATGGAAGTTTCTACTTTCTCTGGTACTTTGAAGCCTGAGAATTTGATTGATTGGATTGGTGAACTTAAATATTTCTTTAAGCTGGAAGAAATTGAAGATCCTCTTCGGGTGAGATTAGCATAGACAAAGTTGAAAGGACATGCTGCTCTTTGGTGGAAGGAACTACAAAGGGATAGAGAAGATGAAGGTGAAATGAAGATCAATTAGTGGAGGTTGATGGTGACTAAGTTGAAAGTTAAGTTCATACATTCTGACTATGAGCTTGACTTTTTTAAGAAGTTGTAGAATCTGAAACAGAAGGATTTTTCTGTTGAAGATTATACCAAGGAGTTCTATAAACTTACTATTCAGTCTGGACACTGAGAGCTTGGTAAGGAAAAGGTAGCTCAGTATGTGAATGGTTTGAGATTTAATATTCAGGATGAGCTTGGTATGCTAAAGATTAACTTTTTTGAAGATGCTTATCAGTATGCTTTGAAGGTAGAAGATAAGTTGAACAAGAAACAACATAGTTTCTCTCGAGGGAAGGAAAAGATTGATAACTCAATGAAGGATAAACTAGCTAATGCAAAAGATGAACATAAACCTATGGAACCAAAGAAAAATATAGGTAGAGTTATCTTTAAGGGTACTTTCTAGAACTATGGAGAAGGACACCTTTCTTTTGAGTGTACACAAAAGAAGTTTGGTGATCGAAGAACTGCTATGGTGAATGAGAATGAACCTGAATCTGAAAACTTTTTTCTTCGATGAACATTGCTTGAAACAAAGGAGGAACCTTGTCAGAGGAGTAACTTGTTTAGGACTTGATGCAAGTTTGGAGGTAAGCTCTATGATGTTATTGTTGATAGTGGTAGTACTAATCACCTTGTTGCTGAGGACATGGTTCAGAACCTTGGGTTGAAAAGAATGAAGCATCCTTGTCCTTATAGGATTGGCTGGTTACAAGATGTTCATGCTCTAGAAGTAAGATGTAAGGAAACTCAGGTGCAGAAACAACTTCCTACACTAATCTCTAAAGGGAAGTATTGTGCAAATTCTTTTAAATCCTTACAATTTCAGATTCGTTAACTACTTTAACTATGATATTGCAGCCATATACCATGCATATAGAAAATAGAGAATGACACAAAGATTTACCTTGGGGAAACCTTTCGGTAAAAACCCCAGCACTCCAAAACCTACACAATGTATTTATTAAAACTATTGCAGTTTACAATACACTTGCAATGCAAGTTCTTTCAGAAGATTTCCAACTCTTGAAGACAAATCGTGGCAGCATAAAAATGTTCCAACAATACACTTACTTCTCCTTTCTTTGAAACCCTAAAAAATGCTTATATCATGCGCTTCCCTTTTTAGGGCAACTTCCAAAGATAGCTATATTAGGGTTTTACCATTCTCTGAGAAAATAGGAACCCAAAATTTTTTTCCAGGGTGATGCCCCGAACCCCATGATTGGGGAAGAGTGTATAGTACTCAACTTTATCAGTTGCCACATGTCTTCACCTGTCATTGAAACTTCCAGACATAGCTCTTACTTGTCATAGGAATCCATCATAACCGTTTTAGCCATGATCTCCTTACACACAATTCAAGATGCTGACACATCAAGTGGAGTGACACATCAACATGCCAACTAGACATGTACACTCATACTTAATTACATTATTTGCAAGAAATACATTTTACAAAACAAATAATAAGAATAGGAATTATCCAAGGTTGAGATGTACCTTATTCCTAACATAAGAGAACAATGCTTTGTTGATGTTTAGATTGGCCTGTACAATGATCTTGTGTTATGTGATATTCTGAAGATGATAGTTGTGATATATTGCTTGGTAGACCTTGGCAATATGATTGCAGAGCTATGTATGACTGTGTCATAAATGTGTTTACTATTGAGAAGGATGACAAGAAGTTTTCCCTGATGCCTTTGTTGGATACAATGCTTGATAGGAGAAGCTTGAGTATTGGTAGCTAAGTTGAGTTGGTGGATCCTGAAGGTATGGTTGATCAGTGTGAAGGAAAAACCTATGTGTTTTTGAGGAAAGACTTGAAGAGACAGAGAAAGCTGAAGTGGAAGAGTATGAAAAGTGAAAAGGTGGTAGACTTGTATGTGAAGAACCAGTTTGGGGTTTATGTGCTGAATCCTGGAAGATGTTCTTCTCACATATGAACATCTTTATGAACTTGGGGTGTTTGATACAGGGGCATTCTTGGTCCTCTATGAAACTACATGGGTGGTGTGTTATTTAGCCGATGTTACTTGGTTGCATCCTTGACTGATGGCCTCGATCATTGAAGGAAGCTCGGTCGCTGAAGGAACTCGGTAATCTCTAGTGCTCAGTGAAAGTGTTACTCAGTGATTTTTATGGTGCTTGATCGACACTGGTGCTTGACAATGCTTGGTATGCTCGGTTATTTCACTGTTGCTTGGTAGTTTTGGTTTACCGACTAGAGTTCTATGTGATTTGTTGGGACGACTTGTATTTATTGTTGGTAGCTATTGTTACATGCTGACATGTTGAATTAAATTTTTTTAAGGCTATTTGAAAGCTAACTTATATTTCATTTAATATTTGTTAAGGGGAGTTAATGGTTTCATCCAGCTGACTTGTGGCTGATGATTAGTATTTAAGGGGTGTTTGGGTAGATGTTTTAGGTAGTTCTTGGTAGCATCAGTTTTGGATGTGCTAAGCTATAGTTGGTGAAGTTGTGGAAAAGATCTTGTATGATCTTGTAGATCAGATTGTTATCAGATAGTTTATAATTACAGAGCTAGTGGTTTGCACACTTAGAGACAAGGATATGCTTGGAGGCTTGCGAGCTCAAGTTTAGATCTACCTTAGGGTTTCCATCAGTTGCTGGTTATTTTCATAACTAAACTATCTAAGTTTGTATTGGATCTCTATGGATCTTGAAGAACTTGTTTCTGTTGTAATTGGCCCTAAATCGGAAGGCCTTACAGCTGGGCATGTTAATGAAAATTGAGTTAAAACATCTTGTTGTGTTGTGTTTTCTACTATGTAATTCTAAAGTTGCAAGGATGGATTGTCCTTAATTAGATCCTCCCTACCTTGGTCTATGTCACTTATGAACTAGTGTGATTTTTTTTCTGACAACATCTACGACTATTACATCAGCAATATCCCATTCAACGAGAATGAGTATCCCTGCATTTCTCACTAGTTCCCTCCCCTGTTCTAACCAACCTATTAGAAAGTTGACTATACTGGTGTATTTGACTAAGATTAGTGTTGTCATTATGGAAACAAATTCATATGAAGTTTTGGAGTCAGTGCACAACTTAGAAGATCAGAAAATGGCTAAGTATGGAAGACAAAGTAGTAAGTGAAGCACCTGATGAACAAAGAATCAACTCACGTGCATATGACTGAGTTTTGGTATGCTCCCTTAAACATAAGATTTTGTATATGTTAGTAAGCTATGGTTAAGAATGCATGGTCAAATGTGTTATTATAAAGAAGTTACAATGAGTTGAAGTGACAGAGTCAGTGAGCAGCAGAACAGAACAAAGCATGCAACCGACTATTAGTATTTTGGTTAGCGTGTATACTATTGTTTTGTAAAGGCTATGCACCTATTGTATTTATGTTATTAACATGTTAATATCAATGTATGTAAACATGCTTGATCCAACTCATTTGGAAGCATTGTATGTAATAGATTATAGGCTGACCTAGTGAATAGTTTTGTTTGTGCCTATAAATAAGACATACGCTTTTATATTTGAGTATGGCATGAGATATAAAGTTGATAAAAGTAGAGAAGAAGCATGCGAAGAGTAGTGAGAATGATATAGATCTTTACAAGAGGTTAAAGCATCAATTCACAAAAGGAAGTGATCAGACAAGCAGTGTCATATTAGTAATTCACCATTGTAGATATAGTATGTATTTGATATCCAGGAGGTTGTAGCCTTCTCTATTGAGTAGTGAGCTCTGGCAGTGAGCCAACCACCCCTAATAGGGTTATTTGTAAAAGACTCCTAATAGGGTTTGACCCTTTACAAGGTCATTGTACTTAAGCACTGTAATGATAGCTCCTAACAGGGCTAAGGAACATTAACAGGTTCATAATACACAAGTATAATTATTAGTGGGTATTAATTCCCACTGGGATTTTTCCTTTGGCCAAGGTTTCCTCGTAATCATATCTAGTGTTATGTGTTTACTTTACTTTCATTGTTATTCAATTTAGTAATTGATTAATTGAGAGATCAGAAATGAATATTGTAGAACACTGATTCACCCCCCCTCTCAGTGTTCCCATTCCTAATAATTGGTATCAGATCTTTGGTCCTTTAAAGAGAAGTTTAACCACTTGAGGAGATCATGGATACAAGAGAAGTGAAACATCTGAAGAAGAATCTTGAAGCATCTCTTGAAGACCTTGACAAATCTGAAAAAGAAATTGAAAAACTAAAACTAAAGGTTAGTGGTTCTCAAGTATTCATCAAGAAACTGAGAAAAGACTTCAAAAAGATTGTTCTATAAGTAATTTAGGTAAAATGGTCAAAAAGATGAATGAAGAAAACACATCTCTGAAGGTTGAAGAGTTGGATGAAAATCTATTTAACAATTAGGAAGCCTATGAAGAACGTGTCAAAGAAAATAAGCAGTTGGATGAAGAACTAAGACAAGCAAACATGAAAATCTTGGAGTTAGAGAACATTAAGAAGTAGATGGAATCTGAATTGACTAAAGCAAAGAATCATATTGAAAAATTGCACACAAGCAAGTACTTAATAGAATCACAATTATATGTACAAAAGATTAAAGGAGATACCACTGGTATTGGATTCAATGAAGCACAAAATCAAATCAATGATATGCGAGGAAGAATGAAAAAACTAGAAGAATTTACAGAAGCCAAGAACACTGAAGATCATACTGAAGCTAAAGTAGAACCATCTAAAGATGAGCACAAGCTAGTAAACAAAACTTTTTATTCTTGTAACAAGCATGTGTTGGAAAAATGGTCAATGCTCCCCTCAGGATTTGCAACATGGCTTAACCGCCTCTCGTGTCTTCTATAAGTCTAGTGGTTGTATCGGGCATTAACAGGTTGATCTTTTGGTGCAATGAAAACCACTACTTGGAACAAGTGGTATCAGAGCTTGGTCATAGGTTCAAATCCCCTTGGGTAATGTTGAGGTGGAGATTGTTGGAAAGATGGTCAGCACTCCCCTCAGGATTTGTGACATGGCTTAACTGCCTCCTATGTCTTCTATAAGTCTAGTGGTTGTATCAGGCATTAACAAGTTGATCTTTTGGTGCAACGATAACCACTACTTGTAACAACATGGAAATATTGCAAGAGGTTGTAAAGAGGTAAGACCTTTCAATGGTTATTGTTATTCATGCAATAAATTTGGTCATAGAGCTGTGAATTGTAGATCAAATCAAAGAAATCAGACATAGAAGAATCAGAGAAATCAACCACAACAAAGTGTTTGAAGTCCTTTGAACATTACATGTTAGATATGCAATTACAAAGGTCATAAAACTAGATAATGCAGTATGGTAACCCACATCAATGCACTGAGGAATATAAGGCCTCTAGTTATTTGTCACTCTTGTAACAAGGTTGGATACATCTCAAAATTTTGCAGATCAAAAGTGCAAAGACAAGAAAGGCCTAAAAAGTCTCAAGGATCAATATTGGAAGAATCATGAGAAGTCAAGTTTGTGCAAGCTACAGAAGATGAGAGAAATATTTGGATGGAAGCAAAGCAAGATAAAGTTAATGACTATGTAGTGGATACATCTGTAATGGACACACCTTCTACTTCTGGATGAATGATTCTCATGGTCATAGGGGGAGCTAGATTAGCTATAGACCCCTGTGTGATAGGTATACTCATCCTTAGAGTATGCACCTTTGGTTATAGTTATTTGGAGTCTAGTTGATGCTATATGCAAGAGCACACAACTTGACTATTAGCAGAAACAAAGTTTAGAATTCTCTATTGCATTTTGTGTTATGGTGGCAAGCATTAATTGCAAAAAGTTGTTTTTAAAGTCACCAGAGATCTTTTATCCACACATTTTAATTCAAGATCAAGCCTTTGAGAGCATAGGAGATAAAAATAATTTGTGTTGGAAGATTATAGTTGGATTATCAATGAATAAGTTTGAAAGTTTGTTGCGAAACCCTAGTTCAGACGCGACGATTCAGAAACCCTTTGGAAATCTATTTGAGAAATTAATCAAGTAATGGCCACTCCAGTTGTTTTTGATGCTACTAAAAGGAAGAGGTACATATTTAAGAAGCATCCTTTCAAGTTAGTCCTAGATGACCTAGAAGGAGCATTCTCTAGGACTCCAATGGGAGTTATGCACATAGAGGACATACGCGAATACATTTACCGCAAGAAGGAACTCGTAGGATTAGATAGAATTAGGGTGCACATGGAAACAATGATGAAACTAGACATGACATTCATGGATGAGTTCACACACCTAGAAAATAATCCTATTATTGAGTATGAGATTGCATATGAGTTCTATGAATTCGAATGGATCAAGATTCTACTGAGAAGAATTCATGATGATCTATTTTGGATAGGAGAAGTTCTAGTTTGCATCACTTTAGATCTCATTCATGAGATGACTGTACTATCCAAGATCGGTGCCATTCTTCCTACTGGTAAGGATGTCAGGGAATTAGTGGAACAAGCTTGTAAATCCTGGAGTGATAAGTGCGAGATAAAAATTGAGCCAATTGAGGAGAATGATATCAAGCTCATGGAAATGATACTTGGTTATAAGTTCTAGCACACAAATAGAGTAAATACTGTGCCCACAGCCACTATTTTGGTAGCCATAAGGATTGTGAAGGAAAATGGTGAATTCAAATTTTGTGAGATCTTGCACACATAGTTGATGGATAACATTAGAGCTATCAAGAATGACAAGAGAAAAGTGTTCAGATTTGGGTCACTTATCATTTATATGTACTTCCATATTATTGGCAAAGTATCAGATCTTTACCTTGACAAGAGTTTACCCATAATGCCTCAAATATCATTCAAGGCATCATCAGAGTGTACCTTGAAAGACTACATGGACTTAGAAATAAAGACATTCAGAATCAAAATGCAGAGAAGGTATAGGATACCTGAAAGTATTGTGGAGAAGTATAAGGAGAAAATTTGTTTCATGGTAAAGACATATATCACATGCATGGAAGAAATGGAACCAAGGACTAAGTGGATTCATCCACTTGGTTATGAAGTGGAAGAACACATTTTGGAAGCTTATGCACAAGTCCTACTATCAACACCTAAGGACCCCAATGAACCAAGATGGGGTACTTATGAGGAAAAGACAAGAGAAGTAGACTCTATCTTGTATAGTGCAACAACAAAGAGGAATGCATTCAAGATAACATTAGACATACTAAGAATCCATGGTGTCACACAAGCAGAATTGGATAAAGCTAGGGAAGCCAAGATTGCAATGCAACTTGAGAGTGCACCCTCATCTGAAGTAAAAATAGAGAAAATAGATGATCCCAAGGAAAAGAAGAGCAAGACTATTGATAACACTTCAACACCAACTCCTATTATTGATCTGGAGTCCACTCCACCTCCAGAGCCTAGAAGGATGCCTAAGAGGAAGAAACAAACCAGTGCAAGCCACCCATTCTCCAGAACAACAAGAAGCTGAGGTAGAAACACTCAAGAACCTCCTGAGGCAGGATTCAGACTGAATTTGAAAGTGTTAAGAGCTAGAATTGTTGATGAGGGAAGAATTGATCAAATTGCTAAGTTCTATGATAAATATCATGAGATAGATAAATTAGAGATCCATGGTATGATAATCAAGCATATGATTAACTTCAAGAAGATTGATCTAGAACTTAAGATAGTCATTCCTGATAATGTTTGGGAGATTTTAGATACACTGAAGAGACAAGCTATTGAAGAGGACTCTAGGATAAGGGAAAATGCTTTAGATGAAAACCTCCTTGTATGTTCAATTGAAGAGAAAAATCTATTATTGGATTTTGTGAAGCCACACCTTAGAACCAAGATGAGAACTTTGTATATTATGAATAAGGACTATGAGTTGGTAGCAAAAGAGATTGAGAAAGCATTTGAGAAGGTGTTCTTTGAAAAACACATGTATCCTCCTACTGCGCCAACAACTCAAGTTCCCTTTGAGCAAGCCAAGGAATTAGAGATCCCTAATGCACCTATGATAGGTCCACATGATTCTACACCCTCAATAATAGTGCCTACTGAAGAAAACGTGTTCACGCCCATGCCTAAAACAAAAGATGATACTATCATGATTGATAATGTTGAAATATCAATGGTGGCTACAGTTAAGGACCTATATAAGTTTGAGGAAGCTTTTGTGAGTATAGAAGAGGTTGAGATTCTATGTGGTGATAACTCACCTAAGCAACAAGAATAATTTTAGGTTGAAGACCCGACAAGACATAAAAGTGAGAAAGAAGATGAGCCTGAAAGTGAGAAGGAAGAAGAGAAGGAAGATGAACCTATAGATGAGCCCTCTATTGAATTCCAGTGAATATAAAGACTGAGATAATGGATGTAAGTCAAAGTTCACTCCTTACACACAAGCCCTCAATTTCATTGTTGTCAAGTTTGACCCCTGACACAACAAGTAGGATCTGATGAAAATTAGTGTGTTAGCAATGGAGAAAGCAAATGAGAAACAACTAATGAGAAATCCATTATTTATTGAATCAGTAAGCATACTGAATAGGCTACTGCCCAAGGACAAGAAAGTGTCTAGTGTTTATTCAGTGGATGATGTAAGCAACATCCTGTCAAGTTTTAAAGAAAACTTCTCAAGCCTAGAAGAATCAGGATCCAAGGTTGCAGAAGAAAAATATCTTAAGAAAAGATTAAATGAGCTAATAGAAAATTTTTCACTTGACCTCAATTCTCTTAAGGTTGGTCAAGCAATGTTGAAGGAGATTACAACTAAAGGAAGGAAGATAATAGCTGATTGTATGGATAAAGACAAACTTACATCAGATCTTTCCAAGAAAATTTAGGAAGCTAAATCCATGATAGAAGCTATGAGAAATTCAGTGATAGATCCCTCACAAGATGTAAATATGTGTAATAATGTCTATCAAGGTCAGTTAGACAAGATTGAGAAGGCAGAGAAAGAGATTGTGAAAATAAGACATAGTTGAGACATGCACTTGCACCCTCATTAGATGTACTCAATCATAATATCAAGGAGATTGATGTGACTATTGTGACATATGATCAAGGTCCCTATACAAAATTGGAGAAGATGGAGAAGTTAATTTATGCATTATGCACCCATCTCCAGATAGTAGGTGCACTCAAGGCATTTTGGTAGAAAGATATCCAAAACCTTCAGATTGCATACCCAGATCTACTAAATGTGTAAGTACTTGAAGTTCCATTTTTTGAGCACCTTTTTCATTAATGTCAAAGGGGGAGTAGAGTAAATATGGAGTAATAAAAGGGAGATATAAGATAGAGTATATGATATATAGAAAAAGATAAGAGTATATGTTAGAAAGTTTTTGTGTAAGATATAGTTTAGTAACTTCACCATATTCCTTTGTTGCCATTAATGACAAAGGGGGAGATTCTTGGAAAGTTGACTATACTAGTGTATATGACTAAGATTAGTGTTTTCATTATGGAAACAAAGTCATATGAAGTTTTGGAGTCAGCACACAACTTAGAAGATTAGAAAATGGCTAAGTATGGAAGACATAGAAGTTAGTGAAGCACTTGATGAATAGAGCATCAATTCACATGTGTATGAGTGAGTTTTGGTATGCACCCTTAAAGATAAGCCTTTGTATATGTTAGTAAGATATGGTTAAGAACTCATGGTCAAATGTGTTAGTATAAAGAAGTTACATCGAGTTGAAGTGACACAGTCAGTGAGCGGTAGAACAAAATAGAGCATGTAGCTGACTGTTAGTATTTTGGTTAGCGTGTATAATATTATTTTGTAAGGGATATGCACCTATTGTATTTATGTTATAAAAATGTTAATATCAATGTATGTAAACACACTTGAGCCAATTCATTTGGAAGCATTGTATGTAATAGATTATAGGCCGACCTAGTGAATAATTTTGTTTGCGCCTATAAATAAGACATGCACTTTTGTATTTGAGTATGGCATGAGATATAAAGTTGATAAAAGTAGAGCATAAGTATGTGGAGAGAAGTGAGAATGATATAGATCTTTACAAGAGGTTAAAGCATCGATGCACAAAAGGAACTGATCAGACAAGCAGTGTCATACCAGTAGTTCACCATTGTAGATATAGTATGTATCTGATATTTGAGAGGTTGTAGCCTTATCTATTAAGAAGTGAGCTCTGGAAATGAGTCAACCACCCCTAAAAGGGTTATTTGTAAAAGAATCCTAACAGGGTCTGACCCTTGACAAGGTCATTGTACTTAAGCATTGTAATGACAACTCCTAACAGGGCTAAGGAACATTAAAAGGTTCATAATACGCAAGTACAATTATTAGTGGGCATTAATTACCACCGAGGTTTTCCCTTTGGCCAAGGTTTCCTTGTAATTATATCTGGTGTTACGTGTTTACTTTACTTGCATTGTTATTCAATTCAGTACTTAATTAATTGAGAGATCAGAAATCAATATTATAGAACATTGATTCACCCCCCCTCTTAGTGTTCCCATTCCTAACACAACCCTCTCAAATCTCTCCATTATTTCTTTCCTCACCTCATCCTTAATGATTGTGAGGTCCTTCTGTGGGTTTTCCTCCCATCTCTTTTCACAGGTCTCCTTAAACTAATTTATATGCAACTTCCATAAAAATTGCATAAAGGCCCTAGCCTTAACAAAGGCATCATCTACAAGGAATTCATCACAAGCCTTCTTGGTAATAGGTTCCAGTTCTTTTCCAGCCATCTCCCCTATAGTTAGATCTGATTCTACTTCCTTGGGTGGCTCTGGTACTCCTTCATTTATTTCTTCATAGGTTATGAATATTTGACCTATGCTACCCATACTACTACATTTAGGGCCAAATTTCAACAGAAACTTCTGACGGGTAATTTTTTTATAATGAATTTGTTGTTTTTTTAAAAAATAGGCCTTGATGGTGTCGATATTCCAATAGGTTTTAAATTTACCATCAGAATTTTGACAGTTCTGAGGTATAGATAAAAAATAAATTGAAGTGCCAAATCATTTTTATTTCGATTGCCATAGAAAAGGAGCGGGAGAAAACAAGTGAAAGATGAGCGTGAGAGAAGGTACACTACAATATTTGGGGTCAAATTTTGATGTCAATTTGTGACGCCACTACAATTTGTGTTTTTTTTGCAAGTTCCCCCGATGGTGTCGTAATCAAGATGATGATGTCGTAATTGCAACACCCATTTGGTTATAAACAAAAAAAAAGAAAAAGAAAGTGTCATTTGTAATTTGTGAATTCGAAGAGCTGCCGCGAAGACAACACTGCACTTTTCTGTGGCGTGAAGAGGGCATTAGAGTTTGGCATGCGTGAAGAGGCTGACACTTGTAATACCCCAAAAATGGGCTATAAGTTCATTAATCTCCTACATCTTCAATTCGAACGAAATCGACATCAAAGTCCTAACCTAAGGCACATCTAAACATCATCGAATCATAATTGATTATCTTAAATTTTGCATCGGGGAATATTCCTAGTAATATTCCTAATTATCTTAATTATCTTTAATTTTATAATTATTTGGCAATAAATCACATTTATCCTAAAGTTTGATTAATTGAATATTTTCATATTTAATTAATTAGATTTAATATTTGCCACTTAATTATGTAATTAAATTTAATTATATCTATTATTAATTGTATTATTTAATTTTGACAATAAATCAAAATTCCTATCTTTAATTGATTAAATTCTTATTTAATTAATTAAAGCATGTTGTCATTATTTAATAATATAATTTTTAATAAAAGTTTGGTAAAATAGTTAATTAACCCATAAATTAATTATTTATTTTCAAAAATCAGTTGAGTTGAGGATAAATCACTTTATTTATTTATTTAATTCTTAATTATTATGCATATTCAAAAGAAACAGTTAAACTCCAAATCAGAAAATCAATGCAAGTTATTGACTTTTTGGAACTCAACATCCTTTTGGAGTTCAAAAAGCTGATCTAAACTCTAATTTGAGTTAAAAAGCTATTTTTGCATGATTTTGAGAATTAACTATCTTTTATGATCAGATAACTCAAAAATCAAGATGAGTTAATTTGAGTGATTTATGGCTTTTATCCATGCACCTCCCAAGCCCTGGATTTCTATAAATTAAAGGCTTCAGCTCTTCACAAATCATCTCATATTTTGCACAATCACGTTGGAGAATTAGAATTGAAGAATCAAAGCTCTTGCCAATTGACATCTTTGTGAGATCAATCTTATTTTTGCATTCATATTTCATATCATTGTTAGATTAGCATAGCATATCAGTTTTCATATAGATTAATTTCATATCAGTTTTTACAATTATTATTGCATAGAAAATATCAAAAATATAGATTAATTGCATTTATTCCATATCTAGAATTGCATTCAAATCCTTCATTTAGGTGTCGTCTAGGTCACTGATCTCGATTACAGTCTGAGAACATTAATCTCGCACCTATTAGAAGGCAGTAAATCGCTTGGTTAGATAGCTTTCAATTTTGCACGATTTTGATTATAGCTAACCTCTAATGTTTTACTGAGTGTTGTGTCTACAGATTAGGTACAATTTTCACACACACATTTCTGGCGCCCACCGTGGGGCAACCCACCTTTGCATGCTGGTTTTGATTTTTTTTGGGAGCTAAAACCCCAAAGTTTCAAAGATTTAATTTTATCTCTCAAAAGGCTTAGAATTTTAGTCTGAAATTTTTTTTGCAAGTTGGTGACATGTCAGGAAAGCTACAGTAAAAAATTTAGAATTTTTTGAGATGTTTTAAATTTTCAATAATTTTTTCTTGAAATTATGGAAAAAATTAATATCTGACGCAAATCAGCATATTTTTCGAAAATTTTTATATTTTTGGAAAGCTCTTTAAATTCTATAGGGGGTCCATTTTTTTGTGTTTTAAATTTGGATATGATATCATAGCTCAAATAGTCAATTTATAAAAAATAGTCTATTTTGATAAAATGGGTCTCTAGGGCACAAATGAAGAGATTTTTCTAAAATTTTTGCATTTTTGGAAAGCTCTCTATTTTTAGCAAGGGTCTCTATTCTGAATTTCTATTTTTGTGGCCAAAATCATATCAAAAAAATTAGATCTTGTTGACTAGGTCAAATGCAGCAAAAAAAAAAAAAGTTTTGTGATGGGTATGCACTTATTTTTTTACATGGTTCAATGAATGATATGAGTTGTCATTTGGGTTGATTGCTGATTATTATTACTGATAATAATTGATTTTTAGAGCTAACCCTATGGTTTTCATAAGTTGAATATATTTTGCATATCTTGTTTGCTTGTTTGCTTGTTGGAGAGTTCGTCACTTGCTTGCATGGAAAAGCTCAACAAAAATTGCTAAAAATCAAGTAAAATCTACTAAGCGCGTTGCAAGGATCCCAAGTATTCTCCTTCATCTAATAATATTTTGATTTGGGACTTAAAATAAATCTCTTATGTGTCAAGCTTGTGTGCATCTTTTCATGCTTTTGATCTATTTCTACACACTTGCATAATTGATACTAGGTTGTGAACCCTTAAGGATTCATTAAGTAGTCTTAGAATACTTGTGATTGATCTTGATTTCTATCTTGGGTTATTGGACTCGCTAATCTACTGGCCCCTCATTTCTGCCCCGTGGTTGCAATCTCAGCACCATAAAGGGGAGGGGTCAACAGGACAGAAGCGTTAAATGTTCCACTTGGCAACCCTTTTGTGCTTTTAGGAACTCACTTGTTTTCTAAGTTGGGGACTTGTTTTTAGCTTGTGTGAGGTGTTAAGTGTTCCACGTTGTGGACTCATCTCATATTCACTTTAAGCGTTAAGTGTTCCTCTTTCTACTTTTTGGGTACTTTTGGTAGATTTACTTTCGGGAATATATCTGTGCTCACATAGTAATTAGGCCCTATGAACACTATTCATGATTCTTGAAAGATTGGATTCCCAGCGAAATCCTTCTTGATGATAGAATCCTTGTAGGTAGGGAGGATACTTAGTGCGTTTCACATTCAACTTGGTTAGTGCATCCTCTCTTATTGATCGACACATTCTCTCTCCAGAGAGGTTGATAGATCACGTAGGGTTGATATCATGAGCTTTGGTGAATCAAAATTGGTTAGTGTGTTTTCTCTTATTGATTGATACATTCTCTCCCCGGAGAGGTTGATAGATCACGTGGAGTTGATATCACAGACCTTGGTGGAACAAAACTTTGTCTTAGCGTGTCGGATTAATCTTCTTGTTTTGTTTGGGTTAAAAGTGAAGAGGTGTCAAAACCTTGAATCTGGAGCCAAGTCCCCTTGTGGTATAAATCTGCGAGTCATCTTTAGAGAGGGTTAACCGTAGCGGACAATCCCTTCATAGGGCAAACTGCGTTGACGGAACCTCAAGCGGTCATAGCCATTTTCACCGTGGTAGTGACAGCCGCTATATAAATGTCCTTGTGGAAGAAATCTCCATGGGTATGGTTCATTGTTGGGTTGTCAGATCTCCCTAGCAGCTCTTGAAGATTAAGTTCTCAGACTGTGTCAAAACCCTGGTGCGCCGGGATTGGAGTTCACCCCTTTGAATCATAAAAGTTGCAGAGTCAAACCATTACTAAAAACCCTAGAGAGGCCAATTTTTCATTCTCAGGTATATGTGTGTTATTGCAAAACTTTTCAGAACATACACAATTAGTACTCTCAGGGATTAGCACAATTTGGTCACTTGATTGTTCATGCGCAAGGTTGCTTTTGCCCTTGTTCATTATTTTCAGACGTGCTTGGAATCACTTGCTTGCTGTTCTACGTGCTTGTTTATCTACTTAGCTATTAAAAATGATCAAATCTGGTATAACCTTCAAAATTTGGACAGTACAATTTGCAAACAATCCAGAACTGAAAACCTTAAAATTTTGCAAAAATTGACGTAAAATCTTTCTGGAGTCAAAAGTCATTTCAGGAAGTCAAAAGTCGTACAAGTTTTGTCAAGTGTCATTTCAGTACTACCCAACTATCGTACGAGTTTAGCAACTATCATTTGATAGACTACCCACTGTCGTACGAGTCTGCAGAGTGTCGTTTGAAAAAATTTGAGAGAGTTGTCAGAAATTGTCAAATTGCACGATATCCAATGTTTCTAGCCTAGTTCCAGAATCTGTCAAAAATATCATTGTGTCAAGAACAAATCAGTAGCTATTGAAAATCAGTACACATGTCTCAAAGAATCAGTAAACAAGAGGAAGAAGCTCTGATCGCCACTATAATGAAATAGATACATGTTATGCAGGTCCAGCTTGAAAAACTTGAGAAAGAAAAGGAACCTCTATACTCTTTTCCATTTGATAAAGACTTGTACATGCCACCATGTCCCCGAAAAAAATTTGAGCAATATGATACCTCTTCCACAGAGAGTGAAACATCTAGCTTTGGAGACTATGATGACTATGACAACAGACAATGTAATGATACCTATGGCACCTCTGTTCCTAAGAGTCCTCCTCATCGTCCATTCTTGCTTACTACAAATGGGCCGTCACATTGGATAGATCGTGAAGGTGATCCATATGATTCTGATTATGAAAGAGACTTTGATGATTTCTATGCACAATACCTAGATGATCCATCTATTTCACTTGAGGAAGAGAAAGTTTACCACACTGATTATAAACATGCATACTATAAGGATCTCTCCTCTAAGAACTCTCAGGCTGAAAATAAAGATTACACTCTCAAGCAAGATCATGTTAATGTTGGACCTTTGTCTTGTGATGGGTCCCTTCCATCCCCTACTTCCTCCAATACCCATACATTTCCTAAAGCTTCCGAGTCTTTCAAATCTTTCACAGAACCTTCATCTGACACAAGCCCTGATACTTTTCATGTGGTTCCCTATAGTTATCCCCCAGGGCTACCTCTTAAAGAAACTCAAGCTAACCTTCACTTGGCTGCAAAGACTTTCAATAATGATAAATCTAAAGAGCCTAAGCCTTCATATGCTATAATGCCTACTTCAGCTAGTCCTCCACCATCTCTCCCAAAGTCTTCCATACAATCCCAACATGCTTCCTTGTCCTTAGAAGTGGCTCCATGTCAAGAGGACTCTAAAAAAGATGAAGAAAAGAACATAAAGAAAGATCAAGATCAAGAACCCTCCATGTCATCCAATCCTTTTCATGATGTCTCTTATCCACCTCAGGATTCTTTTGATCCTGCACACCCTTTTTCATGCATTCCACCATGTCTTAAGTCTTCTCCTAAGCAAGATCAAGCTACTACTTACACTGTTGAGCTTATTGAAAATCAAAATAACCTTACCCCACTTTCAATTTCCAAAGATGATACTTCCATTAAGGTTGTTAAAAATGGTGTTGATACTTCCAATGTTAAGCCTATTGAAAATCAAAAGAAAAATTATGTGCTTGTGCTATCCAAAGATCCTTGTCAAGATCAAAGTCTTCCATCTTCTTATTCTACCACTCCATGTTCACTTCCACTTTCTACTCTTCCTAAGTCTTTGCAAGCTTTGAACAATCCTATCAAAGAAGGTGCTCATATTCAAGATGTCAATGATTCTATTGAAAATTTTAATGCTCACTCTGAAGATGCTGATATCCTTGGTTGTCATAGAGATGCTGATGAACTTATTGATTATCCTTTTGCATCTTCCACTTCCATCCTCGGACCTTTTCCACCAATACTAAAGGCTTCACATCTACCTTCCATCTTGGGTCCTTATGTCCCTTCATTTTCCCCTCCTAACTCTCTTAATTTGCCATCCATCTTGGGTCCCTACGTCCCTCCATCTCCTATCTTTCCTCAAGATCAACATAGATTCATACCCTTGAATCCATTTCATCCACCCACCCATCTAAACCAGTCATATCCTCCTTCTTCCACAAGTCCCAAGTCTTTTGGAAGTAACTTGAATGTTCAATACAAGAAAAAGAAGCAATACAAGAATCCATCAAAAAAAGATCACCATGTCTCCTCTAAATGACATGGAGGCATAAAGTCAAAAGAGATATCTAAAAAAAAAATTACAGGACAAGTATGGGTTCCAAAATCCATCATTGAAGATATTATCTCTAAATCATCAAAAGGAAATAAAAAGCCTACGGCTATATGGATTCCAAAGTCTCTCTTGAAAGAGTCTGGTGTTGAGAAAAAAGTGAAATCGACATTCAAGCTTCCAAAGGCTTCCACTACATCTCCTTCCAAAAATATTCTTCCATTTCATGCGCCCAAACCTCAACCTCTGCTATCCATTTGCCATATTCCTTCACGTATTCCTTCATTCATGATTCCTCCATTCTCTCACCACCCTTCAAGGTATGTGTTGATGTTGAACTTGCCTTCCTTTCCATCTACCCTTTCACAATCCTTTTATTCATTATCCTTCTACCTTTTATCCTTTTTCCTCACTTGCCTATTCTTCCTATCTTCCATCCTCACTCGCTTTACATAAAACCCTATCCTTCATTTTCCTCCTCCATATTCCTTTCCCTATCAGCATCTTTGAGCATATCATTTTAATCCTTGGCATATCATGGTTTATCCTTTCAAGGAGCACTATCTAAAAAGCTTGCCTTCTTCCAAAAATTCAAAAATAAGAAAAAATTGAAAATGTGCCTTGGTGAAAACTTGGAAACAGGCACCTTGGTAGCAAAAGTAAAGAGAAATAAATTCATCCTATGGTGAAAACCACTCCCTTGTGGCACCTTGGATAAGTACCATGATGAAAACCTGGCAATCAGGCATTATGCGTAGTTCTTCTACATATTTCATCTTCTCTCTTTGATCTTGACAATGTTGATCTATACACATATATTTGGCTATTTTGTGAGCTATCTTACGATGACCTTGTTTTCATTGCTTCCATGTTTAGCCTTCATATCCATCTTCCTCCATTCATTTTCGCCTATCGCTATCCTTTTCCCCTTTGGTCTTGATCTTATAAAAAAAGAGAAAGAGTAAAACATGATGCTACGAAGCCTCTTGACATGTCTACTCTTTTGGACTACATCCTTTCCTTCTTTGGCATTACACTATTGTGACTTATCCTATGATGGCCTTTCATTGCTTGTCCAAATGCACTTTACATGACAATTTTTCCCTATCTTGAGTATTCTTGAGGAGTTTGCCCTTGAGGATTTCTCCCCTTCATTCTCCTTCATTCTCTTATCTTCCATCTCTTCCACTAGCTTGCCAATCCCTCTTGTTCTCCACCTTGCTAGACATTGGGACTACACGATATGATCTTGCTTGGGAGTTTGCAATAGAAAAAGATGCTATCAAGTATACCAAATATCAGAACAATTATCAGAATCAGTATCAGAATCAATATTAGAACCAGTATCAGAACAATTATCAGAATCAGTATCAGAATCAGTATCAGAACCAGTATCAGAATGAATATCAGAATTAGTATTAGAACAAGTATCAGAACCAATATTAGAAAAAGTATCAAAATTAGTATCAGAACTAGTATCAGAACAAGTATCAGAACATGTATCAGAACCAGTATCAGAACCAGTATCAGAACAAGTATCAGAACAAGTATCAGAACAAGTATTAGATCAAGTATCAGAACTCCCACTGGGGCTACACCTTTCACTTTAGTTTATGGGTCTGAAGCAGTACTGCCTATTGAGGTTGAAATCCCATCACTCAGAATCAGAATGCATGGACTTGTCACTGATGAAGACTACAGAGTGTCTAGGTTACAAGAACTAGAATTACTAGATGAACGCAGGCAAGCAACGTATGATCATCTCAGAGTGTATCAGAAAAGAATGTCTAGAGGTTACAACAAGAAAGTTTGACATAGAGAATTTCAGGTTGGCGATCTAGTGTTGAGAGAAAATCTTAAAAATCAATCACATCGAGAACGCAAGGGGAAGTTCAAACCCAATTGGTTGGGTCCCTTTGTTATCACTGCTACTTTTGGATCTGGTGCCTATCAACTCTCAACAACTGAAGGAGAACAGCTCCGAGAACCAATCAACATTCTCCATCTGAAGAAATTCTACGCCTAAGGCATTCAGTGCTTGGTAAATGTCCTGAAAAAAAATCTTAAAAATCAGAAAAAGTCTTGAAAAAATGAACATCTTGGTGAAAACCTAGCAATAGGCGCCTTGATGATTCACAAAAAAATCAAAAAATATCAAAAGTACAAAAAAATTGAAAAAATGAAAAAATACAAAAAAATGAAAAAAAAAAAAAAAGTGCCTTGGTGAAAACCTGGAAACAGGCACCTTGGTAGCAAAAATAAAATCTCTACCAAGATGGTGAAAACCCGGCAAACGGGTGCCACTTGTTCCAAAATGCTCCATCTATCAGCACAATCTTGGTCTTTCCCAGCTTTCAGTCTTGCTTTAGTTTGTACATATCTCCCGGTTTGTTTTTGCATATCCTGGTTTCAATAAGTCGGTCTGTACACCAATCAGCTCAAGCGTCTGTATCCTATCAATGTTCAAATTTGGGGGCAATCAATGTCATATCCTATGGCCTCCAATGTATCTTAGACATGTCATATCCACTCAGAGTCCTTTGAAGCTTCAAGTTGAGTCAGTCAGTCAGTCTCGTCTCCAGAAAGGATTTTGCATCAACAACAATCAAACATCAAAACTCAACTGAAAACAATCTGTGCTTTTCATGCTTTTATCTCCTTGTAGGCTTACTGATTCGCATTGAGATTTTTGCATATTGTGTCCCTTCAAGCTCTTCGATGATGTCCTTTACAGGATTTAGAGAGTGATGACTGGGGGCATAATCTTTTCTTTGTCTTCTGCTTGTATGTGAAAATCTAACAACTTTGGAAATTTTGGATTGAAATGGTGTCTGACTGTAAGAGCCTCTATCTCAAATTGGATGGCCATGCGTACCTCGACCATTGATACCCAAAAAAAATTCAAGGACATTTGATCTAACTATTATCTTTTTGAGTAAGTTCTTTCTCCTACTGTGGAACGTAATCTTGCCTAAGGATGTGAACGATAAAGGGTCACTACGGGTAATTCACATTGGATTTAGAATGATCGCTTGACTGTTTGATGTGTTTGCAATGCAAGGTGTACTCAGGTCATCACGACGTGTATGTTTTGATGCTTGTACAAATTGCTATATCAAAATGGACATGATATTCAGGTCATCCTGGCGTTTGTGCCTTGGTGCTTATATCTAATCCAACATTTCGAAAACAAATCAATATTCATATGTCCATGGTTGTATAACCAGTGGGTGTTGTATTGATTCTTGCGCATACAAATCAATATTCATATGTCTATGGTTTCATGGCTAGTGGGCATTGTATTGATTTATTCGGTTACCTAAAAGTTCAATGATGATAACAAATTGACATATGATCAGTGACTAGGTCCTAGGTCTTAGGTTGCATTTCATTTTGCATGTCTCTTTGCATTTTGCATGTTTGCATGATCTCACAATGATTAAATGAACTTCAATGCTTAAATGATTCTTCAAATCGCATCTTCAAGTCTAACAAGAGCTGAATCTCACACAAAGGTTCCTCCAACGAAACAGCAAGTAGAATCCTTTTTCGGGATCAAAATTCAAATATGAGATCATTCATATTATTAATTGCTTGCATAATCAACCTTCAATCATCACAGAAATCTAGTATTCAACTTAACTGATTATCTTACATCAAACTATCAAAAATTCAACTTGGTCAACCATGGTCAACTCATGGTCAAACCTAGTCAACCTTGGTCTCTAGGACCTCTAAACGATGCAGAATGCACTCTTGAATGTGTTTCACCACACTTCTCAAATCAATTCACATGCTTCTAAACTATAACGCTGACTTTTCTTGTCAGATTTCAATTTTAATCCCGAAGGGGGCATGGTATTGCACATCATTCAAAGTCTGTAAATCAAAATTCTATCGATCAAATCTATCAATATCTTTCATCAGTGATCAAGACAACAATCACGTCTAGTCGCTGATTCATCAAAAGTCCTCATCGCTCAGGGAAAATCTATCATCACTTGGGGCATATCAGATTCATTGATCCATATCAATCTGGTATTCTCCTAATCTTGTAAACTGTATCAGTTTTTGCAACCATCAGATCATAGTGTTCTTTCCTTGGTTCTTTGGCAACTGAAGGATTCAGATGTGATACCTGCTAGTTCTGCTAAGACAATCGAGTCTAGAACGGGTCACTCACTTCTTATCAATCCTAAGGTTCAGAATCAGGTGTTTTGACACTTTTTCGCAATCATAGGTTTATTTTCTGCTACAGTGAACATTATCTTTGGTCATTCAGGACCTATTATCTTCATATCAATTCAATATCAATCAACTCCTATCTCAATATCTTTCAATCGGTTTCTATCTTGAGATCGGTTTATCTTTTGAATCAGTTTCATATCTTTATCAAACAAAGACTATCTTTGAACCACTGCGCTTCGCACAGTAATTCAAAGAGGGGCAAAATGTAATACCCCAAAAATGGGCTATAAGTTCATTAATCTCCTACATCTTCAATTCGAACGAAATTGACATCAAAGTCCTAACCTAAGGCACATCTAAACATCATCGAATCATAATTGATTATCTTAAATTTTGCATCGGGAAATATTCCTAGTAATATTCCTAATTATCTTAATTATCTTTAATTTTATAATTATTTGGCAATAAATCACATTTATCCTAAAGTTTGATTAATTGAATATTTTCATATTTAATTAATTAGATTTAATATTTGCCACTTAATTGTGTAATTAAATTTAATTATATCTATTATTAATTGTATTATTTAATTTTGACAATAAATCAAAATTCCTATCTTTAATTGATTAAATTCTTATTTAATTAATTAAAGCATGTTGTCATTATTTAATAATATAATTTTTAATAAAAGTTTGGTAAAATAGTTAATTAACCCATAAATTAATTATTTATTTTCAAAAATCAGTTGAGTTGAGGATAAATCACTTTATTTATTTATTTAATTCTTAATTATTATGCATATTCAAAAGAAACAGTTAAACTCCAAATCAGAAAATCAATGCAAGTTATTGACTTTTTGGAACTCAACATCCTTTTGGAGTTCAAAAAGTGATCTAAACTCTAATTTGAGTTAAAAAGCTATTTTTGCATGATTTTGAGAATTAACTATCTTTTATGATCAGATAACTCAAAAATCAAGATGAGTTAATTTGAGTGATTTATGGCTTTTATCCATGCACCTCCCAAGCCCTGGATTTCTATAAATTAAAGGCTTCAGCTCTTCACAAATCATCTCATATTTTGTACAATCACGCTGGAGAATTGGAATTGAAGAATCAAAGCTCTTGCGAATCGACATCTTTGTGAGATCAATCTTATTTTTGCATTCATATTTCATATCATTGTTAGATTAGCATAGCATATCAGTTTTCATATAGATTAATTTCATATCAGTTTTTACAATTATTATTGCATAGAAAATATCAAAAATATAGATTAATTGCATTTATTCCATATCTAGAATTGCATTCAAATCCTTCATTTAGGTGTCGTCTAGGTCACTGATCTCGATTACAGTCTGAGAACATTAATCTCGCACCTATTAGAAGGCAGTAAATCGCTTGGTTAGATAGCTTTCAATTTTGCACGATTTTGATTATAGCTAACCTCTAATGTTTTACTGAGTGTTGTGTCTACAGATCAGGTACAATTTTCACACACACAACACTATGTGGGAAGAGGGCACTGGCACTTGAGGTAGGCATTCGAGCTTTTTCTTCTCATTAACTCAATTTTATTTTGATGGCATTTGTTGATATAATGGAAAAAGATGAATGCTAATACTGACATTGTTTACATCTTTACATTTGGAATGCTCGATGATCCGCGAGCTTTGAGAGCTAGGGCATCATTGCTATTACCTTCAAGACATTGTGTGAAGTGTTTGATCTCTCTTTATTTGTTTTTCTATTGATATTCACTATGTGGTACTCCCTATTTATGATCATTTCAGGATGAAATATCTTGATGGCTCGCGGGCTGCAAGCTAGGGCATCATATACCATTATTTATGAGCTCACTATTGAATACTGGAATTGTTTACATCTTTTCATTTGGAATGCTTGATGACCTGAGAAGCTAGGACATCATTGCTATTACCTTCAAGGCATTGTGTGAAGTGTTTAATCTCTCTTTATTTGGTTTGCTATTGATATTCACTATGTGGTACTCCTTGTTTATGATCATTTCATGAGGAAATGTCTTGATGGTTCATAGGCTGCAAGCTAGGGCATCATACATTGGTCATGAGCTCACTATTTAATACTGGAATTGTTTACATCTTTTCATTTGGAATGCTTGATGACCTGCAAGCTTTGAGAGCTAGGGCATCATTTCTATTACCTTCAAGGCATTATGTGAAGTGTTTGATCTCTTTTTATTTATTTTGCTGTTGATATTCAGTATGTGGTACTCCCTGTTTATGATCATTTTATGAGAAAATGCCTTGATGAATTGTGGGATGCAAGCTAGGGCATCATACATTGTTCATGAGCTCACTATTTAATACTAGCATTGTTCATGAGCTCACTCTTTAACATCTGGCCAGGCCATGTAAATGGTACCAAGCCAACCCAATCAACCCAACAAAATGTGTCATGATTATCTTTGTCAAATACACTCATTCACCATTTTTTTCTCATTCTTCACACAAATATTGCATCAAAAGTAATTGTATAAATATTGTATAATTAAGCCTCAAACAAAAAAAGTGCAAACCTATAAACTTACAAGCTATTTACACCACCCTGATCCGCTGAAAAGGTCTTAGCCTTCTTCTCTCTTGAAATCGCAATAGGAACAAATAAAATTGAATACTCTTAGTTTTTATTCAAATCTATTCAAAACTCCTATCGGCTCATTGTCCAATAGTTAAACTAAACTATGACTTCAAAGGAGGAATTATGAAATATAGTTGTAGGTAGTTATCTCTTCTATAATGATGGAGGAGTCAAAGGTAATGATTAATAAGGTTGCTATTATTAGATCATACATTAATACACTTACTATTTTGAATTTGAGCTTGGGCATCATGCAATATTATTTCTATCATTGCATGCTTGCTATTGTTGTGCACCTTATTTTGTTTTATACACTGTTTATTTCATTGAGACCGTGAGCTTGGCATTTGTAATGTATTTTCTGTTATTGGATCAATGTTACCATGTTGTTGAGTTTGTGTATGGCTTGAATATGCACATGCATAATTGTAGATGAGGATCAGTAATAGGGTGTCAGGAATTGCTTAGATCCTTTGGATCTAACCCCATCTTTTCCTTCCTTGCCGGTTTTGGATCATACAAGACCATACTGGATTGAACCCTAGGTCAACACTTCATTACTTCAGGCAATGTCTGGTACCTTCATTATTTATGTTCATCCACTTATGTATGTTTGCATTCATTCATATTCTTTTGAAAGTTGTCTATTAGCAACTATATATGATGATTCTTGATGTTTTTGGGTCATTTGATGAAAAGATGTAAAAGTTTCTTAAAGTTTATATTTTTTATTTCAATTTTTAAAATCATAAAATGAATAAAATTTAAAGATAAAAAATTAAGATAATCTTTGTCTTCACTTAAAAAAAATATAAAGCTCATAAAGCATGGTAAAAGAGGGCCCTAACTGTGGTAAAATGGGAAAGTAGCCACCTTGCACTGCTCTTCATATGGCAGCTGCTAAGGAACTATGTTATAAAATTTCAAGGCATGAAATTTTATACTTTTTGAAATCATAATTTTTTCTCCTTAGCATTGAATTTACAATGTGGGGGAGTCAAAGAAAATATATGTACAGTTATAAAATTTCATGCCTTGAAATTTGGCATGAAATTTTATAACATAGTTCCTTAGCATTTGATCTTTATATGGCAGCCATGACTTGAGGTACGCATTCAAGCTTTGTCTTCTCATTAACTCAATTTCATTTTGATGGCATTTGTTGATTTAATGGAAAAATATGAATGTTAATACTGACATTGTTTACATCTTTGCATTTGGAATGCTCGATGACCTGCGAGCTTTGAGAGCTAGGGCATCATTTATATTACCTTCAAGGCATTGTGTGAAGAATTTGATCTCTCTTTATTTGTTTTTTTGTTGATATTCACTATGTGGTACTCTCCGTTTATGATCATTTCATGAGGAAATGTCTTGATGGCTCACGGGCTACAAGCTAGGGCATCATGCATTGTTTATGAGCTCACTGTTTGAGCACCTCATGTCCCTATTTGATTGGTCAATGCTTTGTTTGTTATATTGAGGCTATTAGATCAAATAGGGACATCAGTAATAAAATAATACACTTACTATTTTGAATTTGAGCTCTGACATCATGCAATGTTATTTCTATCAAAATAGTAATTGTATTAATGTATGATCTAATAGGAGCAACCTCATTGATCATTACCTTTGACTCCTCCATCATTATAGAAGAGATAACTACCTACAAATATATTTCATAATTCCTCCTTTGAAGTCATAGGTTAGTTTAAAATGGAGAGGGGTCTCGAAATATCGTAAGTAAAAATATTACACAATGACATTCAAATTAAGTACAATATGAATTCACATGCCTTTAATTATGATACACTTTTGAAATTGTCACTCATTGGTCATTTGAGAATTCAAGATATAAGTATCATAATATAAACTATTATAAAAGGAAGAAACACATATGTATCATCATTTAATACAAAATATAAAAGTATCCCATAGACACAGTTGCTATTATAACAACCATCCTCTAATCCCATGGTGTACTAGTCTCAAGGTAAGAACAATTTACTTAAGCCATCATATAAGTATCATCCTAAAGTTTAAATAGACATTGACTATGGATATACAACACTGAGCCATAATAAATTACAGAGTTTCACTACAATTTATATGTCCACTTACAATCATCCTACTACTTACACTGCAATTTCTATGTCCACTTACAATAATAAATTATAGAGTTTTACTGTAATTTCTATGTCCACTGCCATTAAAATATATCACTCCTCCTGTTATATAGGCATCTTTCTCATTAAGTGTTGCCATTAAAATATATCACTCCTCATGCTATATAATGTATATGCATACTTGTTTAAAATGCTATACTTGTTGCTCTTAAATATTATTACCATTTCACTCAAATTTACATGACATTAAAGCCAAGCCCAAAATGTATACATACATGTAAGTATAGGAGAAGCTGGATTCTGCAACTATTGAAAAAAAAAAAACTATACTAATAGTAGCTTATGAGAAACTATATTTGTGCTTACCACACCATACCTCAACATCATAATGCTTATCATTTTCAAGCTTCTACGAGGCTTCATACCACGCACCATCCGTAGATTTGTATACAACATTGATTTAGGCTGGAGGTAAACTACATGTGTCATGTAAACAACATGGTTGAATGTAATCTCTTTTGCGCGTTTTCAAGAGTTTTCCCACCAATACAAGCGTAAATAACGCATTGAACGTAATCTACAAACACTGCGTGGTATGAAGACTCACTGAAGCTTGAAATATATCACTCCTCATGTTATTGTCAAAATTAAATTCAAATATTTCTCAAAACATTTATTCTTGTAGAATTAAGATATCCTTATCTCAATAATAAAACAATCTTGCATAATAGCTTTTGAATCACATTAACACACACCCATGTTCTGTAGCATAGTTCATTTTAGAAGTGTATGGCTTGACTATGCACATGCATAATTGTAGATGAGGATCAATAATAGGGTGCCAGGAATTTCTTAGATCATTTGGATCTAACCCCATCTTTTCCTTCCTTGCAGGTTTTGGATCATACAAGAGCATACTGGATTGAACCCTGGGTCAACACTTCATTACATCAAAAAATGTTTGGTACCTTCATTATTTATGTTCATCCACTTATGTATGTTTGCATTCATTCATATTATTTTGAAAGTTGGCTATTAGTGACCATATAGGACCATTCTTGATGTTTTTGGGTCATTTGATGAAAAGATGTAAATAGGGACATTAGTAATAAAATAGGGATATCTTAATATTTATGAGCTCAAATTCAAAACAGGAAGTGTATTATTTTATTATTGATGTCCCTATTTGATATAATAGCACAAATATAATAAATAGAGCACTGACCAATCAAATAGGGACATGAGGTGCTCAAACAGTGAGCTCATAAAATAATGTATTTAGCCTTAATAAAATCTTATAAAACAACATATATTGTGTGAAGTGTTTGATCTCTCTTTATTTGTTTTGGTGTTGATATTCACTATGTGGTACTCCCTGTTTATGATCATTTCATGAGGAAATATCTTGATGGCTTGCAGGCTGCAAGCTAGGGCATCATACATTGTTCATGAGCTCACTGTTTAATACTGACATTGTTTACATATTTTCATTTAGAATTCTTGATGAAAAGATATAAATAGGGACATCAGTAATAAAATAGGAATATTTTAATCTTTAAGAGCTCAAATTCAAAATAGTAAGTTTATTATTTTATTACTGATGTCCCTATTTGATCTAATAGCATCAATATAACAAATAGAGCACCGACCAATCAAATAGGGACATGAGGTGCTCAAACAGTGAGCTCATAAAATAATATATTTAGTCTTAATAAAATCTTATAAAACAACATATATTGTGTGAAGTGTTTGATCTCTCTTTATTTGTTTTGGTGTTGATATTCACTATGTGGTACTCCTCATTTATGATCATTTTATGAGGAAATATCTTGATGGCTCGCAGGCTGCAAGCTAGGGCACCATACATTGTTCATGAGCTCACTGTTTAATACTGGTATTGTTTACATCTTTTCATTTGGAATGCTTGATGACCCACGATCTTTGAGAGCAGGGCACCATTTCTATTACCTTCAAGACATTGTGTGAAGTGTTTGATCTCTCTTTATTTGTTTTGTTGTTGATATTCACTATGTGGTACTCCCCATTTATGATCATCTCATGAGGAAATATCTTTATGTCTTGTGGGTTGCAAGCTAGGGCATCATGCATTGTTTATGAGCTCATTGTTTGAGTACCTCATGTCCCTATTTGATTGGATGGTAATCAAACAGTGAGCTCATAAACAATGCATGATGCTTGAGCTCAAATTCAAAATAGTAAGTGTATTATTTTATTAAGACTAAATATATTGTTTTATTAAGATTTTATTAAGACAAAATATTTTGGGTTAGTTTTATGTTGTTTTATAAAATTTTATTAAGACTAAATATATGATGTAAACTCATAATTATACTTGTTATATGTATATACTTCAAAGGAGGAATTATGCAATATAGTTGTAGGTAGTTATCTCTTCTATAATAATGGAGGAGTGAAAGGTAATGATCAATGAGGTTGCTGCTATTAGATCATACATTAATACACTTACTATTTTTAATTTTAGCTTGGGCATCATGCAATGTTATTGTTGTCATTATATGCTTGCCACTGTTGTGCACCATATATTATTTTATACACTGTTTATTTCATTGAGACTGCGAGCTTGGTTTTTCTTTCAGAAGTGTATGGCTTGACTATGCACATGCATAATTGTAGATGAGGATCAGTAATAGGATGCCATTCATTACTTAGATATTTTTTTATCTAACCCCCATCTCTCTTTTCTTTGCAGTTTCTGGATCACACAGGGGCACACTAGATTTATACCTGGGTAAAAAATTCATCACTTCAAGCAATGTCTGGAACCCTTATTATTTATGTTTATCCTCTTATGTATGCATGTACTCTTGCATTTTCTTCTGAAAGTTATTTTCCTTGCATAGTATATACAAGTTATTTTTCATATATATACATGTAATCTTTAGATGCAAAAATTTCTTTTCCTTTACATGTATCTTTGCATGAAATGAACACAAATTAAACAAGATCATCTAATAATGCAAACTAGGGTATTGTAGTCACTCATCTAGTAATTAGTTCCCAAAACCATTACTAAGGATTGAACATAAGTCTAAGTCCCCAAACCTATTGTTCTATGTGTATAAAACAATATATGGTGCACAACAACAACAAGCATGCAATGACAACAATAACATTGCATGATGCCCGAGCTCAAATTCAAAACAGTAAGTGTATTAATGTATGATCTAATAGCAGCAACCTCATTGATCATTACCTTTCACTCCTCCATCATTATAAAAGAGATAACTACCTACAACTAGGGCATCATGCATTGTTTATGAGCTCATTATTTGAGCACCTCATGTCCCTATTTGATTGGCCAGTGCTCAAATCGTGAGCTCATAAATAATACATGATGCCCTAGCTTGTAGCCCGCAAGCCATCAAGACATTCCCTCATGAAATGATCATAAACTGGGAGTACCACATAGTGAATATCAACAACAAAACAAATAAAGAGAGATCAAACACTTCACACAATATGTGTTGTTTTATAAGATTTTATTAAGACTAAATATATTATTTTATGAGCTCACTGTTTGAGCACCTCATGTCCCTATTTGATTGGTTGGTGCTCTGTTTGTTATATTGATGCTATTAGATCAAATAGGGACATCAGTAATAAAATAATACAATTACTATTTTGAATTTGAGCTCATAAAGATTAAGATATCCTACTGTTTTGAATTTATATGTGCTTTAAGCCAATGATATTATTGTAATTTTGTAATTTTGAAAAAGAAATTGTCATTTGTAATTTTTGTGAATTTAAAGAGCTGCCGCGAAGATGACACTTCACTTTTGTGTGGCGCAAAGAGGACATTGTTTATAAGCTCATTGTTTGAGTACCTTATTTTCATTTTGATGGCATTTGTTGATTTAATGGCACAATATGAATGTTAATAGTGGCATTGTTTATATCTTAACATTTGGAATGCTCGATGACTCACGAGCTTTGAGAGCTAGGTCATCATTGCTATTACCTTCAAGGCATTGTGTGAAGTGTTTGATCTCTCTTTATTTGTTTTTCTATTGATATTCACTATGTGGTACTCCCTATTTATGATCATTTCATGAAGAAATGTCTTGATGGCTCAAGGGCTGCAAGCTAGGGCATCATACATTGTTCATGAGTTCACTATTTAATACTAGCATTGTTTACATCTTTTCATTTGGAATGCTTGATGACCTGTGAGCTTTAATATCTAGGGCATCATTTCTATTACCTTCAAGGCATTGTGTGAAGTGTTTGATCTCTCTTTATTTTTTTTGCTGTTGATATTCACTATGTGGTACTCCTCATTTATGATCATTTCATGAGGAAATGTCTTGATGGCTCGCGGGATGTAAGCTAGGGCATCATACATTGTTCATGAGCTCACTGTTTAATACTGACATTGTTCATGAGCTCACTATTTAATATCTGACCAGACCATGTAAATGGTACTAGGCCAACCCAATTAGACCAATAAAATGTGTCATGTTTATCTTTGTCAAATACACTCATTCACAATTTTATTCTTGTTCTTCACACAAATATTGCATCAAAAGTAATTGTAAACAATGATTCAAAGAAAAAAGAAATAACTAAAATAGATCAGACCCAAAAAGAATATAGTCAACTACAATAGCTCATGACCTGAGTGAAATAAATAGTGTATAAAATAATATATGGTGCACAATAACAGCAAGCATGCAATGACAACAATAACATTGCATGATGCCCGAGCTCAAATTCAAAATAGTAAGTGTATTAATATATGATCTAATAGCAGCAACCTCATTGATCATTACCTTTCACTCCTCCATCATTATAGAAGAGATAACTACCTACAACTAGGGCATCATGCATTGTTTATGAGCTCACTATTTCAGTACCTCATTTTCCTATTTGATTGGCCAGTGCTCAAACAATGAGCTCATAAATAATGCCTGATGCCCTAGCTTGCAACCCACAAGTCATCAAGAAATTTCCTCATGAAATGATCATAAACGAGGAGTGCCACATAGTGAATATCAACAACAAAACAAATAAAGAGAAATCAAACACTTCACACAATATATGTTGTTTTATAAGATTTTATTAAGACTAAATATATTGTTTTATGAGCTCACTGTTTGAGCACCTCATGTCCCTATTTGATTGGTCGGTGCTCTATTTGTTATATTGATGCTATTAGATCAAATAGGGACATCAAATAGGGACATCAGTAATAAAATAAAGCACTTACTATTTTGAATTTGAGCTCATAAAGATTAAGATATCCTACTATTTTGAATTTCTATGTGCTTTGAGCCAATGAAATTTTTATCATCATGATGAAGTAATAATGCATTAAATGTCTTACTTATGTCCCTATTTGATTGGAGGGTGCTCTATTTGTTATATTTCTACTATCAAAGTAGAATGGTAGTGGTGATTCAATGCATCTACAACCTCAACAACATGGTAGCATTGATCCAATAACAAAAAATACATTACAAATGCCAAGCTCACGCTCTCAATGAAATAAATAGTGTATAAAACAATATATGGTGCACAACAACAACAAGCATGCAATGACAACAATAACATTGCATGATGCTCGAGCTCAAATTCAAAACAATAAGTGTATTAATGTATGATCTAATAGGAGCAACCTCATTGATCATTACCTTTCACTCCTCCATCATTATAGAAGAGACAACTACCTACAACTAGGGCATCATGCATTGTTTATGAGCTCATTATTTGAGCACCTCATGTCCCTATTTGATTGGCCGGTGCTTAAATAGTGAGCTCATAAATAATGTATGATGCCTTGGCTTGGAGCCCATAAGCCATCAAGACATTTCCTCATGAAATGATCATAAACGAGGAGTACCACATATTGAATATCGAAACAACAAAACAAATAAAGAGAGAACAAACACTTCACACAATATATGTTGTTTTATAAGATTTTATTAAGACTAAATATATTATTTTATTAGCTTACTGTTTGAGTACCTCATGTCTCTATTTGATTGGTCAGTGCTTTGTTTGTTATATTGATGCTATTAGATCAAATAGGGACATATAATTCGATATCAACCTATCATATATCCATTCCAAATGATAGAACTCCATTTGAATAAACATACATGCCAACCATTTGACAAAATGTCCATATGCAATCTAGAGAAATACATTAATTTTATAGAGAATTCATGATTTATAATGCCCCTTGATTTATAGTAAATTAATTTTATAGTGAATTCATGATTTATAATTCAGTTGTATTAGCTCAATGTGTTTGAACTCAAGAATAACCCTTACTTGGTTTCCTACAAAACCTTTGGCAAAATCTGTCAGAAAATGAGAAGCTATGAGAAGGTGACATGAAGCTAATGAAAGGAGGCATCTCCAATTTGTTTTGCAAATATACACATTAAGGATCATGTTAGATAATACAAGGGAATTTGATCAAAATAAGGAGACAATCACTAGATTGTTGTCTAACTTTCAAAGAGAAGGCAATGACAAATGTTATTGTCCATGCAAGAGTTGTAACGACTTAAAGACAAGAAGAATCAAAATCAAAATAGAAAAGAGACATTATAGGGAGAATGGTCACATTGAAGGGGGGTTTGATTATAATTTAGTGGTAAGTTATTTGTTATATTGTTTTCACAATTAATATACATATGAACCATGGAAGGAGGTTTGATTATCACATTGAAGGGGGGTTTGATTATCATCATTTTTATATAGGTCGATCTCCCCAATGTGAATATAGAGGAACATGGAGGTGTGTGTCATGCCCATAAATTTGCACACAAAAACACACCAACTTTTTTTTTGAAAGGAATGAGTTTAAGTTTAGGGTTATCAGTTATCTAAAGTTTGAACGGTTAAACCCAAGAGAGAGTTGGTTAACTTTCGGTGGAGGGGTAGCATGATGAGTGGTCATTGTCAACACTTCCCCCTAAGAATAATGAGTGTCTCATCTAATACCCGGGTTGACTAACAGGCTCAAGTTTCATACCAATAGAATATACATGTAATAAAAGGGTTAAAAACTTAAGATCTAATGTCCAAAATTTAAACTTTAGTTACCCATTATATTGCAATCTAGTCACTTCTAAAAAATAAATTTATCCTTGCTAATGATATTAATTTTAGGTCAAGGACTTCATCAAACTATTATATAATGAATTGGTTCCTAATAAGATCGATAATCGAAATATTGAATTACATTTTTTTTTAATACACTAAAAATTAAACTATAATATCTATACGAGGAAAACATACTTCAACCCCTTACTAATCTAAATCAATCTAAATAAAACATAATTGATTAAGTAATAATTATATTAATTAATAGTATTTATTAAATAATATAATTATTGAATTTCCAAACAAATTAACTAATTATCAAATATTAATAATTATGTTAATTACTAATATTTAATAAATATAATTATTAAATCACAAAAATAGATTAATTATAAAATAACAATTATACAAATTAATATCATTTAATTGATAAAATTATTAAATAACAAAGTTATTAAATAATAAATTAATTATTAAATAATATTTATATTAATTAATATTATTAATATTAATTAACATAAATATTAAATAATATAAAATAAATAATAAATTAATTATTAAATAATATTTATATTAATTAATAATATTAATATTAATTAATATAAATATTAAATAATAATAATTTAAAAAATGAATTTTTAAAAGTGAGTTTGCAAGTTTTAAGGGCCTCGGCCCGCAAGTCAAAAGGGTCTCGACCCTGTCACCATGGGCCCGCACTATCAACACAATACCCCCACGTACAGGGCTCCGTCCTGCCTTAGCAGGGTGGTATCCTGCCTTCGGTAGGGCTGTCCTGCTATGGCAAGGTGGTACTTATGAGCAGGGCCCATCGGCACCAAGTGCCATGATGGGAAGGGGGTGTGGGGCCTGCGCCCCTCCCCACCCTCCCCCAAATATATATTTTTTGAAATTAATTTTTTTTTAAAAGCAAACTTAACATGGACAAAATAACATAAAGTATTTTTTTCCCTTTTTCTTATACAATTTTTTTTAATATAAATAATTTTTAACTAAAGGGTCTAAACATAGGTTATTTTATATTTTTATTTATTTTTTGTTAGAGGCTCCTTGGGTGGCGACCCAGGTTGGTCCCACCCAAGCTGACATGGAGTCTAACATAGTTTTACTAACTATTAGTTTACTTGTTTATTATTTTCCTAGCCTAGTGGATGAAGGATATTAATTTTTAATTGACTGTGGTATTGGAAAATGTATGGGAATTTTTCCCATACATTTTCCAGAGACCTGTAGGTCTCTATTTCTCTTTTTCTTTTTCATTTGCACATGTTATGTTATCTATTTGATTTCTTCTTTCTTTCTATTTTCAAGACTACTTTTATTTAACTAACAAGAGGGATTAATTGATTAAAAGATCAAAGGAAATTTGTCTAACATTTTTACATTTATTTTTATTTTTAGTCTATTGCTTTCAACATACAAAAAAATACAACTATTACTATTGTAATAACAAAACAATTGTATTGACTGAGAGAGAAAAATGTTTTGAATTACTCATTTCCTATCACTTTCATTTCATTCAAATGAGATCTATAAAAAAAGTATGAGGAATTACATTGACACTTCTCCTTAATACATTTCAACATGAATACCAATATAATTTTCATTGAGAGAATACACATCTCCTCACAAAACTAATCCATCATGAACTTTATTTTAAATGAAATAAATACATTATCCATTCCTTATTGAATACAACTTGAATACACTTAAAATTAATGATATCAGATTTCCACAATCCATGTTAACTGAATATGCGTTTCTGGATTTGATTGTGTGTGATTTTTGATATAAAAAATCATGCACAATCAAATCCAGAAATGCATATTAAAAAATCACACACAATCAAATCCAGAAATGCATATTCAGTACACTTAAAATCTTTCTTTGAGCATCATACAAAATTTCATAAGAAAATAAAACTAACCAAAAGGGAAATAATACATTACTCATGACTTTGATACACAACACTTGATACATCCACAAGACTTGGAGTGATTATCTCCATTACAAGATAGCAATGAGCTCAAGAAATCCTTGAGATTCCCTTACAAAAACATCAATAATAGAACCAAAGGAATCCATATCAACTTTTGAATATAATTCTCAACTATCTCCAAGAACACAACTTCAAAACATGAAGTCTTCAATGGCTTCCAAACTTGCAAATAAACAAATATAGGCCATGGAGTGCTCACCTCCCAACCTAGGCTTCTATGAAGCCACCCCCGAGCTTGGGGAACCATCACATAGACATGGGATTACATTCAAGCAAACCAAATTCACAATAACACTGAAATCACATTTAAATCCCATCCAAGGCTAAAACAAAGAGTCTCCAAATGACTCATAAATTGGGGCGAAGGTGGAACCAAAAATCAAGGGGAGAAAACACATTTCATAGAAACAAAAGACAAGCCTTCTCTTGGTTTTCTCAACACACATTATGCCATAAAATCTCACATAATAAAACTTCTTATGACCCCCATGGCTTCAAGCCATACAATCCCTTATGACCCCCCAAAATAAATGGCTACATGGAGCCCATACATCCATGTTTCTTCCTTCTCCATACCAAGGAGAGACTCTACACCCATGGTTGTCCCAAAATTTCCTTCACCCCCAAGGCTACTCTTCCCTCCCAAGGGTGAGTGTGGCCTTGAGAAAACTCCCTTAACAAAAACAATACATAACAACAATTTTTTTTTTTCAAGAGCTCAAACTTCACATTTACATAACAAAAAAATCATACACTACAACAAGCTCAAGTATTCACATAACAACTACTCACATACAATAACAAGATTCACAAAACAATAAGCACATAATATCACAAAACTAGTTTCTCCATGCAAGAATGAAACTATTCTTGAGAGCTCATTCACAAGAAAACATAACAAGTATAATGAAGAATGCCACCAATCTAGAATCCAAGCTTAAGGAAGAAAGTTGATGAAGAGCCTCCTCTAAGCCTTCCTTCTCCAAACTAGCAAAGTCTCCCAATCTAGAGAGTGGGTGTCCACCCAATTCTTCTCCCAAAATTCCTACTAAAAAAGGTCCCCCACCAAACCCCCAACTAACCCTCATTAATAGGCATGGCTCATGGAGATTTTCCATCCATCCTTGTCTCCCCTCATAAATGATATGGAGACCAAGAATGGGAAAGAGGAATGGGCTTGTCCTCATTTGCCAACCCTCAATTTTTGAAACTTCACTTGAGAAGTACTTTTGAAGGATCATAAATGAGTTATGGGCTCAATATTGACTAAACTTTAACACCCAAACCAAGGTACATCAAGTGGGGTGGCTAAAAAAGACCTTAACTACATTTTAGGGGCTCATTTAACCTCCCTAAAATTCACTTGAAGTTTAAATTCGGGTTCAACATGGTTTGACTTTCTCTAAGGCTTCCTAACCAAAGGTTTACATGGGGATCCTAAAGGGGTACCATCCTAGGTTGGTGGGCATCCAATTCTCAAGTGGACATGTCATGACCACAAGTACACACACATGTGTCAAGTGACATAAATAAGAAAGACACATCACAAGCCATGTGGCATATCCACTTGGGCATACACAATATAAATTACATTAACAATTTACATATAAATTAAATACACTCATGCACTTTACTTTCACAAATAAAATACAATACAATGAGGTTTCTGCCTCTCATTAGAAGCAACCCTGGCTCAAATTGATTTCACATTGGTCTATGCTTTGGTTCCCTAAATTTATCATGGTCTAATTTCCTGCACACTAAAGTCCAACATCAGTAGTCCAAGGAATAAAAACATGTAAATTCATAACATTAATAATCAAGATAATTCATTTGACATTTCATAATTCACATGGCAATAATCATTCATCTATAACATACATACAACTCATCATGAAATACATAATTCATCACTAAATTAAACTTAATCATAATCATTGCATATATAATTCAATTGCAATTAAATATCATCATGACATCATAATCATTCATAAAATCCACTTAATCTCACATAAAGGTTCCAAATAGATATCATAGTTTCATCAAAATAACATAATTGAATGTGCAACTAAACTCTAAGATGATAAAACCATAACATAAAGTATTAGTAAATCCATAGAGCATCAAAATATAATCATCAAATATGTCTATCTCAAATGCAGAATTGAATGGCTATGACAGGCTCGGGGCGAGGCCTCACAGTGTGAGTATTGAAGTTGAAGATCATGATCCCATGGAAGATGACGATCATGCACCAGAAAACACATTTGAAGATGATGGTATGAATGCATTGATCATTGACACATTTGGTACTGCTGCTGCTGATGATGATGATTATGATGAGGATGACATTGACGATGTCTATGATATACCTCTACTTGAGAAGGCAAACATGACCCTTTACGAAGGCTCCCAATCTACTCTTCTCTTTGCTTTATTGTTGTCAGTGAATTTGAAGGTTATGAATGGTTTAACCAACATAGCAATGTCACGTATGCTAAGGTTTGTCATATATGCCATTATAGTCTATAAAAGGTGAAACATGTACCATTAAGATTATTTATAGTAATGACTTATATTATTTGTTGTAGATTGATAGGTGATTTTCTGTTACCACCATCAAATGTTCTCCCTCCCTCATACTGAGAATTATGTGCCATTATGAAACATATTGGAATGGAGTATCAAACAATAGATTCTTGTTCCAAAGTTCATATTATTTATTATAAAGAACATGAAAATGCTACAGAATGCCTTGAATGCCATATGAGAAGATATCAAGATGATCAAGTGATAAAAAAGGTGCCTCGTAAGGTTCTTCATCACATCCCCATTATTCCATGTCTGAAATGATTATTCAGGTGCAATAACTTGGCATAATTTATGGATTACCATGCATGCGTCAGGAGTCGAGATGACATTATTTGAATGCCTACAGATGGTTCATCATTTATGGACATAGAGGAAAAGTGGCCACACTTTAAAGAAGAACCTCAAAATCTCAGGTTTTCTCTGGCAGCAGACGGTGTCAATCCACATGGAGAGATGAGATCTATTTTCTTGGTGTAGCCTATTTTTGTTATAAACAATAACCTTCCTCCATTGATGTTAATAAAGAGGGAGCACATTATGTTGGCAATGATAATTCCAGGTATTTTATTATTTTATAGTTATCTACATGTAATTATAAGTCTTGGAGTGAAATGGCCACAATAATTATCTGATGTTGTTGTTAATTCAACTAGGTAAGTACCAAGTGAAAGATATGAATGTATATATTGTGCCTCTTATCGACGAGTAATTGGTGTTATGGAATGGTTTCATTATGTATGACATCTCCTGACCAATTGGAAAAAGACAATTTCAATTCCATGCAATGCTTGTGTGCACAATTCATGATGCTCCAGGGTTGACACATTTTTGTGGTATGTTATGGTGAATTTTAGTTGTACACGATAATTCAAATTCTAAAAATATACATATTTAATCCAATTTTATTATTATATTGTAGGTCTTCAAACAAAGAGAAAATTTGCATGTCCAATGTGTGGTCCAAAGATGAAATCCCGTCATTCCAAAAGTTTAAGAAAACATGTGTTTGATGAGTATAGGCAGTTCCTCCCCATAAATCATAAGTATCAAAGTGCAGAAAGACATCAATTCAATAGGAAAGAAGAGACTACATCAAAGCCCCGAAGAATAACACCTCACCTATGGCAGTTGGAATATAATAGAATTCGAGGTAATATCATTCCATGTAATGGTCGATATTTGAAAATTATATATTTTGATTGTGTTTTGTTGGCTAATTATGTAGTTGATGATCTTGAAGGTCATGAAGGCATCACCGAATAGCTTCCAAAGGGACTAAAATGTTATCCCAGAGAATTTAGTAGGCTGCCCTACTACGAGCATCTACAAATTGTGCATTTGTTTGATACTATGCATATTGGAAAGAATGTAACATAGACACTATGGAAAATATTGAACGAAAGGCGTGACAAAGAAAAACTTGGCAAAATTTGTAGTGACATTCATGATTCCAATCATGCAATGAAAAATATCATTAAATCAAATGGAGACCGGATTAATGCAAGTGCTCTTCCTTGGTTATTAAAAAAGCAACAATGTAATGCCATAAAAGAAGTGATCTGAAAAAATTGATTTCTTATAGGATTTGTTGCGGATATAAGCAATCTCATATCAAAGAAAAATAATTTTGGGTCAGGTATGAAAACACATGATTGGCATACCTTCATCAAGGTAAGTAATAGTATTTTATATTTACAATATATTTGTGTAATTGAATTCAATTTTTATTGTATGAAATGATCAGTTGACAATTGTTGCAGTATTTGCTACCCCTATCTCTCCCAGAGAACTTCAACAATAATATCAAATAAGTAATATATGATCTTGGAAAATACATGAGATAAGCAGTGATATTTGTTCAATATATCAAACAAGTAATATATTGTAAAGTCTTGTATTTATATATTTATGTCTTGAATCCCTTGTAGGTGGTTGTCATCTAAAGAAATCCATAAAGAAGATATAAAATTTTGGAAGAAAAGAATTTGTCGATTAATGTGTGAAATGCAAAAGTGTTTACCTCTAGCTTTTTTTTCAATGCACAAGAACACTACCTCATACACCAAGTTGAAGAGATTGAATTTTGTGGACCTGTACATGCTAGGTCAATGTGGATGGTTGAGAGACACTTGAAATTTTTGCAGGGTTTGGTATGACAAAGAGAACATCCTGAAGGCTCTATAGTTAAGGGATATACTGAAGGCTCTATAGTTGAGGGATATATGGTATACCAAATGATGGTGTACGTTACTCAATATCTTCCTAATCTTGCAGCAAAGACCCATATAGATTGCATTTGGGATCTTGAATCAATTAAAAAATTTGAAGGGGAGTACTTGGTGGGAAATGGTAGATTCAAGAAACTAAAAGGTAATAAATTATCAGATGTTATTGTAGTTAATTAATTCTTAATCTTCAAAATAAATCTGTTGTAAGTCATTTATTTACTTTTGTACAACTGCTAAAGAGTGGGATGCAATACATTTGTTTATTGCAAACAATCAAGATTGGATGATGGCATGGATTGAACGATGTCAACATGATGGTCATAGATTAACATAGGAGTCCATGTCTTCATTAGTTATACAAGCTCATCGTAATGGAGATCCTAATGTTACACAAAAGGAAATAGATTTAGCATATGGTTTAAGAGATCACCATGTACTTATAAATTTGTTAATTAATCAACTGTATGTTTTTCAACTCGTGATGCAATAATTTATACATGTTTGACATTATTGCAGGTGAAACACCACAAGGCTATGTTTTACAATGGTTATAAATTTCACATCAAAAATTTGGATGACATGAAGAGAACTTGTAATGCTGGGATAAGTGTAGTGTTCCAAGTGACTAATATTTTATCTAGAAATGACTTACATCCTCTAGAGTCACAAAATTGATACTATGGTATTTTGGTTGATATACTTGACTATGACTTTAATTCCTTCAAATTAGTTCTTTTCATTGTGAAATGGTATAGATTACGACTCAATAAAAATAATCCTGATAGAATTGTTATTGAACTCGACAATGGATTTCCAATGATTAATACAAGGTTGTTTGAGCCAGTTGGAGAAGATCCCTATGTTCTTCTAAGCCAATGTGAGTAGGTATTTTACTCAGAGGTTCCACATAAACTAGGTTGGTCATTTGTTGTTAGACATGATCCAAGAGGAAGGCCGATAAAGTATAATGCGATGGAAGAAGATATCGAGGAAGATGAAGAAGTGGAAGATGATGTAGATGATGATCACGAGCAAGAGCTAGTGGAAGAAGAATATGAAGAAGAAGATGACGATGATGCTTCTACTGATGATGATGATGCTGCTACTGATGAGGATGATAATGATGCTAATGGTGACGATGATGACGATGATAGTAGTGGTGGTTATGTTGTCAACAATGATGATCTTGATGATGAGATGGATGAAGAAAAATATCAATGACATGAATGAAATGTACAATTATGCTAGATGTTTAGCATGTTCTAACAATTATTTTATATGTACTACTCTTATTCACATTGTTTTATATGTCCTACTTATATGAGAGTTGCTTCTGCTAATTTTCTATTTCCTTGCACATTAATGATATTAAATCACAGGGGATTCTCTTTGTTCCCTGCAATGGAGTGAGCTAATTCTGAATTACTTAGTAATTTCTTTTTATTGCATGGTTGTCTTTGGTTTGTCATTTTGTTTTGAGTGTCTAGTGATTTAAACCAAAGACTTTGACTTAGCCAAAAAATATGCAAGTCTACATTAGTATGTTTCTTTTTATTGTAATTATAATTGGTATGAATGAACAAAATAATGACAATGCAATATTTGTGATAATGAAATATTTGTCGAAATAGCATCGACGACTTCGGTCAATGTGCCTATGTGTCAATGTGGTGTTGGCCCATGCATGTTGAAGATGTCATGCACAAGTAATCCTGGGTGTCAATTATGGGTTTGCCCAAATAGGAAAAAGGTCTGGATACGTAATTATATTTTATGATTTAAAAATAATATGACAACTAATTAATCATTTTATGAAGAACTGTTGTACATTTGGTATTGCAGGGAAATAGTGGATGTCAATACATTCGGTGGGTCGATCAAACCACATTTACATCTACCCCATCTACATCTATACTTGATGTAGGAAATGAGTGCAACTTGGGCAAGGCTCGAGAGGTAGCTAGTGCCACCAAGATTGTTTCAATGGTGAAAGCGTAAATCATATTTTTGCGATGACTTCTTTGTGTAGTTTGTGCACTACTTTGTTGGGACCATATGGGTAAATGTGGTTAACAGAGGGCTATTGTAGATACTAATTTTTTTAATAGAATTTCTAGTAGATACACATAAAGAACATGCACATAAACATGACAAATGAGAAACATAAATGCAGATATCACAATAGCTGAGAAACATAAATGTAGGCATCATGGTCACAATTTTTTGGAGACACAACATAATTGAATGGTATACCCAGATGATGCAACATGTTTGGGTATACCACTCAATTATGTTATGTTTCCAAAAAATTATGACCATGATGCCTACATTTATGTTTCTTAGTTGTTGTGTCCCAAGACCCCTTATGACCCTTTACAACCCTTTATGATCCCTAAGAATACATCTTAGAGGTCTTAAAATGTTGTAAAGGGTCATAAGAGGCTCCTAGGAGGGGTTAGATGAGCTTCCACCTTCACGTGGTTGGCCCTGTTAAGTGGAGAATGTTAAACTATTATTGAAATAAAGAGAAGCTCAACAATTTAAGATCTCAATTCACGTACGGCAAATATATATCGATCCATCTCAATGGCTACCAAATCAATAGATTTTTGCCAAGAACCCAGTCACAAAGAAACACCACAGACCGCACCACAAACTTGCTATGAAGAGGCATCCAATGTCTCATAAGTCACATCAAATGAACCACTTTTTGTAATGTATGTCTCTCAGCTCCGTTCACCAAGAAGAAGACTTCTCCCAAGTCATCACAGACACTTTAATGATCTACAAATCTCCAATGTGCAAGTTCTGCATGTCACTCTCTTGACATCACATATAACTCAATATTCCATGAGCCGCTATCGAATCTACTGCAAAGTCATCTTTGAATGATCCATAACCAAATCACGAGCAGGAACCAAATCTGCAAGAACACCCTTCTAAATCGATACCAATGAGATCGACAAATATATATATATATATATATTTTTAGAAAAACTAATTTGTGTCACAATTATGATGGCTATAAAATAATGATGGTTATCTATCAAAACAATCAGATATCCAGTCGTCGCATGTACAACATTGCTGTCAGTAAAAAACTATAAATGACGAATAGCCATCATAAAATTCTGACGGGTCCCCATCACATGTACAACATCATTGTCATTAAAAACTACAAATGACATATATCTATCGTACACTTTCGACAGATATCCGTCACACTAACAACATCTCTGTCGGCAAAAAAATTACAAATGACGTAAACCCGTCGAAAGATTTTGACGGGTCACCGTCATTTTTATTTTTTACGATGGATAGGCATCACAATTGGGATGACCACAAATAGGTCTGATGCTAGGTTCACCTTGTTTTCACCCCCTTCTTGCGATGTCCATTGTTATCGTAATTACAACACCCATTGAAACTGTCAATTTTTTTGATTGCAAAATTGCGACGTTGGGTGGTGTAGTTATAGAAATGGTAAACCTTCCCAATTCAGATGACCTACCATCAAAAAAAGGTCTCAAATGTACTAGTGGTATGTAATTTCTTCATCTTTCGAGCCTCTGGCATCATATTCGATGACAAATTTCAAATGCATTGCATTTTATTTGATAATGAATGCTCTCTGAAATGACCGCATTCTACTGGTGTCATGCCCTAGCCAGTGCTTTATCTCTATTATTTGATGTTATTAGTGCTTGTACTGCTCAAGGATATCAATTCACTATTTTGAAATGTTTGGATTCACGTTTATTGATATTACTGGCACATTTAATGACTCCATTGTATATTGCTGAGATGCTCACTGAAATGACTGCATTGTACTGGTGTCATGCCCTAGCCCGTGCTTTAACTCCATTATTTGATGTTATTGTTGCTTGTGCTCAAGGATATCCATTTTTTTGAAATATTGACTATGGTTATCAAATGGACAGCCCATGAGCTTCTAGCTAGGCACCATTTTTATTGATAGCTTAGGGCATCAAATGTATTATATCATTGATAGTTGAGACTTTGTTAAAAGGAAATAGGACAAAGAACGATTTTGATTTATTTTCTCTATTTTGATCCCTAAGTGGCTTACAACCCTAGAGAAGTATATGCAGATTTATGGATGTAGTTGAAGGATACATAGCAGCTGATAATTCACAAGAAATTCATGCATCCAATTTGAATAGAAATTAATACAGAGACATAGGGTCCTTGAATGGACCAGTCATCTAGACCTTGACTATCCCCTCAACCAGTGACCCTTCAAAATTGGGTTATCATGCAATTAGTGAGTGATCCTTCATTCTCCTGGTCTACCCTACATCCAAACATATTGGAAATACACAATACAATGATAACATGTCTTTCAAAATCCCCCTTCCCTCAAGGAATTCAATATCAACATCCGGACCTTGACTATCCCCTTAACCAGTGACCCTTCAAAATTGGGTTATCATGCAATCAATGAGTGATCCTTCATTCTCCTGGTCTTTCCTACATCCAAACATATTGGAAATACACAATACAATGATAAAAAGTCTTTCACAATCCCCCTTCCCTCAAGGAACACTATCTACCATCCCTATATAGCTCTCTACTATATATCACTCCATCCTGTGATGACCATAGTGATGAGTAAAATTATACCACTTCCTTTTTGATTGCATCTGATTCCACAACTTGCTGACCAACTTCATTATTTATTGAAGCTATTCTATTAATTAATGGTCTTTCCTTGACTGAACTATGGAAAAACATTTTATTGCAGTCCTCATCTTTCAACCAATTCTCTCTAGATTTTTGGCGTCAATATATTTCTTCTCTGGCTAGAATTTCCTCATATTGTTGTTACAAGTCCTTTTCAGTTAAGAAATCAATTTTAATGAATCTCAGTCACTAGTAACACATGGATAGTCAAACTAGTAGTCTCCAAAGCATTCAATAAGTGAATATGAACGTTTGAAAACTTTCCTCTCAACTTCCCCAACCACTCCTAATAGGTTAGAGGGATATTTATAGAATCTCCACTATTCCTATCCTTACCAACAATTCTTAAACATACTTTATTTGATATGATAATAACATGCTAAGTTGAACCAATGGCATGTTCTTTGTGTGGTACAAGGAAGATTTGGCTATCAAATCTTCCTTCGTGAAAGCTAAGCGCGAGAGAAGGTATGTGATTTATTCATCTTTGATTGGTATCTTTGACATGCAATGTCTTTCGAGCCTCTGGCATCATATTCGACTACAAATTTCAAATGCATTACATTTTATTTGATCATGAATGCTCACTGAAATGATCGCATTCTACTGGTGTTGTGCCCTAGCCTGTGCTTTATCTCCATTATTTGATGTTATTGGTGCTTGTGCTCAAGGATATCGATTCACTATTTTGAAATGTTTGGATTCATGTTTGTTGATATTACAATTCATCATATCAGATAAATTATGTTTAAGAAGTTTGAGTGTCTAAACACTCAACTAATCCCTCTAATCGATTAGGAGTGGTTGGGGAAGTTTTCAAACATTCATATTCACTTATTGAATGCTTTGGAGAGTACTGGTTTGACTGTCCATGTGTTAATGTTTAGAAGAGATCAATAAAGTATTTAAAGACATTCTTACATGTTTGGAGAGGTTTGAGAGGCACTTATCATGACTGTACCCTCACAAACAATAGAATAGACTGGTTTTACTAAGTTTCCTTTCTCTATTTTGAGGTTTCCTTTCTTTGCCACATGGGTACAATCAGAGGGTTCATTGACAAAATGATCCTTTGAATGGTTACTATGAACATGAATGATTTGATATAGCATATTTCTCATTTTACTTGAAGTTTGGAATAGCTTGTGCAAGGGTGAAAGTACTTTTGATCATTTTGGTCATGACTGTTCCTCTACACAGTCATGAAATGTAACTGTCTAATGATTATATGTAATTTTGAATGGATTAAATGATTTATTCTTGGTAGAAGTGAATGGAAGGAATAGTGTTGGTGTTAGGTTTCATTTATTATTGAATTCAATGGTTTCCAAGATGTTTTGAGGAGTTTGCTCCTTGTTTAATGTTAATTGTTCCTGCACAATCCACTCATACAACAGTGAAATGCTATGTGATTGACAATTTCATACAACTGGTCCTTTGGCGTGTATTAAACAAAATAGAATTTTTAGCATATTATTATCATTCTATTTCTTTGTTGTAAGCATGCCATTGGTTCAGTTTTGTAAATTTGTTTTCATGTTAATTTTTTTTTTCTATTTTTTCCATTTGATAACCACAGTCAACATTTCAAAACAGTGAATAACATCAAATAATGGAGATAAAGCATGGGCTAGGGCACGACACCAATAGATTAAAACTGAACCAATGGCATGTTTACGACAAAGAAATAGAATGATAATAATATGCTAAAAATTTTATTCTATTTAATACACGCCAAAGGACTAGTCCCAACAATTCTTAAACATACTTTATTTTGTTTAAGAATTTGTGAGAGTAGTTTTCAAAAATTCATATTCACTTATTGAATGCTTTGGAGACTAGTGGTTTGACTATCCATGTGTTACCAGTGACTGAGATTCATTAAGAAGCATCTCTCCTTTATATACCCTCTTAAGTAAGAAATTAAATTTATTGTTGAAATCAAATGTGTCTCTCCCTTCTTCTCAAGAAATATGTTTAAAAGACTAAATTTTATAGGGAAAAATCAATGTGTCCGTAAGGAGAATGTACCTAGCTAGAGGGAACCCTTGGGTAAAGGACCTATGTCCCCAAGGTTTTGTAATAAATAGGATTATAGTACATAATTGTTGAAAGGATAAATGTTTGATTATATGGTAGGAATTTTGAATTATATATGATTGTCGTAAATAGTGTGAATTGATCTTGTGAAAACCATCAACTATAATGAAAGAATATGATATTAAACAAAATTGTGTAGTAATTATTTACTTTGTTGGCATTTTGTGTGTGAAATGGAAGTTGAAGCTAACAACATTGCTATTATATAGGAACAATGAGTTATTATGAAAGGAATAATGATATGTCTATTAGAATAAGATTTAAGTCAAACTTTCTAACTATCCTAAAATTAAAATATTAGAAGAATGTGAATTTGTAGGAAATGGTATAGATGTCATATTGAAGATGTTTATAAGGATAACAATACTTGTAGTTACTCCTCAAATGTTCTTTTATTGAAATGTGTGTACAAAATGTTAGTGGGTCAAACATTTTAACTTGATTGAATAAGAGGGTAGCCATATGACTCATGTATTTCTCTCCCTCTATTAAAGAATCTATGACTTTTATTTTGGAAAATGGTAAAATTCAAACACACTTGTTAATGTCGGGAAAAGATATACTTGTAAGAAGATTATTATGGATTTCTAGTATATGGAATTGGTTAAATAAGCTAGTTAATAAGTAATATTGATGAAACTCTAGCTTAATGAATCATGTTAAAATTTCTTAGGAATATCTTTATGTGTATTCCATCTTGCATGTAAGTTGATATTAGATATTATCCTTTAAGTATACCTTAGATCTTATGGGCAAAAATAACTTTTTCCATAAAAGAGATTTGTTTTTATCCTGTCAGAAAGGTTACTCACAAAACTATGTGCTGATGTATGTGGAAAATTTAATATTTGAATGGTTTTAGTTTTTAAATGTTCACAAAGGCAGTAGTATGATAGTAGTATCTTATGTATACCCATTTAGAAGAGATAACCCCTATACTAATCTATCTCTAGTTTAAAGGATGAATTTTGAATTCTTAACTATATTTTGGAATCCTAACATATTGGAAATACACAATACAATGATAACAAGTATTTCACAATCCCCCTTCCCTCAAGGAATTCACTATCAACATTTAGACCTTGACTGTCCCCTCAACCAGTGACCCTTCAAAACTGGGTTATCATGCAATCAGTGAGTGATCCTTCATTCTCCTGGTCTGCCCTGCATCCAAACATACTGAAAATACACAATACAATGATAACAAGTCTTTCACAATCCCCCTTCCCTCAAGGAACACTATCAATATCTGGACCTTAATCGTCCCCTCAAACAGTGACCCTTCAAAACTGGGTTATGATGCAATTAGTGAGTGATCCTTCATTCTCCTGGTTTGCCCTGCATCCAAACATATTGGAAATATAGAATACAATGATAAAAAGTCTTTCAGAATCCCCCTTCCCTCAAGGAACACTATCAACCATCCCTATATAGCTCTCTACTATATATCACTCCATCCTGTGATGACCATAGTGATTCTCTTTACTGTTGTGAATCTTTGAAGGTTGCTACACTTGGACGGATGTGTACTATTGTTAAGAGAATTGGACCAATTTTAGCTTACCTCAAATAGGTGAGGTAGCATATGGAAAGGTTGCCATCTATTGAACCAAATACCATGACTATTTTGATCTGTGGGTACCCTAATGTTGGTAAGAGTTATTTTATTAATTATGATGAGTTGTATCATTCCCATCATGTCCCATGCTTGCACCATGTGTACCCTCAAATATAGGATGTAAATCATGGTTCTCTTCTTGACCAAAGGCTGCCATATCTTGAGGTAGTGGAGTTATGTCACTGTTATGAACTCAAAATTATGGTCATACCCCGGTGACAAATTTTAAATGGATACAAGCACCTTTTTTGTGCAATGGTCAATCAGGCCCAACCTTTATATCTTGAATGCTAGTGCTAGATGCCTCTTCTTTACTTATTAATCCATGTGAAAAATCTACAAACTTGTGAGAATAAGGAAAGGAGCCTCTACTATCCAAATTCAAAACTTGGGACTTTTCTTTCCTTCCATCTTCAGATTCACCACACATCACTAAATTTAGATTTTCCTCATCTTCAGATTCACCACACACCACTTCATGTTCTTCACCAATTTATGATTCAAAATCAATCTTTGAGCAATCTGAATACTCATCAAACCTCTCTTGAATGTCCTCACTACAAGGCACATGTCATCTTCATTGCATCTTCTTTTTATTTCATGTTTTAATCTTTAAGAAATTGATCAAGAACATAGGTTTTAATGAAATATCAATTTGATTTGCAAAGTTTGTGTTCTTTACAAATTTGAAAGGCTCTAATACTTACTAGGGCGGATGTGGATGTGCAACCTTATGCTTTTACTACTAAGTCTATGTTTGTTGGGCATACTGATTATAAGTACTTGACATCTATCACAAATGTTTCTAATTAAGGTTGGTGGGATGATTACACCTATCCTAAAAAAAGACTGTCAAATCATTATGCTTTCAAATCAATTACCTATCAGCGTATCCCTTGCAAGGGAGAGAAGCCAAACATATAAAGAACATGCACATAAATACAACAGTTGAAAAACTTAAATGGAATACGCCAAGAAGTACCAAATGATGAATTCCCAATTGTTGTAATGGAAAAGCATTAGAACCATCCATTTCTAGAACTTGATTTTCTAGTCTAAATGATTTTTCTATAGTTGTAATGATTTTTCTAGAGCTTTATTTTCTAGTCTTAATGATTTTTCTATAGTCCTAATGATTTTTCTATAGTCTTAATGATTTTTATTTTGTCCTAATGTTTGTTTTGCTTGATAAATTAGGCCTTGAATTTGAATTTTTGTTCACTGTTTTATTTTAGCTTGATATTTCATTTATTTTTCATATACACAGAGACTACACATGTTGATAAAAAAATGAGCTATTTGATTATTCACTATTCATGATTATAAATGGTCAATATTTATGATGGCACTCCTTGGTGTATTCTATTTAAAAATAATCATATTTCTATGACTATGATAAATGTCCCTCTATGGGCCTATGAACTGTGGGCTTAGTTCCATGTTTTCATTCATTCTTGCATTTGAAATGTTAAATATGGGCCGCATACAGAGGTATTACATGTATCATTCTTGGTGATTATTTAATTGCAATATTTTCTTTTTTATTTATTTTTATTTTTTTTCTTGTTGTTTCTTTTCCATTTCTACAATATGGACATGTACTTTGTTTTGAGTAGTGTGCTTTATGTTGTGGGCTACAAGGCAGAGCCATTAGGCCTCTGTGACAGTCTGAAGCTATTTAGCTTATTGATACCCTTGGTATTTTAGACCACCTCTTGGAGGATAGGAACACCATAGAGATGCTCAATATTATTACCTTGGCTCATTTGAAGGTGGTTGTTTTGTTTTTCCTTGATGTTTTAGGGTCCCGTGGTTATAGTATTGCACAACAGGTAGCTTTGTTTCACAACATAAAACCTATGTTTACCAATAAGCCTCTTATTGTAGTTTGTAATAAGATTGATTTGCAACCACTAGAGACTACAAGCTTGAAGAAGCGATATATTCTAGCAAATGAAGAGTGGAAATAAGATGATATTCCTGAGATCATGGATGGACACAATGTTGCAGACTTTATTAATCTAGATATCTTGTAGAGGCTTGAAGAACTAGAGAGGGAAGAAGGGCTTAGGATGATAGCTGAGGGTGACAAGGATGATGAGACGGGGGAAGTGGAGTTGAATCTTGATGAAAAGGAAGCTCTGGCTGCAATTAGGAAGAAGATGAAGATTCTTATCATCGAACACAAATTGAAGAAGAGTACTATAGAGAGCATGCCTACCGTACTAAGGAAATTTGGCAAGAATAAGGAATATGGCTTAAACAGCATGGGAAGACATCTTTCTATCCTGGGCTTGGATCCTTCGACAAGTAGCTTGATAATAAATGAATTAGATGAGAGATAAGCAATTAGCTTCCAAGAAAAATCTTGTAAATGAACTGTGTGTACCCCAATTCTTGTGCCCTTTGCACGTACCTGAAGGATATATTTGAAACAACAAGGGTAAGGCTTAAAGAAGTTAATTTTGCATCACTAGACATATCTTTAAGCCTTACCCCTATGTTTCAAATTTATCCTTTGGGTACGCATAGAGGCCACAAGAATTGGGGTATGCATAGTTCATTTATGGGATTTTTCTTAGGAAGCTAATTTCTCATCTGCCATCTACTTCATTTTTATGAAGCTAATTGCCATAGGATCTAGGCCTAGGCTAGAAATATGTCTTCCCAAACACATAAAAAACATGCACATAAACATGTACGACAACTGAGAAACATAAATGTAGATATCACAATAGCTAAGACACATAAATGTAGGCATCATGGTCACAATTTTTTGGAGACAACATAATTGAGTTGTATACCCAAACGATGCAAAGCAACTACTACTCCTTCGGTTCCAAAGGAGTAGTGGTTGCTTTGCATCATCTGGGTATACCACTCAATTATGTTGTCTCCAAAAACTTGTGACCATGATGCCTACATTTATGTTTCTTAGTTGTTGTGTCCCAGGACCCCTTATGACCCTTTATGACCCTTTACGACCCCTAAGAATACACATCTTAGAGGTCTTAAAATATCATAAAGGGTCATAAGAGGCTCCTAAGAGGGGCCAGATGAGCTTCCACCTTCACGTGGTTGGCCCTATTAAGTAGAGAATGTTAAACTATTCTTGAAACAAAGAGAAGCTCAATAATTTAACGTCTTAGTCCACAAAGATGGTGAAAAATGACGGGAATCAATGCTAGAGAGTTTTTAGTTACTGAGAAGATGTATATGTAGTGGAGGCCAGAAGGGATTTTTGTGGAGATTTGCTAGATATGGAGATTTTCTAGAGAGGGTTTCCAGATTGAGTACCAGTGCAGAGATGATGATTCAATACTACATCTATAAAACCTTCACAAATATCCCTTTTTTGGCCTCCACTCATACCTCTTCTCAGAATCTAGAAACTTTGGATACTATTTCTCATCCATGCATGAAATGTGCTAGTGATCATATAAAATTACTTTTGCGAGACTGAGATCAATTATGAGAAGGTAAAAAAAAAGATAATTTTATTGTATCTTTCATTTCTTTTATCCATTCATATTTTCTTCCTTCTCTTATATTGGATACTGTGTAGTGTACACAAAGGCAAGGCAATGATTATTCTCAACAATCAATAGGTATAAGTCTTCCAACCCTTACCTAGTAGCTAGGACTAAAGATATCAGAGCTCAAGAGACCATCATAGTTGGTCTCTGTCCTTGGTCCATATACTGACAAAACATTTTACATTTCGTTAGCTCATCAAATGCAGTGATTTGAAAGAATATAATGGATGATATTTTCATGTATAATGTATATTATTTTAGGTTGATGGTGAACAAATTTATCTACTTTGTGTACTTATATACATGAAGCACAGCCATAAAGAAGCATCCCCTCCTGTGGCTTGCGTAATGTAGGCCATGGGAGGACATGCTTCTTTATGGCTGTGCTTGTAGTATACAAGTGTGTAGAGTCGATAAATTCATGCAATGTCAACTTAAATAATATACGTTATCATGAAAATATTCTATTAAATTATTTCAAATCCCCTCATTTGATGAGCTAACGAAATGTAAAATGTTTTGTGAGTACATGGACCAAAGACAGAGACCAACTATGATGGTCTCTTGAGCTTTTTTATTTTTACTATGCTAATTTGTCATTTTTTTGACAGGTAGTAATCCTTTTCCAAAAAAAGAGCTATTTCTCTGATGGCTACTCGTGTCAGAACTTGATTACCTATCATCAAATATTCCACAGGTAACCGTTGGTGGGACCCCAATCTAACATATTGGTGCAATGAGATGGCTATGCCTTCGACAGGTACTCCTATCAGAGATCTATTGAATATTCGTCACCTTTTTGATTGACAAAATGTCGTAAGAAGAATTTTTTGACAGATCAGTCCCATAGTAAAATTGCTATTTATGTGGCCAATTCCGACAGGTAGTGATTTTGGAATACTGACGGTTATCACTTCCATCACCATTTCCAATGCAAAAATGCTGACGAACATATGTGTCACAATTTTGACAAATTGCCATTGAAAATCTGACAAATGGCCGTTGGAATTTGGCCTCCAATGTACTAGTGCCAATTGTTGCTATTGTTTTGCCACCTCTTGATGATCAACAATATTTAGTGGTGATTGGGTAGGAGAGTATTCCTCCTCAACTTGTGCTAGCCTTTCTTCTATTCTCTATTTCTTTTGTGGAGGTGGAGAATTAGAATCAATTTTGATTGGTTGATTCTATGGTAGTGCAGGAGAACCCCTTGTTTGTTCTTGCATCTCAACTTCCTTAGAAGTGGAAGGGATGTCCTCCACCCTTTAAGTTCTTTGTTGTCCATTTGGGCTTGGTACTACCACACTGCATCTTGTTCTCCTTTGTACAATATACTTGCTTGAAGGTACCATCCTAGCAAATGCAGGCTTACTTAGAATAAATTTAGCCCTTTCTAGCTTAGTGTACATCACAGTCTATTTTTTCTCATTCAGGGTTTGTATGATGCCCTCAAAGTGGCTCATAAGAGCTTCTATCTTCTTCTCATAAGGCATGAAATCCTTTAAGGGATCATAATCCTTGACAAAGTGCTGAATAAAATCTAGTGTCTTTTTGTACACTAGCCACTTCTCCTTCCTTATTTCCTATTCTTCCAAGTCAAAAACATTTCTAATAACATCCTCAGGAAAACTGAAAACATGATCCATGGAGGCATACCTAGTTCTCTTCTTGAACATATAATTATAAAAACCCTCTGGATCTACAGATCTAGCAATTTAGGTGGTCATGTGATATGGTTCTAAAACTTTGTCCATATGAGCCCATCCACCCTTTGTGATTAAAAATTGATGGGATATTGTGACTATAGGGAAAATTGTTCCTCTTCCCCTTCCTATGAGGGTAGTATCTTGAATTCCTCCAACCTTTCTCAGAATTTCTGCAATTCCTATCTTGATCAGAACCTGATATGGTAGTATGAAAGGAGTCCCCCTGAAGCCATATACTCTAAAAATAGTAGATACAAAGTATAGAATGACATCACCCCAATTGTGAACAATCTTAATATCAGAGGAATATTGTTTAGGCCTAAGAAAATCCAACAGGACTCTTGGGAGTCTTGGGTTTTCTAAAAATAATAAGGCCCCAAGCCGTGATGCAAACCATCTATCAAAAGCTACAAAACTAGCTTCATTTCTATCCCAATTCATGTTCAGGTTCCACAACTGAACTGACATTTCCTCACCATCCTTCACCCTCATCAAGTCCATTTCTTTCTCAAAATAGTGTGCACCCTTGTACAAAAACATATACATCATTAAAGAGTACCAACCAAAAGGTCTATCAACTTTGTCCTTTTGAATCCCTATCAATCCCTCATGTAGAAATTCAGCTAAGAATGGAACAAAGTCAAAAGTGATAGCCAAGAATGGGTTGAAGAGCTGTGCCATCATAAACATGTAATAAACGAGCATCTATTCTTCAACGTCTTCTCAAAAATTTGGCATAGTGACCAATATACACCTTGTTCTTTTAAATTAAAGTAATCCATTTAAAAAGACTCTTGTGTATTTGGTCCTACTATAATTAGACCCCCAACCTTGTTAAAAAATTCTTTCAAAGAACCATTCCTAAGATAGTCCCTCTAAGCATTATAAACCTATTTTAATTCATCAAAGTCTATCTTTTCCAGATCATTGGTTGGTTCACTCAATTTGAAGACCTCTCTTATTTCCTCAATTGTAATAATGATTAAAGGGTTCCCATTGATATCCCTGACAACCCTAGGTACATGATCATAGTTTTCTACCACTTGAATCAAAATATCAACATCTATGAAGACATTAGGTACAACAAGTTTCCCTAAGCTGAATTTCCACACATTGCTACTAGGAGAAAATGCATGTCTCTGCCCAAAACCCACTCTAAACAATACCAAACCAGAGACCTCAATGTTAGAATCTATCATATAATTTACCTTGTCATATAGGCCATCTGCAACCTTAACTCTAGGGTTCTTGGGTACCAATTCCTTTAGTTTGGATGAATCATTGGTCGAATGATCGATTTTCTCTAAGAGATCATCATGCACACCCCTCTCATGATATTCAATCTTCCATTTGAGCTCTCTTCTTGGTACCATTTTGAAACTAGGGTTGATATCAATAATCCAGAAATAAGAACACACTGATAATTTCTCCCAAACCCTTATAACTGAATTCAAAATCAAGTAAAAATAGAGAGATAAGAATTCACAGAAGCACTCACCAATTGACAATTTCTCAAAAAAATACCTTGCTCTGCAATTTCGCTCCGCTAAAATAATCTGCAAATTTAGTAGCTTTGATTTTTAGAAATGAATCATCAAGAGATATATAACATATCAAAAATCATTAACTCATGACAGTCATCCCACAAGCTCTTCCATTACTTCTCTAAAAATTTGAAAATTTGTAGTTCAACAGATATCAAAACTATTGCACCAAAGATAGCAAGTTTAAAATAGAACCATCGATCTTCACTTAAAGAACATAAAATGGTTTTCATGATCCCATGATCACTAATGTTATATCAAATTTTCATTGTGGTTTCACATCCTTCATTGATTAAAATAGATCTAACGGTGATCAACAACACATCCCTTTAGACCCACTTGACATTCAAATTTCATAGCCACCGTTGGATCAAGATCATCCAATGGTCATCCTTACTTCATAGTGACTTGACCCCACCACTTTGCTTTATGTTTTCTTGGAAAATTAGATGGTGGGCATGATCCTACGATCACTAACCTTTCCTCATCTTTTCATTAAGGCATTACGACAACCGTCTGATTAAAGGAAACATGATAGAATTTCTACGAAGCTTTATCTCTCATCCCCACTGATGCCACTCCTTGTTGAATGGAAGATCTAATGGTTGTCATGATGCCGCAATCACTAATCCTTAGTTATCTTTTCATTACGAGATTACGCCGATTGTTAGATTAAAATACATTTATCGGTACTTTAATTCTATTAGTGATTGGGCCTAGTGAACGCACATCGTTAGATTATTATGATAAGATGGTAGATATAAAACCTAGCAGATAGGTCCCACTTGCTTCATTTCCTTCATTACTGATGCATCCAATGGTTGTCATGATCCTGCAATGACTAATCTTTGAGCACTTCTTCATTGTGGTATTGTGTCGGCCATCAGATCAATGAGAGGTTTAACATTTTAATAAAATACCTGGACTTAGGAAAAATTAAAAGGGCATCAGGCTTTTAGGACTTAGGAAAAATTAAAAGGCCTAGTAGGTAAATCAAACTTTTAAAAACTTTGGCCCCACCCGATGATAAAAAGGAACACATGTTGTAAAAGGAACTTAAGTGATTGAAAAAATAATGATCAATTAGAGAGATAGAAGGCCGACCTAGGGTTTATCTTCAAAATGAAATCTCTTAGGGTTATTTTAACAAGTTTTCAACTAGGGATTTCTGGATCACAAATATATTTCCTATGCAGACTGAGGACAAGGATAAAGAATTAAAAAGGCAGCCACAATTGGACAATAAACTCCTTTGCCAATTTATCAAAATTAAAAACACAGAGTTTGATTGCTAGAAAATTTATCAGTGCTAACACACTGGAATGATCCTTTCTAAACTCAAATAATTGAAGTCCATGCACTTCTTTTGTAGTGTATCTACTTCAAATTTAAAGTTTTAAAACCCACTGCAACCTCAACCAATTTAATATAGACTTTGAAAACCAATTGCTAGCATCCTTGATTTTTTAACAATATTGTAAAAGATTTAATAGTCCTAGATAAATTCAAAATATTTGAAATAGAAAAAAATAAGGGAAAAAATACAGTGCTACTTTCAAACCTATTGATTGGTGTTTGTTGTTCTAGTATACAACTTTGACAAGCCTATCCATCAATTGTGGTCAATTTTTGAGAAATAGAAAAATAACACCAAAGTAGGCACTTATGGCATAACATTGGAGCTTATGTGACATATATTATAATTTTTTTTTATACTTTCTAATATAATGACGTGGTCTTGTTCCTTCATTTACATGTGATTTCTCTTCATATTCTAGAATGTTCCCTTTGGGGTTTCTTTGACTAGATGGGTGTAGAATATTTAAGACAAGCCCAAAAATAATAAAAAACATATAAAATAGGCAACAATGGGTATGGGCCATAATTTTAGAGAGGGAAAATATACATGCCTCAATTTACTAACTATCATGCATAACTAAACCACAAGATATATAAGCAGAATTGTAAACAAAATTAACTAGTGTTCCCTTTTGAAGCTATGCTTGTTAGTTTGTTGTTTACATGTTTCCATTAATTACATTCAATCTGTTAGAACTACAATTGATAGACTACTTGGAGAAGAAAATGGGAGAATGTAATATCCCCAATGGGTATTTTTCCCAATTTTTCTCAAAGATATCTCAGAAATTTAAACAAATAATTACATGCAATAAACTACCTATTCAATAGAAATAAACCAGGAATATGATCCAAAACAAATCCTCAAAAAATGTTATTGCATTATACAATAGTAATACAACAACAATGGATTTACAAGACAATCCAATCCAAAATACAATATGCAATAGTGATATCGAATAACATGAACCTGGAAGTGCAATGGTGAACTCCATCGCAAATCCACCTCAAAGATGAACTAGGTTTCCATCCAATCCATCAAGAAAGCCTGGAGGTTTCTATCCTTAGGTTTTAGAATAAAAACTAGATGCTTCATGGATTCTCCAAGAGAAGAGAACTAAATTCATAAACTCAAGCATGACCAAATGAGTCTCCTTTCCCTCTTTTAAAGCAAAATGCTATGACTCTTCAATTTTCCCTTTTCTGTCCTTTCATATTTCCACTTTATGTCTTAATTAAACCACTTTAAATTAATATGTCTATATAATAATAAAGTGGCATAATAATAGACTATGAAATCTTCTAGCATTAAAATGGATGACCAAACGAACTCAGAAGTCGATGTGTGATAGCTTATCTGAAAGATCTCAGTGATACACTCCTATTCCAATACTAAAATTCCAAGAATATTGAGCTCTGCTAACTTACTATAAATAGTAAGTATCTGGAAACCCTATGTAAACTACTCTGATTGACTTGAAACTAGAATTACCTAGGCCAATTATCACACTAACCCATGTAAAGTCTTGGTTAGCCCATGGGACCATGATAAAATGGCTAACGATGTAATAAGAAAAATGTGCTAAAAAAAGGGGACATTACAGTCATCCCTTCCCAGATATTGCTTTCCCTCAAGCAATTAGTATCTACATGTTGTGACCAAAATACCTGGATCCCATACCAACCTCAAGGGAGTTTCCCCACTCTAATTTTGTGATATCCTGATAAAAACATGACTTGTAAGATGAAGCCACTCATTATTCCTCCAAAATAACAATGCATCATTCATACTAATACCAGGATCCCAAACGATTAGGTTGACACGATCGCCAAATAGGAGTGAACATAAATGTCTCAAGATGCAATCAACACTAGTCAACCCTCCATTAGTAAGAGGTAACTATTGGATATTACTAATGCATGGAGAGGTGATTAAGACATTTAATATTTTTAATTACTATGTTACTAAATGGGCATTCATACTATTGTCATTTATGTTTTGTCACTGATGCAACATATGTTTATGAGAGAAGACCAGGCTGGTTATCACAGTGTACGGACACTGTACATATGTTCCAGATGATGTGAAGTTGGACAAGAATTGAGATGGATGTTGTGATCTTATATTTGAGATCACATCTTTAGATGTTTTATATTGAGAGAGATACAAATGGTTTAATGAAGACTAGTCACTGGACTATGACAGTGAGATTTGACAGAGTTAGTCTCTTAGTTTTTGGTATATATTTCAGAAGACTTGGATTCAAGGTATGCAAGCTTGAAGGATGAAAGACATGGTACTAAAGGATATTACTTGGTCAATGCAAGGTATGGAGTGATTGGTGACATCATTTATGGCATGTGTTCTGGAGATGGTTTATTTAGAAGCTGACTCAGAAAAGGAAGCGTGTGTTTTATTTGGCAAGCATGAATTAAGGATTTCGGTCCTTAATTGTTGTATTTTAATCATTGTATACTTGTTCTAGATACCGTGTGTATCTTAGCAAGAGTTTATGTAATCATTTGTAAATCAGGAAAGCCTCATGGGCCGACCTAATCATGGTAAAATGTAATAAGGTATATATGTCGAATCTTTTTTTTGGAAAAAATATGGATGGAATATATGTGATATAGAGAGGTTTTGAAATTTGGAAGCTTGTGTCTTCTATATGTAGAGTAGAGGTTTACTGGTGGACTTCATTGGAACTGATCAAGCAAAGACAGTTGCTGGAAAATAGTTCAAAAGATTGTGTATTTCTTCATATACACCTATTGTGAACTAGTGAGTTCTGAAGGTGGATTTAACCTTCTTTGGGCAGTGAGCCCTCTTTTGTTCCTTGACTCCTAACAGGGTCTGTCCTCTGACAAGGACTATGTACTGTAATGTTTCAATAAGCTCCTAACAGGGCTATATCTTCTAACAAGGATTACTATACTCTCAGTACATCATTTGTGGGTGCTAATTCCCACTGGGGTTTTTACCTTTAACAGGGTTTCCCCCAAACCAAAATATTGTGGTATTATGTTGGTATTCATTATTTCTAATATTGATGAGCTTAAAGTTTAAAGTTTAATATTCTATTATACAACTGATTCCCCCCCTCTCAGTTGTATTATGGGTTGTTATTCCTAACAATTGGTATCAGAGCTTGTGGTCCTCAGAGAGAAAGCTTAACAACTTGAGGTGATCTTGGAGATGACACTCTATAGGAAGGATGGTCCTAAATTTGATCCTGAAAACTTTGACAGTTGGAAGAACAAGATGCGAACACACATATTGTGTTTAGGCATAAATTACTAGATGATTACAAAGAAGAAGGTAGCCCTGAAGACTGAAAATGATTTGCCATTTGCTATTGATGATGAAAAGAAGCTATTTTCATATAACATGGTCTCAAGAGAAGCACTGATCAACGCACTATTTGAAGGTGAGTTCACTGAAGTTAAAGACTTAGATTCAACACATGAAATTTGGAATAGATTAGAAGCATTATATGAAGGGGATAAATATACCAAGAAGGCAAAGTTACAAAATTGGAAAACAAAGATGGAAAAGCTGCAAATGAATGAGGATGAAATCATTAGATCCTATGTTTAAAGGGTCACAGAAGTAGTTGTTGGAATTAGAAATTGTGGAGGTACTTATGATGAAGAGGAAGTTATTGTGAAGATCCTCAGATCATTGAATCCTGTATACAAATTCAAGGCAATGTTTATTCAATAAACTATTCCCTTGAATCCAAACTTTAGTAGAGAGATGTTGATTGCAAAGTTAACTACTTTTGAAGCTATGGAATTAGGAGAAGCTACACCTAAAGTTGAATATGCATTTAGGGCATCTACAGACAAGAAAGTATCTACACTTTCGAGCACAAGCAAAGAAGACCTAAAAGAAGAGCTTGGTGATTATGCTGAGGAATGGGAAAAGATAATGGAAGAAGAAAGAAAGATGGAAGAACTTGTTGCACTGATTTCTAGAAGAGAAAAGAGAGGTAAGGGAAAATTTGAAGGCAAGTTACCCTTGAAATGTTTTTCATGCAATAAAATATGTCATTTTGCATCTAGATGTCCTACAAGAGTTTCTAAATACAAACCTGATTATGCAAAGATTAGAAGAGACAAAGAATGATATTATGCTAGTGAAGGAATCTTTGATGATGATGATTTAGACAATGAAGAGATTGGATTTTTTGCTATTAAAGATGAACCAGTTCATGAAGAAAAATCCTTAGTATCTCATGTTGAGAAGAAAACTGAATGGATAATTGATAGTGGATGTTCTCATCACATGATTGGTGATAAGAACAAGTTTGTTAAATTAGTAAATTATGATGGAGGTGTTGTAAGGTTTGGGGATAATCTCCCAAAATCCATCATAGGAGTAGGATCCATTACTTTGGATGGAAAGACTAATATAGACAATGTACTACTTGTTGAAGGACTGAAAGCAAACTAGAAGCAGTCATAAAAGAAAATCATTTACATCAAAAAGAAAGCTGGATCTAGTACATACAGATCTATGTGGGCCTACAAGAACAAAGTCATACTATGGTGAAAGGTATTTTATACTCTTTGTTGATGACTTTTCTAGAATGATGTGGGTTACTTATTTGAGAGAAAAATTAGAGGCATTTGATAAATTCAAGTTGTTTAAAGCAAAAGTAGAGAATGAATTGGGATTGAAAATAAAGTGTCTAAGATCAGACAGAGGTGGAGAGTTTACATCAAATTTATTCAATTCATACTATGAAGAGCATGGGATAAAAAGACAAGACTCCACAACAGAATGGGATAGCAGAGCGAAGAAACATGACTATACTTGATGTTGCCAGGACAATGTTGATTGAAGGAAATGTGTCTCATGTACATTGGAGAGAGGCTATTGGAACAACAATATACACATTAAATAGAATTAAAATTAGAGATGGTACAAGTAAGACTCCCTATGAACTATGGTTTGATCATACTCCTACTATAAAATATTTTAGAATTTTTGGTAGCAAATGTTATATCAAGAGGGATGATGAGATAGGGAAATTTGATGCTAGAAGTGATGAAGGAATCTTCCTTGGTTACTCTGTTAAAATCAAGGCATACAAATGTTTCAATATGAGATTGAGGAATATGGTTGAAAGTAACAATGTAAGAATATATGAGAAATTTTAGATACAAGAAAGAATGTATGACAACAGTCAGATTTCAAAAGTGAAAGAAACCACTACTGCCGCAGAAGAAGAACTTGTTGAGGAAGAAAGTGAAAAAGAGGCTTGTGATGATGATACAAGAAAGACTTTTGAGACTCCTAAAAATCCAAGTTATGTAAAAAATAACCATCCTCAAAATCAAATTATTGGAAATACTAGTCAGGGAGTGCTAACTAGATCAAAAGCTAGAGAAGAAATTTGTTTGATTTCTCAAGTTGAGCCAAAAAATAAAGATGAAGCCTTTAAAGATGAATGCTGGATAAATGCCATGAAAGAAGAATTGGATCAGATAAAGAAGAATACTACTTGGGAATTAAAGCAAGCTCCTAGGGCTTGGTATGCAAGGTTAGACAAGTATCTACTTGGGCTTGGATTCATAAAAGGTAATGCAGATAGTAATTTATATTTAAGAGCTACTGAAGATGGAATCCTGATAGTAGAAGTATTTGTGGATGACATTATCTTTGGAGGTAATGATGATCTATGTAAGAAGTTTTCTAAAGAAATGGAAAGTGAATTTGAGATGTCTTTGATAGGTGAAATGAAATTCTTTCTTGGACTGCAAATAGCACAGATGAGAATGATATTTTCATTTCTCAGACCAAGTATCTCAAAGAATTGCTTAAGAAATTTGGAATGGAAGATTGTAAACCAGTAGGAACACCTATGGTGACTGGAAACAAGATAATAATTAATGATGAATCAAAATGTGTTTTTCAAACTTTGTATAGATCAATGGTTGGAGGGCTACAATATCTGACTCACACCAGACCAGATATTGCTAATGCTATTGGAATTATGGCTAGATATCAGGCAGAACCCAAAGTGATACATCTAGCAGCTGTGAAAAGGATACTAAGGTATCTCAGAGGAACCATAGACTATGGTTTATGGTATGACAGAAATGATAGCTTTGAACTTCATACCTATACTGATGCTGATTGGGCAAGAAATATTTATGATAAAAAAAGTACTAGTGGCGGTGCATTTTTCCTTGGGAAAAAGTTGGTTTCTTGGCTAAGCAAGAAACAAAATTGTATAGCACAGTCTACTGTTGAATCAGAGTATGTTTCTGCTGCTATAAACTACACTTAGATTATTTGGATGAAACAAATGCCGACAGACATTGGAGTAATTTTTGAGGAGCCTATGGTTATCCATTGTGATAACACTAGTACAGTAAACATGTCAAAGAATCTGGTGATGCATTCCAAAACTAAACATATCTCTATTAAGTATCACTTCTTGAGAGACAAGGTGGCACAAAAGGAAATCAAATTAGAATATATCAGTACAAAAGAGTAGATTTCAGACATCTTCACAAAGCCACTACTGGAAGATACCTTTGAATATCTTAGAGGTATGTTGGGGGTTCAGGCCCCTCCTAGTTAGAACTAATTGATGCAAAAATGCATCCGTCCAAAAGTATTTAGAGCCTTATCATTATCTGGACTGAATGCATGGATCTACTCCTCAGGGGGAGTGATCATGTAAGAAAGTTTATTTGTGAAGGCAGCCAAAGCCTCATGGCACCCTTTGCCATTTTTGTCAAAGGGGGAGTGTTTCTATGAGAAAATCCCTATTGCTTAGGGAGACTATATGAAGAATTATTGTGAGAGCAATGTATGGTTTCAGAACACTTTTGGATTGATTAAACCTTGGGATGGATTTTCCCATATGTTGACATCAATGCCAAAGGGGGAGATTGTTGGATATTGCTAATGAATGGAGAGGTGATTAAGACATTTAATATGTTTAATTACTACATTATTGAATGAGAATTCATACTGTTGTCATTTGTGTTTTGTTACTGATGTCAACATATGTTTCTGAGAGAAGACCATGCTGGTTATCATAGTGTATGGACACTGTACGAATGTTTTAGATGCTGCAAAGTTGGACAAGAGTTGAGATGGATGTTGTGATCTTATAGCTGAGATCGCATCTTTAGATGTTTCATACTGAGAGAGATACATATGGTTTAATGAAGACTGGTCACTGGACTGTGACAGTGAGATTTGACAGAGTTAGTCTCTTGGTTTTTGGTATATATTTTAGAAGACTTGGATTCAAGGTATGCGAGCTTGAAGGATGAAAGATAGGGTACTAAAGGATGTTCATTGGTTAGTGAAAGGTATGGAGTGATTGGTGATGCCATCTATGGCATATTTTTTGGAGATGGTTTATTTAGAATCCAATTTAGAAAAGGAAGCATGTGTTTTGTTTGGAAAGCATGAATTAAGGATGTTGGTCCTTAATTGTTGTATTGTAATCATTGTATACTTGTTCTAGATACTGTGTGTATCTTAGCAAGAGTTTATGTAATCATTTGTAAATTAGGAAAGCCTCAATGGGCTGACCTGATCATGGTAAAATGTAATAAGGTATATATGTAGAATCTTTTTTTTGGAAAAGATATGGATGGAATATATGTGATATAGAGAGGTTGTGAAAGCTATGAGCTTGTGTCTGCTACATGTAGAGTAGAGGTTTACTGGTGGACTTCATTGGAACTAATCAAGCAAAGATAGTTGCTAGAAAACAATTCAAAAGATTGTGTATTTCTTCATATACACCTGTTGCGAACTAGTGAGTTCTGAAAGTGGATTTAACCTTCGTTGGGAAATGAGCCTTGGGCAGTGAGCCCTCTTTTGTTCCTTGACTCCTAACATGGTCTATCCTCTAACAAGGACTATGTATTGTAATGTTTCAATAAGCTCCTAACAGGGCTATATCTTCTAACAAGGATTACTATACTCTCAATACATCATTTGTGAGTGCTAATTCCCATCGGGGTTTTTACCTTTAACAGGGTTTCCCCGAAACCAAAATATTGTGTTATTGTGTTGGTATTCATTGTTTTTGATATTGATGAGCTTAAAGTTTAAAGTTTAATATTCTATTATACAATTGATTCACACCCCCTCTCATTTGTATTGTGGACTATTATTCCTAACAGTAACTTGAGGAAAAGCATATCACCCATCCTACAATAAGACATAATCGCCCATCTTGAACTGTTGATGTAGGAACCATATGAATCAATAGCTGAAATCACTCCATCACTCTATTCTTGTGACCAAGACTCATCTCTATTATCTAGACCTGGGTCCAAAATCCTGCAATCAATCTCATCCTCATCATGAGGATTGGAAATATCTTCCTCATCTAGCTCAAAAGGGGGATTATCAAATGTCAAATCAACATCCATCTCAAATAAAAAATTGTCAACCAACTGAAAGTTATCCAAATCATAAAGAAGTTCTAGATGATCCAAAGATTTGTTATTTGATCTTTTGGGACAACCATCCAAGTCATAAGTTTGTTGTATTCTATCAAGTTCCTGAATCACTTCCTGAAAGAACTCAGACCTTCCTTTGTCATCCTATTCCCTGTATTGATTAGTGGCAACAATTTGATTTCTCACTTCCTAAAGAGCAATTTGTGTGTGCTCTAATATGTCCTAAGCAACATTAAGCTCCCTATTGAGCTTATTAACCTCATCCTCTCTTTCCCTCAATTGTTTAGTATATTTTTTAGCAACTTGTACTAGGTAATCATGATCTAAAAGTAAACATAGATATTCTAATCTCCAAATCTCAAAAGTTGTTTTGACCCCTGTAAATCAGAAACATAAGACTCACTCCCTATACCACTGTCCTTTTTCCATCTGAGCCTTCCTATAAGGATCTTCAGTAATCCTGTGAGTGTTATCTATTGGCATTAGTTGGTTAACTAGTAAGCATACAAGCGGTACATAGCAAAAGAGGTATTGTCATTGATTGGCAAAGATGTGTTGTCTAGTGTTTGATCTATGAAGCAAGGACATACACAGTTGACTATAGTAAGTGCGAGAAGAGACTAGTTTGGAAATTGATGAAATTGTGCAAGAAAGAAGAGACTATAAGAATGCTCTAACTGAACATCAGAGCAATCGGTCTCTAAGAAAGGATACAATTGGTAACTGGTAACAAGAACCAAGAAAAGGATGCAACCGGTATAGACATTGAAAGGGATGGTGACAGGTAAAAGTCCTAACCCGTGCACAACCTAAGGATCTTAACTGATCAAGTGAAGATTTCATCACAACCGATGAACTAAAGAAAGTCATAGTCGACCAAATAGTTATCTGAATCTTTGACTAGGATTTATTGTAAAAAATTTGGTAGACTTTGAGTTGTCAAGATGATCGGTACAAAAGCACGATTGAAGGATTTAATGCCAGAGTTTGAGGCATTAAAACATGAAGATATATCTTGTGAAGGAAAGCTTTTAACACACATCTATCATTTCTTTCATAATGTAGATAAATCATAACATGCATCAGATGTTCCCTTAGTAAACTAATACTCCATTGGGTGATGGATCCAAAGGTGATCTTTATACAGGTCATGCATGTAAAAAGCATTTAGGTCAAGAAGTCTATATATTCCTCTACTTGACAAGAATATAGTTTTCCCTCATTCTACCAAAGTAAAGAGTGAACCTGTACGCTAAAGAAGCTAAGGTGAAGAGAGGAGAAGAAATGAGAGTGTGCCGAGAAGAACAATAGTGAAGGAGAATATACCTGCAGTGATCAGTGATGATTCTAAGTTAAATAGAACATCAATCTTATCAAGCTCAGCAAAGCCATCATTAAAAGATCAAATTCTCTATTGATCTTTGATAATTGCAATAGCGAAGTCCCAGTATTTTGGGTGGACATTAACAAGTCCCTTATATTAAATCTCCTAACCGGGTGACATGTGTTTAGATGTTCTAAAGTCCTCTAACCAAGTAGGCTCTAACATGACTTATTGTATCAAATTGCTTAACTGGGTTGCATCTAATAGTTCATTTGTAATCCTTTAATAGGAAAGGCTCCTAACAGGGCACACTTCAGAAGAGTGCAGAATTTGTGAGGTTCCCTCACACCGTGGTTTTCTCCCGATTTGGGTTTCCACGTGTTAAATATGGTGTTACTTATTGTTGATTGTGTGATAGCTATTTCTGTTCTAGAATATGTTTTGCTTACAGTTTAGTTACATCATATCAGATTTGTATTGAAATTTTTAGTAGGTGTTGATTTACCCCTCCCCTCTTAGCACCGGTTGGGACCATCATTATCATGATGTACAAGAGCTGCAATGAAGAAATCATCATTAACTTTCAGCTGATTCTTCAAAGCATGCTTCTCATCCTTGCCATTTTGAAATGCATTTTCTGATTGGTTATCCAAATCATCATCTTGCATAAATGATGTGATGCTATAAAAAATACATGATTCCTCATATTCTTCACATATGTTATCATTATCATCATATGCATCAAACTGATTTGTATGAAGGGGAAAGGTTGTTGTCACATCATCCAACAATTCCTCATGACATGAACTATTAAAGGCATCCAACTGGTTGTCAATTTCAGCCTTCTAAGTCACCAAAGTAGAGTTTTGAATACTCTTCATCCGTGATGATTGATTCTTCCTCCACATTAACCATCTTGGCTGATTGGAAACTATTTTCCTTTTTACCTTCATCATTTCCTATAAGAGATGAATTCAAAGCTATATTTTCATCACCACTTGGCTGCAATAATCTTCTCCCTAAATAATACCGCAAACATGTTCAAGTGACCAGGCCTCTTAGCATGTAAAACAAATCTTCCCTCCTCTTATTTGGTTCTTCGAAGATCCAGAAACCTGTATGCCTACTGATATTAGCTCATTTTCAGTCAATAAATCCTTGAATGTTTCAACCTTATGCTCAATTAATGCAGCTAAGAGCTCATATGCCAAGGGTGAGATCTTATGTTCTCCTCTCCAGATTGCCAACAAATCTGATTTCAAATGATTACATATGTCATTATTCTCATCTAAGATAAAGGATATGATAGTTTTTATGCAAGCCCTCACCATGTCTGGATGATACTTCCTAAAATTACTTAGGAGGCACTAAAATAACTATTGAATCATTTTTTCACAACCTATATTCAACACGGGAATGGAAAATCTAGAATTTTCCATGAGTTCTAAAATCTTTACCTTCTTACCAAAAGTAGGGTCCCTATTATCATGTAGCCCACATAGGTTGTCCACAATCAGCTGTAATACCCTTCTTAATATGTCTTCATTGCAGGGTGTGACTGGTGTTGTTATTTTGATAATCTCACTAACATATGAGGCAATTGCTAGTCTCACATATTCTCTTGTATGCTCTAATAACCTGTGGTGTACTAAGGAAACCATGAAATGATGTAAAGCCCAATTTAATAGCCTCTAATCAGACTGGTCCACTTTGGATAAATATGAATCCATTTCTTTCAAACTTGATAGAACACCATCCATACTTTTCATAGACTCCAATTATAATCCAATGATATACAACCCATTCCCTATTTCTCCTTCTTTCTAAAAGTCCCGTAGCTGGTTACCATTGAATGTATTATTAAATTCCCTTGAGAAAACACTGCTTTTCAGATTTTCCATTGTTTTAATTTTGTCGCTAAAAGAACCCCTATTCTGAAACTAAATCTGCCTTGTAATTTGGTCAAACTGTTTGCACTTCTTTTGTCAAAATCTATTATAACAACTAAATTAATCTTGTCCAATCTAAGACTTATATGGCTGAAATTCACAATGAAATAGTATTTAGAAACTTCATCAATCAGTTTACATATAATCATTGCGTAGATATTTTCATAGAGTTGTAATTGGAATTTGCTTCTTTATTTAATCGGCTGAGAGTTTCCTTTCAAATACTTATTCAGTTTCAAAGATATGAGCTAGAGGGTAGTGTGACATTAATTGTAGAAATATAATTCAAAAATTTTAGAAGAAAATGGAGTTGATAAACTGCACCTCATGATAATAATAAAACACTATTCATATGAATTGAAACACCCTTAGGACTCAGAAATTTTTATCGTATTCCTCTGCAAGTTAGGTCTGCCCACAAATTTTGAAAATTTTGTTGCTAATGGTTTCTAAACTCTGAATTTAGAACTAAATCCTAAGGCTTGTACTATTCCACCAGCAAGTAAATCTATTATTTATCTATTTGGACAGCTCTGCTCAATGGAACCAAAAGGGCGTTGGTAGTGATATGCTTCAAGTTTCTTTCATGTTGATTACTTAGTGATTCATGGAGACCAGGGAGCTCTTTTCCAATGTTTAGCTCAGGAAATAAATCAATACTCTAAGATCCCTCTATTAGAAAACTTAGCCACCAACATATAGATATGGCTTCCCAGACTCAAGACCTTCTCAATTATCAACAAGTTTGATTATTCACTCTAGAATGAAGGAATTTTCAATGGTCCATATGGATTTAACTTTTGAGATAATAAATGTGTAATACACGTACCAAGAAGATGTGGAAAGAATTCTTATCCAACACTCCTAATGATTTTTATAATTCCTTTACACTTCACACAATATGTGGACAACACTGTTATGCCTTGTCAATTCATTCAAGTCTCTATTTCAAGTTACCAAGTTGGTTAGTAGTCAGTAAACAATCTTAGGCTCACACCATGATAGGTTCATTCACACAATGGTCAATCTTCATCAATAGAAATTGGGTGATTGTACTCAGCCAATATCACCTATTCAGTGTATCCCATTTGTAGTGATAATTTTGGCAACTCCCCTTCCTCCATCAGCTACATAGTTTGTTATGATGAAACAAGGTGAATGATTGTTGCTGTCTCAAAAATGGCTCTTTAGCTGAGCTTCAACAAGCACGTTACTTAGCCCGACACTCCACCAAACCTTTCAAACTCCCTATAATCTTTCATTCTTCAAAATAAATTCTTCATTTACCTGACCAGATGTAACGTCTTAGAAGATTCATTCATTGCTAGTGTATGCCCAAGCTGCTAAAATATCCTCATTTACTACAACAAGAAAATGCTTTTGGTGATAAAGACGACATATAGATACATTTTGAGGAGTGTTGTTCGACCAATAGGAAGGCTCAAATTACCCATTGTTTCATTAATGATAATTTTTCCCCCGTCTCTAGTCACCACACTCAAAACTTATTCGCACCAACTATATATTAAAAACATTGGGCCAAACAATAATATATTTTTGAGGTTATCGATAACAATCAAGACTTTAATAGTCTTAAACTATAATTTCCCCATAAACATATGAGTGCGTGGCCATAGTCTTTCATGACAATTAATGTTGTAGATTTCTGAATACTTGTGAATAACCTACATGAAGGAAGAAGATAACCACACACAAGAGACTTTCACGACAAGTCAAAAAATTGTCACCAAATTCTAGAGGAAGGAAAAGACAAACTTTATAAGGATTTGGCTAATAATTAATACCCAATGGCTAGGTAATCTCATCAAGCTCCCATAAGACAAATCTTTCCCAAACACTAGAAAATGAATATGCCTGATATTTCATAAAAAATTGGCAATAATATTTGTCTACAATATATCCTGGGTTTGGTCGTATGAAGTTACGATAATACTATATATTGAAAACTTGAGAATTTGCTCGGTTGATCAGGCCCCACGATATAATGAAATATTAAATATAAACCTTTGATGCCAGTAATTAATCACAGCTCTATTAATGATTTCCACCACACTAGGATAGCTTTCATTCACAGGAATATAAAATTTAAATCCCAAGCCTTGCATAAATATTTTTGTCAAACATTAGAAATGACATTATTAAAATTTTCATTATTCCGATGTTATGTCATATTTGTTTTCACCCACAATAGTCATCAAACTTAATATGAAGTCTCTCATATATTTCTCATGGACACAATCAACTCAAGGAATGTAGATAACAAGACCAATTCATGCAAATCGACAGCTCCATAAACACAGCTCCTTCAGACATATTCAAAATCTCCTCTATTTGCTAATAATATTCAGAGATATTATGTGCCAATACAGCCAAAATATGAATCAGGATCACTCAAAACATAGAGAGCAACCATATTATATTCTCGGTTATTAAATCAATTGCCATAGGAAGCTTGTAATATTATGTTAGCCACTTGAACATTAAAGTGTTCCACGATCGATATAAATTTGATACTTGGCAACCAGATGAATTATTTTCTTGAATCCTCAATAAAATATTCTTGTTTCCAGTCAGATACAATTATTTAACATGCAAATACCCTAATTCTATTATTTCTGAAACCTTATAGGCTAGCAGGAAAACAAGCTTTAATACCACTGTAATATCTCCAATGGATATTTTTCCCAATTTTTCTCAAAGATATCTCAAAAATTTAAACAAATAATTGCATGTAATAAAGTAGCGATTCAATAGAAATAAACTAGCAATATGCTCCAAAAAAAATCCTTAGAAATGTTATTGCATTAGACAACAACAATACAACAACAATGGATTTACAAGACAATCCAATCTGAAATACAATATGCAATAGTGAGATCGGATAACATGAACCTGGAAGTGCAATGGTGAACTCCGTTGTGAATCCACCTCAAAGATGAATTGGGTTTCTGTCCAATCCACCGAGAAAGTTTGAAGGTTTCCATCCTTAGGTTTCAGAATCGAAAGTTGGAAGCTTCATGGATTCTCCAAGAGAAGAGAAATAAATTAATAAAATCAAGCATGACCAAATGAGTCTCCTTTCCCTCTTTTAAAGCAACAAGCCACGACTCTTCAGTTTCCCCTTCTCTGTCCTTTCATATTTCCACTTTGTGTCTTAATTAAACCACTTTAAATTAATATGTCCATATAATAATAAAGTGGCATAATAATCGACTATGAAATCTTCTGGCATTAAAATGGATGACCAAACAAACTGGGAAGTTGATGTGTGATAGCTTGTCGAAAAGCTCTTAGCGATACGCTCCTAGTCCAACATTGAAATGCCAAGAATATTGAGCTCTATTGACTTCCTATAAATAGTAAGTATCTAGAAACCCTGTGGAAACTACTTTGATTGGCCTCAAATTGGAATTACCTAGGCCAATTATCACAGTGACCCATGTAAATTCTTGGTTATCCCACAGAACCATGATAAAATGGCTAACGATGCAACAAGAAAAATTAGCTCAAAAAAGGGGACATTATAGAGAATGTGACGATGATCACCGAGCTATTGAGGTATATGTGAGACATTAGATCAATTGTTATATTTTCATTGATGTCAACTAGCTTTGACTTTACTTATCATGATAGTTGCAAACATTTGAAGGAGGTGATGTTGGTGAAGGAAAGGAGATATTAGCATGAAGATGAGATGTATGAGTAAGTTATGAATAAGGTATTCATTGGGAAACTTATTGATGAGTTTATGATAGTATGACAATGATTTGATTGACTTAAACGATTGCACTAAGTGTTAAAGATCAAGAGTGTACAAGTTACTTTGGTTGGTATATGAAGAAATTAGTGTACACCGAGTAGATGTAGTGTACAATGAATGCGGTATTAACTAAGCAGGAAGAAACCAACATATCATGATATTGATCAAGCAGGAGAAATAAGGAGGAACATGTGATTAGTGACATGTGATGATGAGTTGGATGAATCTAAAAGATTCCAAGGATAAAGACAAAGTTTTTTATGAAGATCTATGGTTGGAAAAATTCAAGGATGATCGGATGATGAAGATTGAAATGGTTTAAGGCACAAGTTATTACTGAGCTGTTTAGTTTATTTGTTCAAGTTTATACTATACATCCGAAAGGAATTTGGGACTGTAGGATAACTGAACATAAAATGATTCATCCCCCTCTCAGTTATCTAACAATTGGTGTTAGAGCACAAGTACTTGAAGGAAATTTTTTGAAGGACTCAAGTTAAAGATCCAAAGATGTATAAAAGAGAGGTACTGAAGTTGAACATGGATAATTTCTCAACATTGAAAAGCAGGATGAAGCTGTATATATCAAGCATTGGGGATTATGCACTATACTATTTGGAAAATAAATTCATAGCACCTATAGGTCCTTTGACTATCACACAGATGAAAGAAATACAAGAGCATAACACAATAATGATTGAGATTGCTTCTTCTCTATCAGATGTTGAATTTGAAGACATTAAGAATGGTACAATTGTAAAAGAAATGTCAGACAATTTGACACTAGCTCATGGTGGAGATCAAAATTTGCTCAAGGCAAAGGTAAAAAGCTTAAGAGGAAAATTTGATGATAAGAAGATGAAAGAAGGTGTAAACATAACTCAGTACAACAACCGAGTCAAGGAAGTGGTGAATGTTATCCAAGGTGCAAGAGGAACTATTGATGAAGAAAATATGGTAAGCAAAATTCTCATAACACTATTGCTTACCTATGCTATTAGAGTCTATGCAATACATGAAATGAGAGCTTTACTTGCTACTGATGTTTCACTTGATAGTTTAATCAGTAGATTGATTGCATTTGAGCTTAACAAATTTGATAATAGTGTTGTACCTAAGGTAGAATATGCATTTGTGTCATCTTTAAATATTGGAAGATCAAGTAATAGGCATAAGATAAGAAATGGAAGTGATTATGAAGCTGAAGTCGATGAGCTTGAAGAACTAGAACCATTAATGGCTAGAAGACTACTGAATGACAAAGGAAAATATAGAGGTAAACTACCCTTAACATGCTTCAAATGTAAAGAGATTGGTCATATTATTGCTAGATGTCCTGACAGGAATGATAATGAGAGGACAAGTGAAAAATCAAATGAAAGAAATAATGATAGAAGAGATTACTGAGATCATAGAGGTAAACAAAAACAAGGAAATAGAGAAAATTGAGACTATAGAGATAAAGAAGAAAAAAACATGCTACATAATTGAAGAAGATGATGATACTGAGAGTGAAACTGATGAAGAAGAAGTGGTGTATGTTGCAACGAAGGAAGATTTTGAAGAAGAAGAAAGGTATGTAGAAAAGGCACTTATTTCTAAAGTAAGCAAAAATGATACTTGGATTATTGATAGTGGCTGTACACATCATATGACTAGTGATAATGATAAGTTTGAAAATCTTGAACATTATAATGGAAGATTTATAAAAATGGGAAATAATACACCTTTTCAAGTGAAAGGTAAAGGGTCAATATTACTAACAACAAGATCAGATGTGAAAATGTTTATTGGGTGAAAGGACTAACTATAATCTATTGAGAGTAGCATAGTTGAATACTATAGGTCACCGAGTTGCATTTGAGAATAGAAGATCAAAGATCTATGATGATGCTGGAAGACTGATCGGTACTAGTGAACAATCAAAAGGTAACCTATTTTATTTAGATAATGTTGAAACTTCATGTTTAATGGCTAAGAATGATGATGTTTGGTTATGGCACAAGAGGTTATGTATTGTGAATTTTGACAACATGGTAAATATCTTTACCGAGTATATCTATGCCTGACCAAGTGATGTGCAAACAATGTCAATTAGGTAAAATGACAAAGTCTAGTTTCAAGAGAAACATTATTCATTCAATGCAATTATGGATTTAGTTCATATTGACTTATGTGGTCCAATGAGAATTTAGAGCTATTATGCAGATAGATATTTTATCCTATTTGTTGATTACTTTTCTAGAATGATGTATGTTATGTTTCTAAAAGAAAAATCAAAAGCTTTCCAAACGTTTAAGTGGTACAAAGCAAGAGTAGAGAAAGAAACTGGTAAGCAACTGAAATGCTTGAGATGTAACAAAGGAGATGAATTCATTTCAGATTAATTTATTAACTTTTTTAATGAGCATGGAATCAAGAGACATGTATCTACACTGAGGATGCCACAACATAATAGAATTGTTGAAAGAAGGAACAATTCAATTGTTGATTACGCTAGAACATTTCTAATTGAAAAAGAGGTTGCACAAATTTACTGGAGAGAAGCTATCAGTAATGTTGTCTATACACTGAACCGAGTATAATTGAAGAAAGAGTCAAACAAGACACCTTATGAGCTATGGTATGGTTATATACCTAATGTGAGCTATTTCAAAATAATTGGAAGTAGATGTTACATTCTAAAAGATGATAGAAATTGAAAGTTTGATTCTAAAGGAGATGAAGACATATTTCTAGGATACTCTACTAGGAGTAAGGCGTATAAATGTTTGAACAAGACTACTAAAAAGATAATTGAAAGTGAAAATGTGAGAGTTGATGAGTTTGCAGAGAAAAATGATGAAGAAAGCAAGAAGGAACTAGAAGACTATATAATATTTGTTTACATACAAAGTGAAGATACTGACACTTTACTTGAGCAAAAGCCTGGTGTCACCAAGCAATAGAATAATGCTATCAAGCAACAACCCTTATAGATTGAGCAACAATAAATAGTTACCAAGGAAAATGATAATCATGCACCGAGTGGAGAAAATATTGAACAAAGAATTGAGCCCGTATTAGCAAAATATGTAAGAAGACACCATCCACAAGATCAAATAATTGGTGACAAAGGAGAAAGAATGATGACAAGAAGTAAGTTGAGGGACAATACATGTTTGATTTGTGAATTTGAACCTAGAACTGTTAAGGATGCATTGGAAAATGATGATTGGATTAAAATAATGAATGAAGAGATCCAGAAAATACAGAAAAAAAAGACATGGACATTAGTACCGAGGCCTAAAGACAAAAATGTGATTGACACCAAATGGATTTTCAGAAACAAACTGAATGAGAATGGAGATGTTACAAGAAACAAGGAAAGATTAGTCTGCAAAGGTTATGCACAAGAAGAAGGAATTAACTATGGAGAAGCTTTTGCATATGTTTCTAGACTAGAAGTAAGAATTCTACTTGCATATGCTGTTTATAAAGGATTCAAGGTATATTAGATGGATGTCAAGTCTACATTTTTGAATGGGATACTTAAAGAAGATGTATACATTGAACAACCTGAAGCTTTTATAGATCCAACTTTGAAGAACATGGTTTGTAATTTGCACAAGACACTTTATGGACTGAAACAAGCACCGAGAGCATGGTAGAACAAAGAAGGCAATTTTGAACTTAAAGTCTATACAGATGCTGATTAGACATGAAATATTGATTATAAAAAAAGCACTACTGGAGGAGATTTTTTTAAGGTGAAAGATTAGTAACATGGATAAGAAAGAAATAAAGTTTCATTTCTCAGTCCACTGTCGAAGCTGACTATGTAGATGAGCTTCCAACTACTCTAATATTACATGGATAAAACAATTGTTGTAAGGTATGAATAAAGAAGTAATAGATCTAGTGAAAATCTATTGTGACAACACAAGTGCTATCAAAATTTCAAAGAATCTAGTGATACATGCAAAGATAAAGTACATATCCATCAAATATCATTCCTTAAGGGAGACAGTTCAGGAGAAACAAGTCAAATTGGAATATGTGAAGTCACAAGATTAACTTGAAGATATATTCAAAAAACCCTTACCGAAGGATACATTTGAGTACTTGAGAAGTAGACTAGGGGTCCTTCCCTTATCTAATAGTCACTAAGGTGATATAGGGTTGCATCAACCTATTCTTTATCATAAGATCTAATTATGTTGATGCAAGATGTTCACGCTTTGGGATTCCTAAGAATGTGAAGAAGGTGGAAGACAAGCTAAAACTGAGAATATAAGTACATGAAAGGTACAAGAATCTATAAAGTAACAATAAAGATACTTAATTGGCTATTAAAGAGCTTATTTTTGGAATTTTTGTCAAAGGGATATATTATGCATGAAATATTTAGTTAGGAAAGAAGCTAACTGAAAGGGAGAGAATATGCATTGAACAGAAAAGAAGAAAAATAGTCATACAGTAAAGAGAAATACTACAGGAGAGACATATACTACATAGTGATTAAACATATTAAAAACATAAGCTAAGGGAGAGCTAAATGAGTCACAACATAAAGATCGAGTTGTAAACACTTAAGATTTGATTGGTATTGAATGATATATTTCATATTGAGTTGTCATCAATGAAAAAAGGAGAGATTGTTAGAACTACAACTGATATACTACTTGGAGAACAAAATGGGAGAATGTGATAATGATCACCGAGATACTAAGGAATATGTGAGATATTAGATCAGTTGTTATATTATCATTGATGTCAACTAGCTTTGAATTTACTTATCATGATAGTTGCAAACATCTGAAGGAGGTGATGTTGGTGAAGGAAAGGAAATATTAGCATGAAGATGAGATGTATGAGTAAGTTATGAATAAGGAATTCATTTCCCAACTTATTGATAAGTCTATGACAACATGATAGTGATTTGATTGACTTATGTGATTCTACTAAGTGTTGAAGATCAAGAGTGTACAAGTTACTTTGGTCAGTATATGAAGAACTTAGTATACAACAAGCAGATGTAGTGTACACCGAATGCGGTATTAACTGAGCAAGAAGAAATTGACATATCATGGTATTAACTGAGCAAGAGAAATAAGGAGGAACATGTGATTACCGACATGTGATGATGAGCTAGATGAATCTAAAAGATTCCAAGGATAAAGACAAAGTTTTTTATGAAGATCTATGATTGGAAAAATTCAAGGATGATCGGATGATGAAGATTAAAAATGGTTTAAGGCACAAGTTATTACCGAGATGTTTAGTTTATTTGTCCAAGTTGATACTATACATCTAAAAGGAATTTGGGATTGTAGGATAACTGATTCACCTCCCTCTTAGTTATCTAACACAATCTACTTAAAATGCTTTTGTCTACTCAGTAAAAAGGGTGTTGACAATTGATGACAAATGTAATCTTAAATATGGACATAAATTAAACTCAAATATCTGTAAATAGACTCATAATAATGAAATATTTGGTAATAGTATCGAAGTGTTGGGAAATACATTTTGTATAACATGGTGCTGCTACATCTCTTAAGCAAGGGTTCAAGGTGTAAGCAATATTGAGAGGATTCAAAGATAAAAAGTAGGAGGGCGAAAGGGAGTATTCATAGGATTGTGGAAGTTGGTGACATAAACACTAACAAAATATATATCCTGGCTCGCAAACACAGCGTATGTTTCCATATTGAATGCAAATTCAATAAACTATTTAGAACAAGGAAGTTGTTGGGAAAATTAAATGCTCATACTATCCAAGCTAAGTTGTCTACCAAAGATCATGTATTTGTATTACCAACCAATAATGATCCATCTTTTCAAGCCAATTTTTTTTTTGATAGGAAGCCTCTAGATAACTAGTTGGCTTATCTGTCGTGTCAACTGTGAAGTAAGAAGATAATGGGTTTGTCAATTTGGGGAGCAGGTAGTTAAATTGTAGAAGTTTCTCCCAAATTAATGAGGAGATGACCTTTCAGGTAACAAAGTTTTCAAAATTTATATTTTGGATACACAATCCATGGATACCATAAAAATATAATGCTTGAAATAGAGAAAATTAGAAATGCATTAACTTCATAGCACAATAATTATCTTCTTGATATTTGCACAAGCTTCATACTGATAAGATGGAGAACTTTGATGATCTAAAAATTAAATACTTATCTCATGTTTAGCCTTCAAGCAGTCCCATCGCAAATGGAAATTCATTCTTTAAGTGTAGATATTGTGGTGTGTGATGCCCAAAAAGTAGAGCAAAACACTACAATTTTTTTCTTTCTAAAACTTAATGTTTGACTAAAATCACACTTACAAACACAACTAAGTTAGCTGGAGTTTAAAATCAAACTAGCACAAGTTCCTATGTGCACACAAAATGGTGCAAAGGGAAAGTAGATAACAAAAAAGTCTAAGTGGTCTAGAAACATCACAAGGGTCAAAGCAAAGAAGGTTGACCAAGTTTGACCAAAAGTCAAACTTCACTGAACAACTTCCAAACTATCCTACAGATTTCCTAAACTATATGCTTCGATCGACACACAAATTGAGATAGTTGATTGAAATCAACTAGAGTTGACCAAAAAGTTAACCATGCACTAAACAACATGCAACAAAGTTAAAAAGGTTCAAAACTTAAAAAGAAATACTTGGGCACACAAACTGAGGCATTTGACCTAGGTTTGACCAAGGGTTGACCAAAAGTTAACTATGCCTAAATATGACCAACGATGATCTACTAAGGTTTAAAACATAACATAGACTATTTGTGCACACAAACTGAGGTGAATGCCCTAGGTTTGACCAAAATGTCAGCTATGCACAAAATGGTCAACATGACCATTCAGGTCAAATTGACTTTAGGCTTGACCAAAGGAAGAAGAAATAAAACCCTAAGATGACTATAACGTTCCCTAGCTGAAAAGTTACTGTTATACTAAAAGTTTGATATTCTAATTAATTAACTCCAAATATAAAATTATCCCATTTACATAGTTACAAAGTATTGAGAAATAAATCTAATGCAACACATCGTAATCTGAACATTATGATAATTTAATCTAATATGTTTAGGCTAATATTTTCAAATGTTTAAAAATAATAAACTAAAATAAGTTCTTTAATAGATTTAACCCAATTTTAACGTTGAAACGTCTAGAATGAATTAGGAGTTACTGATTCTAATTTAAACTTAAATAAAAGTTGAATTTAATTCTAAAACAAAATCTATCTAAAAAGAAGTTTAAGTTCCCTATAATGACTTAGACTTTACTAAATACAATTTAATCTTTATAAAATTTAATTTATTTAATATACTTGAAACACCGAAATACTTAATAATAATATCACCCTTATTATATTCTTTTTTTTTATAATTCCTAGTGCAACTTTAATTTCCTAAATTTCAAAACAACAAGTATGTAGATAATTTATTTTTTAAATTTAAATACATAATTGCGTTCATATTAAGTGGCTAAACAACTTGTAGGAAACAAATTTTGAATTTAGACCTTTTTATTTTTTTGAATAATTTTCAAAAATATTTCTAAGTATAAAATATAAGTTTAAAATAACATTTCACAATGTAACATTCTAACTAATTTATTTAAATTATCATAATACAAAGCAAGATTATGATAACTCAATACTATCAAATTTTGAATATACCTTATAATACTATAAGCCATAAATATGCATAATGATGCCATTGACGATCATGGAATTTGTCCAACTAAAATGACATTTAAATCTCCAAATTGCTTCATAATCCATTAAACCCAAAATCTAATCCACAATTTCCTTTCCAATACATTAAATAACAATAAAATTTACAAATTTAAAATGTATGATTTACAAGGAAATCTATGATTTCCAAATTTCAAACATAACTTGAAATGCAAGGTTACAACAAACTTTACAATTTCAAATTTCAAACTCAACAATATTGCCAGCTCTGATATTCAACTATGTATATGATAGAGTGAGGTTGACCATGAAGGTTCACCTCCCAACCTAGGCCTTTACAAGGCCATCCCTGATCTAGGAGATCCAGTAAGGAATAGGAAACAAACAGTAATAACAAACATGAAGGAAACATTCATCACATAAAACACTTAAGAGAATTTCCCCAATATGGTTTAACAAGAGGAAGGTCTCCAAGAGGCCTTCCTGAAACATGGGTAGAGGTGGACTGTCATGAGGAGAATCCACAATATTATATACAAATTTTCACAAGCCACACATGGACTTGGAAAGACCATCTTCAAAAGATGCAGTCTAAAAACTCTTTATGCCCCCCAGGTGCCCGTAGGCCATACTTGGCATCATGGGTATCGTGGAACCCCATGTTTATCCCTCCACACATGCAAGACTCTGCACAATCTTGGATCTCTTCCTGCTACCCACTTTAAAGTTACTCTACCCTCCCTAGGGTGAGTGTGCCTATAAGAATCCCATTCCAAATTAATTTTACAAATAAAAAAACAATAATTTTGCATAACAAGAATTTTAAGAAAACATCATAAAAAAAACCATGGACTCCATTAATGGAGCTCCAAGCTCACATACATGCAAGAAAACTGATAAATTTACAAGAGGTCAACCTTAATCCAAGCGAAGGTTGAATTTTCTGAAAGTTGAGTTCTCCTTCCAAGCAAGTCTTCCCTAAGCTCCTTCCAATTATAAATGGTCTCTAAAAATAGAGAGTGGGTGAACACTCAAGCTTTTGCTAAAACCTTTCCTATATAAGAAAACCTCCTAAAGTCTAGGAACCAATCAAAGGTGAGGAATAAACATCCCCTTCTTCCCATTTGCCTTCCTTCTCCATGAATGGAGTTAAATGCAAGTTTGGGAAGAAAAGAGAGGTTAACCAAAATTACACAACTTTCAAATCTGCACAACTTTGAAAAGGAGACTTTAGGGGTGTCATAAATGAGATTAAAGACTCTTAAAGGGCTGAAAATGACCCTTAACCCTTAGGGTACCAACCTCGATAGCTACAATTGACCTTAGTTACCCTATGGGAGCCCAAAAGACCCTCCTAAACCCCACCTAAAGTTTACCCACAGATTTCAAGTCAAGGTTAACCCCTAGTTAACCCTAGGTAATTTGATCTAGAAACTTTCTAACCCATGGTAACTTGATACTACACTATGTTTAACCCCTAGTTAACCCTTGACTTAACCAAAATATAATTTACTAACCATGCCAACATTTATGCAATAATTGCCAAAATTGGCACAAATAATTAAAACAAATGATATGGCTAAATCACATACACATTAACTAAATTAAATATACACATGCGAAGTATATTCACAAAATAATGACTATAGATCAAGGTCCACATTTCTTTATACAAAGAGGACCTTGGAATGCATAGTATATAACATAGGTTCCAATATTGGGTCCTCAAATTTAGATCCATGGTCAACTATCCCTGCATACTCATTGCATGCATCAGTAGGTGCAAAACATCATGGTATAAAACATAATACATCATCAATACTGCATGGTATAAAACTATGTCTGTGAATGAATTAACTAACATATCATTAGTTTCATAAACCAAATTTCCATCACAATAGTATTTAACACCATAATTCATCACATATGACATCATTATAACTGAAACTGAATCAAAACATATAGTATCTCGAGTGTACCCTAATTACATATTAAGATACCAAACATATAACATAGGATTCAATAGATCTACAAATACATAAGTGTCTCAATAGTCAAAGTACGTTTATGAAATAAGCACTGAAAGCATGGAAATAAAATAAGTATAATTATGACTGTCAGGTAGGTCTCACATCCACCCACTCTAGGCATGAACCTCCTCCTAGAGTTCATCAACGAGGTGAGGGTACTGTTATCTCATCTGTGTTGTATCCTCCCATGAAGCTGTGACCTCATCATAACAATCCCACTCGACCCTAACCTATTTCAGCATCCTGCCTTGAAGTGCCAGGGTCTATCGAGCTAATATATGAATGGGCTCCAATTCTGATTTCTTGTTTGACTCTACCTACAAGGCATCCCAATTTATCACGAGTCTCAACATAAACATGCTTTCTCAAAACTGATATATGAAACACATCATGGATGCATGATATGCTAGGTGGAAAGGCTAAATGATAAGCAACTGGTCCTATCCTCTCAAGGATCTCAAAAGGTCCAAAAAAATGAGGTGCTAACTTAGAGCCCTTTTTAAAATGGATTGGAATCTTAGATGATTGCAATCTCAAAAATACCCTATCTCCCACTAAGTAAGCTTGATCGATCCTCTTCACATTGGCATACTTTTTCTACCTATCCTTAGCCTCTCCTAGATGCTGCCTAATCAAAGTTACCTGCTGCTCCATATCTCTAACTAGCTCAGGACCAATAGATACTTTGTCCTCAATTCTATCCCAACTGAGTGGTGTCTTGCAAGGTCTACCATAGAGAGCCTAGTACATAGACATACCCAAGGATGTATGATGCCCATTTCTATTGGAAAAATCCACTTAGTGTAGGTATTCCTCCTACCGAGTCTAATGGTCCATAACATACATTTGAAGCATGTCCTCTAACACCCAATTAACCCTTTAGGTTTGTCCATCTATCTCAAGATGATAGGTCATATTGAAGTTGAACCTAGTACCCATCACTGCTTGCAGTTCTCTCCAAAATGATGAAGTGAAGAGAATCTCTATCTAAGATGATCTTACGAGGTATGCCATGTAGTCTAATAATATCTCATAAGAACACCTATGCCATTGATGGTGTATTAAAGGTAGTATGCACTAGTGAAAAGTGAGCCACCTTGGTCAACTTGTCAACTGTCACCATGATGGAATCATGATAGCGATATGACATAGGAACACCAACAATGATCTCTATAGATATGGTGTCCCACTTCCACACTGGTATCTCATGAGGCTGAAGTAGACCACCTAGATGTCGATGTTGTGCCTTCACCCTCTGGAATTCTAGGCACTTAGCTACCAACTTAGAAATATGCATCCTCATGCCTGGACAATGATATAACTGTCTCAAATCGGTATGCATCTTCTTCACTCCAAGATGCACTACATAAGGGGCTCTATGGGCCTCTAGAATGAAAAACTCTCACAATCCTCTAAAAGAAGGTCTGTAGATGTGTCTTTTATGACATAAGAGTCCATCTAACTCCATGGTATAATCTACATACTTCCCTTCAAGGGGTCTCTGAGATCAAATCAACTCACTCACTTCTACATATAACTCATCATCATGTAAGTGATGAAGAATGGGATCTCTCAAAACTATGCTAGTAGACAAAGAAGAAACCTCATGCCGTATCCTACTCAAGGCATATGCGACAAAATTTTCTTTTCCCTTGATGTAGCGAACATCAAAATCATATTCGCACAAGAACTTCATCCATCTCTGCTGCTTAGCATTACGGTTTGGCTATGTGAAGATATACTATAGACTTTGATGGTCTGAATGAAATTCAAACCGATGTCCTAAGAGGAAATGTCACAATCTCACTAAAGGATGCACCACTACTGCAAGTTTGAGATCATGGATAGGGTAGTTGAGCTCATGAGCCATCAGTTTCCTAGACTCATAGGCTATAGCTTGTCCATCCTACATAAGAACTACCCCTAAACCATCTAAGGAAGCATCTGTGCAAACTTCAAACTTTGCTGAAGGCTCTAGCACTACAAGAATGGGTACACTAGTCAATGCTCTCTTGAGCTCCTGAAAAATCTCTATCGCACTTCTCAGTCCTCTCAAAATTCTTTCTCTTTCACTGAAGAGAAGTAATAGGATGTGCCACTTGAGAAAACCCTTCAACAAATTGTCTATAATAATTGACTAGACCCATGAAAATTCTCACTTTGGTCACTGTGGTAGGTGCTGGCCAATTCATAATGGCATCAATTTTTGATGGATCTACTGAGATCCCATCACCATATGTCACATGACCCAAATAATTGAACTTTGATTTGAAGAATGCACATTTTGACAAGCTTTCATAAAGTTGATTATCTCTAAGGCACTACAAAACTAGCCTCAGGTGCTCTTCCTGCTCTCTCACATCCATCGAATAGATCAAGATATCATCAAGGAATACCACCACAAAATTGTCAAGGAAAGTATGAAATACTCCATTCATAAGACTCATGAATATAGTTGGAGAATTTGTAAGACTTAATGGAACCACAGTAAACTCATGGTGGCCATATCTGGTGCTGAATGTGGTCTTGTAGATATCACTATCCACTATCCTCAACTAGTGATATCCCAACTTATGGTCTATCTTGGAGAACACTCTTGTTAGAAAGTAAAGTCCACCAATATAACTGAGAGGGGGGGGGGGTGAATCAGTTATCAGATAAATAAAACTTTTATCAACTTTGATAGATTTCAACCATGTAAGCAATGTGATCGACAACCATAGAAAGATATACATACACAATAACACAATAACACAAGGTATGTTGACTAGGGAACCTCTTGATCAAAGAGTAAACCCCAATGGGAATGATGCCCACAAAAGATGTACTAATATGAAATTTCCTTGTGAGAGGATGGACTCTGTTAGGAGTCTTATGAAATACATTCAGTACATATCAGTCCCTGCTAGGAGACTTTGAATCCCTACTAAAAGATTCTAACTCTGTTAGGAGTTATGGAAGATAGAAGGACCCACTATCCAAATAGCTTCAAGGGCACTGAACACATTGTCCAACTAATCTATGTATTACTCAATAGAATAATACCAAAATATTACTGATCTCAACAAGTTATCACTTCTCCTCTGACTGTGCCAAACCACACCAGCTGCTTCATCAGATCTTTATACTTCACATATCCTCTTTCAACAAGTATTGCACAATTCCACAATTCACTTTCACAATCTTACATTCCACATTCCACATACATACATTACAATAAGGAAAAAATTCCTTCATTTATACCACACTCAAATAATAACAAATGAGTCGGCATACAAATTAAAAAATAAAATCTTCCACACGTTACATAAAAATTCCATAATTACATTAAACTATTAGCTTCCAATTAAGATAAATCTTCACTCGTGTGACCTCTAACCTTGTTTTCATTTCCACATCACAATTATCATGTCTTCATTATCTGTTCAAATTTGTATGCTCATATTCTATCCTGATTAGGAGATATCATTCGATTTCCAAAAACTGCTTCTAAGGAACACTGCCTGAATACTGCTTCCACTGAATTACACATAACTTTCATGAATAAATGAATTTCCATATGCTCTCTTAACCATGATATTATAGAACATCATAGAGTAATTCCTCAATTCTACATAGATTGATCTTCAATATCCCATGTGTGCTAACTCAAACACTATATACTTCTCTGCTAAATTTCAATAGATCACTGTGTTGACATCAATGACAATCACAGTCATGAATGCAACAAAAATTGCTACAAAATGACCATGAATACTCCCCCATAGGATATATTTAGCATTCATTCCTAACAATCTCCCCCATTGGCATTGATGGCAACATAGATGAAAAAAAATACATCCAAGTTCCATGAATACCAACACTGCAACACTGCTGCTCTGAAATGATTTCAAATCCTCTTCATCAATCAAATCTTGCTTCATTTTTCTATTCATCTATTTTTAGTTTTCCATTTTATATTTCTTGTAACCTTCTCCCTCAAATTATCTTTAATTTTTTTTTTTTCATGTATCCTTCTCCCCCATTGACATCAATGACAAATGCTTCATCACTATGTCAACAACAACTTCAATGTCAAAAGACACTTTTTAGAAAATACATTCACTAGAGTCCTCATGAATCAACTCAAAAACACATACTCCCCCATAGAGGAAGTACCAACATCTAGTCCAGAAGAAAAATAAGGCTCATATACCACTGGACGGATGCAACAATCTACATCACTTCTCAAAAGTAGGCTAGGGCATAACCCCAAGCATACCTCTCAGATACTCAAATGTATCCTTAGGCAAAGGCTTTGTAAATATATCTACAATCTGCTCTTTTGTGCTTATATACTCCAATCTAACTTTTTTTTCTACCACTTTCTCTCTCATAACATGATACTTTATTTGCATATGCTTTGTCTTAGAATGTAGTACAGGATTCTTAGACATACTAATTGTGCTGGTGTTATCACAATGTATAACAACAGGTTCAAAAAATTTTATTCCAATATCCTTCAACATTTGTTTCATCCAAATTATCTAATTACAATTGTTTTCTGCTACTAGATACCCTACTTCTACTATGCTTTGTGAAATACAGTTCTGCTTCTTGCTTAGCCAAGAAACCAATCTTCCTCCAAAGAAAAATGCTCCACCACTTGTGCTCTTTTTGTCATCAACGCTACCTCCCCAATCTGCATCTATATATGCACATAGGGTAAAGTCATCATATTTTTCATACCACAATCTATATTCAATTGTGTCTCTTAAGTACCTCAGTATCCTTTTTACTACTACATAATGTGATTCTCTGGGATCAGCTTGAAATCTTGCAATAATTCCAACCGCATGTGATATATCTGGTCTTGTATGAGTTAAATATTGCAATCCTCCAATCATAGATCTGTACTTCTTTTATTCAACTACAAGAGTCTCATATGTGCTAGATAACTTGTGTCCGGTTACCATAGGTGTTCTAACTAGTTTACAGTTCTCCATTCCAAATCTCTTCAACAAGTCATTCAAGTACTTTGTTTGACTTATGAAGATACCATCATTGTTCTATGTTATCTACAATCCTAAAAAGTATTTCATCTCACCAATCATACTCATTTCAAATTTAGTTTTCATTTCATCTGCAAATTTATCACTAGCTTCATCTTCTCCTCCAAAGATAATATCATAAAAAAAAAAACTACAACCAACAAACCATTTTCAATTTCTTTTGTGTGCAACTTGTTGTCTGTTGTGCCTTTAGTAAATCCTAATTTTATCACATACTTATCCAATCTTGCATACCAAGTTCTAGGTGCTTGTTTAAGTCCATATAAAGATTTCTTCAATTTACATATCATATCTCCTTCATGAGTTAAAGGAAAACCTTCAAGTTGCTCAATGTAAACTTCTTCTGACTCTCCATTTAGAAATACTGACTTCACATCCATCTGATACACTTTGAATTTCTTATAGGCTACATAAGCCAAAAACATTCTTACTGCTTCAATTCTTGCTACAGGTGCAAAATTTTCTTCATGGTCAATTCCTTCTTGCTGTGAGTATCCTTTACATACCAATCTTGCTTTATTTCTTAAAACTTCTCCTTGTTCATTCATCTTATTCCCAAATACCCATTTAGTTCCTATAACATTCTTATCTTTAGGCCTAGGGACCAATTCCCAAGTCTTATTCTTTTCAATTTGATCTAGTTCTTCCTTCTTAGCTTTAATCCAATGTTCATCTTCACATGCTTCACTTGTAGATTTACGTTCAATTTGAGAAATTAAACACAACTATTCTTGTACCTTATTTCATGTCAGAACTCCTCTGTCTATGCTTCCAATAATATGCTCAACAGGATGATTCCTTGATAGATTTTTGTTAGGTGTCACTATCTCAGTTCTCACTTTAGCTATAGGTTCTTCTATGATTTCCTCAATGAAGCTTTCATTCTGCAAATCACTGTGAGTTTCATAGAATAATTCTGCATTCTCTGGATTAGTTCTAGGATGAGTTCCTTCATCTGATTCATAATCAAGCATTCTTTCCTGAATTTTGAACTTTTCATCAACTTTAACATTTGCGCTCTCAACAATAGTCGTAGTTCTTTTATTATAACATCTATAAGCTTTTCTCTTAAATGAATAACCAAGAAATATACCTTCATCACTTCTAGGATCAAACTTTCCAATTTCATCATCTCTATTAATATAACATTTTCTTCCAAAAATTCTAAAATACTTAACTGATGGTGCATGTCCAAACCATAGTTCATAAGGTGTCTTGTCCTTTGTCTACTCTGATCTGTACTCTATTCATTGTATACACTACTGTGTTTACTACTTCTCTCTAGAATATCTTTGCCAAATCATTTTCAAATATCATGGCTCTTGCTGCTTCAGTCACTGAACTATTTCTTCTTTCTGCAATACCATTTTGTTTAGGTGTCCTAGGGGCTGAAAACTGTCTCTTAATACCATTTACTTCACAAAAAATGTTAAATTCTTTTGAAGTAAATTATTCACCTCTATCTGATCTCAAACATTTAATCTTCATTCCAGATTCATTCTCAACTTTGTTCTTAATAATTTTAAACTTATCAAATGCTTCAGATTTTTCTTTAAGAAATGTAATCCACATCATTCTTGTAAAATCATCAACAAGAATCATAAAATACCTTTCTCCATAGAATCCTCTAGTCCTTGTGGGACCGCTCAAATCTATATGAACAATTTCCAACTTCTCTACTATTGTAAACTTTTTGCTAGGAAATGAGCTTCTCTTCTGCTTAGCCATCACACATTCCTTGCAAATCATGTTAGTAGGTTTCATAATCTTAGGTAAATCTCTCACCGCAAGTGTAGTACTCACTTTCACAATATTATCAAAGTTTATATGACAAAATCTTCTATGCCATAACCAACTATCATCAATCTTAGTAATCAAGCATGTCATCTCAGTAAGATTCAACTAAAATACATTACCTCTGGTTCTTGATCCAGTACCAATCAAATTACCATCCTTGTCTTTGATTACACAAGTCTTCTCAGTAAAGAAAACTTGTTATCCCTTATCAACTAGTTGTCCAACACTCAAAAGATTATATTTCAATCCATCCACAAAGTAAACATAATTAGTATTAGTCTTTCCATCAAGAGTAATAGATCCTATACCTTTTATCAAGAAAGGTGCATTGTTTCCAACTCTAACAATTCCTCCATCATAATTGTTAAACTTTATGAATTTTTTCATGTCTCCAGTCATATGATGTGAACAACCACTGTCTATAATCCAATTATATTACTTTTCTACCTGAGAAACTAAAGCTTTTTCTTCCTTAACTTCCGTTTCAGGATTTTCTTCTTTTATTGATACAAATCCTATATCATCATTCTCATTATCACTTTCACTTAGAGATTTCTCCATACTAGCTTCAAATTCTTCATCATTAGCATAATAACATTCTTTAGATCTTCTAGGTTTAAAGTTCTTTCTATACTTCTTTACTCTCTTAGGACATTTAGATGCAAAATGACCATATTCTTGACAAGTCCAACATTAAAATTTTTTCAAACCATCTGGTTCTATTTTCACAAGTAAAGCAATTCCTTCTTCAATCTTCCTGTCTTCTTCATTCCTAGTTCTGCTGCTACTAGCATAATATCCACTCACACTCATGCTTCTTGACAAAGTAGGGTGAATACTAAGTGCACTGAATGCTATCTCCATTCTAGGTAAATCTCTTGATTGCCTCAAGTTCATTTCTACTGCTTCTAATCTTCCAAGAAGGGTTTCTCTAGTGAAGTTCTCAGTACAAGGTATAACTTTCTCTATCATCTACGTTGTCTGCTTAAATGCAGGAGTCAATGTCCTCAAAATTTTCCATATCATTTCATTCTCTGTCTTGATTCCTTCACAAGATTTTATACCTGCAACAATTTCTGACATTCTACCAATATAGCTTCTAACAGATTCATTTTTCATCATTCTTATATCTTCAAATGCACATATCCAATTATGTAATCTGACTTTCTTTGCATGTTCATTACCTTCAAAAGTAGATTGTAAAGCTAACCAAATATCATGAGATGTTTTTAGATATTTTACCTGAATGTATATCATTTTCTGTAAGGGCTGACAAGAGTGCTTCTTTGGAAAGTATGTTACACATGAATAGATCTCTTTCCTCATTAGTACATTCTTCAATTTTTTCTTCATCAATGATAGTATTCTTGTTCTTTGTGATAAACCAATATCTTGGTCAAAACAAAGTAAATGTGTCTTCATCTTTTCTTTCCAGCTGTCAAAATTTACTTCATCAAACGTAGGGCTTTCTTTCCTGAAATGACTCGCCATGGATCTCCTCAAGTTGTTAAACTTTTCCTTCAAGGACCTGCTGCTCTGATACCAATTGTTAGAAAGTAAAGTCCACCAAGATATCAATGGATACACCCCAAAAGATTTATCATACAAGAAATATTACTTCCAAATAAGATACCTCTGAAATCCCAAGCGTATGGTCAACATGATCAAGTAGAATGAAAATCCTATACCATATCCTTCCTAAAACATAGGCACAACATAGTATGTTTTCTCTGGTGCTCCCCCTTTTCATACTGTCATTGGTCCACAATGTTAGAGTCACAGACATAAGATTGGCTAGCAATAAAAGAATAAGGACATTTAGGATAGTCACCAAGTTCAAAAAGTAAACTCAAATGGGGAAATTATTAATTTCATCAGTAAATTAAAAAATGAGCTCAATTCAACAATAAACTAAACATGTCAAATGACACAGAGAGATAATTTTTTTTTGGTGACTAACTCCCACACAAAGGAAATAACCAAATAAATAAAATGCTGGCCTACACAACATGTGGAAAGTTCCACCTTAAAAGAAACAAAAAGAAGGAAGTCAAAAGAACCATTCACAAACATTGCGACAAAACTTAGTCATGTAAGAGGGAGAACCACCACTAAATACTGAGGACACCACTCCTCACCAATCTTAGAGAGCATACCCAACATACACTCATCAAATAACTTTCCATTAAAAATCATACCGAAGCATTACAATAATCATTGTAGTTGAAATAATATCCTTCTCCTTTCAAATTTCTTTTACAACTTGATGAAGAAGTTTTAATGGGAAATGTAATGGTTCAAGGTCTCAAGTGTTGAGACCATGCTCTAATACCAAAATGTGATGCCCTAAAGTAGAGAAAAACACAACTACATTTTTTCTTTCTAAAACCTAATGTTTAACTAAAAACACATTTACAAACACAACTAAGTTAGCTGGAGTTTAAAATCAAAGTAGCACAAGTTTCCTATGTGCATGCAAAATGGTGCAAAGGGAAAATAGATAACAGAAAAGTCTAAGTGGTCCAGAAACATCAAAAGGGTCAAACCAAAGAAGGTTGACCAAGTTTGACCAAAAGTCAAACTTCACCAAACAACTTCCAAACTATCCTACAAGGTTTCCTAAATTGTATGCCTCAATCGGCACACAAATCGAGATAGTTGACTCAAGTCAACTAGAGTTGATGAAAAATTCAACCATGCACTAAACAACGTGTAACAAAGTTAAAAAGGTTCAAAACTTAACAAGAAATAATTGGGCACACAAACTGAGGCATTTGACCTAGGTTTGACCAAAAGTCAACTATGCCTAAATATGACCAACGATGATCTACTAAGGTTTAAAACATAACATAGACTATTTGTGCATGCAAACTGAGGTGAATGCCCTAGGTTTGACCAAGGAGTGTGTTGGAGCTCTAAATTTTGGGCAAAATTTGGAGTCCTATATAGTGATAAAACCCTAAAAAATGGCCTCTTAAACTCCATGCCAAATAATTAATGATGGAGTACATGAAATGGGATAAAATATTACATTAATTTTCAATTAACAATTTGAGATATTATGGAAGGAAGCTCTGTGACAAGAACAATCAAAATTCTATGATCAAAGCCTTCAAAAAATGCTGGAATTTCAACCTGCTGCAAAGATGATGTTGACAAAGGTAGAAGATAGTCAAATTTTAAAAATCTAAAAAAGACCTAGTTCAGGAAATCAAATTTCCTATCTCCAATCAAAATCTTAGCTTTCCACAAGGTGTTTTGGTTTTTCAACCAAGCCCAAATCCAAAAGTTAGGTAGTTATTTTTTAGTTAGTTTATCATTTTTTCAAAACAATTTGTAATAAGGGTGTGTCTTTTCACCCTAAAGAGGTGTGAAAGCCACTCAAACATGTATATATACATAATGTAAAATGTAAAGAGAGAGAAGACAATAGAATATATATTTTCATAGGATATAATTCGATTAGAACTACAATATGAACTCTAATGTACTATTTTTTTCAACATTAATAAAGATAAGTGCTCTTCTTTTTTATTTGTGGTTATAAGTTATATATTTTCAATTAGTCTTTCAGATTACTCTATGAACTAGGGTATCCTACTATGTTTTTCTATTTGATGCATTCATTTATGACTAATTTGTACAATTTGAATAATGGTAGCATGGTTTGAGAACCTGTTATTGTTTCCTTTCGGGCTCTTAAGTTGGGTTAAAAACCATAGGACCTATTGTATAAGTTGTTTTAAATTTTGTTTCAATAGAAGCTTGTAGGGTGATGGTCTCTCTTTACAAGAGTGAGTTACCTTAAAACCGTCTCTGATTGTACATAGGATTGAAAGTTTTATGACTCTATAGCCCAAGTATTTAGAAGGCACTGATCTAACTATTATTTGGAAATTTTCATTTGGTTCATACATTTGTAGTTTATAGATCATTAAATCATTATTTCAAAAGCATTACTTTTAATTATTTAGTATAATCCATTTAGTCAAGTATTATAGAATAGAGATCTTTAGGAGATTAGTTTCTTTCCTCAAAGGATCATTCACCACCTTTGGAGGAACTTTGTTTGTTATGTACGCAATTGTGTGACATAGAGAATTAAATAGTTCGAAGTGAAATCAGGCCTACCAACCTTGGCTAGATTAAGCCAAAATTGCAGAGGTATCAATGTGTACCTGTTAGTTCGTCAAAAGTGAATCCATCATTTTTGGGCACCAAAAAATTGGTGACTCTGCTGGGGAGAGTTGCTCGCAATATATATTGTGAAGTTACCTAGAATTTTAGATTTCACAGATCAGAATCAGAAAGTAGTTATATTAGTTTGTTTGGAAGCACACTCTATTGGAAGAAAGAACCCAGAAGAAAGACATTCCTTGAATGAGGTGGTCACTCTATTCAATAAAGCATTTCAATCAGTGACTCTACTGATGAAGAAGACCCAGAAGGAGATAAGTAAAGTTTTCCTCTTTGAAAGAGGCGACGACTCTATTGTCAAGAACCTAATGTATAAAGAAACAAGTTACTACAAATTTAGATATTCATAATGTATCAAAATAAACAACCATTCAGAGAAAGTTTATTCCAGATGGTATTAGGCCATTGGATCTCAGGGGATTCCATTGTATTCCTTTTAAGTTGCTCCATAAGTTTTCGCAACTTGTACCAAAGTTCCATGGAGAATGGGATGAATCAACAGTTAAACATTTGGATGCATTTTATGCATTTATAGAGAACTATGAGATTTGTGCAGAAGATCAGGCAATGAAACTATTTGTCAGGACATTAGAAGATAATGCAAGAGAGGCATACGAATCATTACCTACACAAAGTATTTTATCTTGGAAAGAATTTGAACAATGGTTTCTATACGAATTTCATGATGCAAGCAACGAAGATAACATGTGTTATGAAAAGTGTGAAGACCAAAGTTGCATCATTAAGGAGGATCATAGTATGTCTCTACTTGATGCATTTTTTATTTTGGAGAGATTTGAAGGGGAGTCTTGTGCACACTTATTCTTGAGGATGGAAAACATATGTAAGAGGATACTTGAAACAATTATGCCTTCACAAAAAGAATTAATGAGAAAGGTCAAAAACTTGGGAATCTCATTAGATAAACCTGATTTGAAGATTCTTGTTAAGATATTAGAAGAAGATAGTGAAGACAGAGAAGAGGAGGCTTATGATCAAACTGAACAAGGCCTTGTGTTTGATGGAAATCTCAGTGATGATGAAGAAGACCCAAATTATATATCCCCTTTGGACACATTTTTGAACTTAGAGAAACAAGAGGAAGAATCTGTAGTTAAATTCTTCGTAAGGATGTTTCATATCTATCATGAAATACCTTCAGAATGCAGACCTCCATCTTCTGATCTTTTAAACAAAATGTGAGAATTAAGTCTTTTATATGATCATCAGTTCCTTACCTTTCTCAAACTTATGAATAATGAAATAGTTGCAAAGGAGAACGAGTGCAAAACTGAAATAACATATGAGTCAAGTGAGGTTTCATATTTTGATGGAGAAGATTCTTTTGTATAGTCTGAGGAAAATGTTTTCCATGATGATACTTTTATGATGTCAAACATAAGTGAATATGAAAATGAGGAAGAGGATCTTCTCCGCGTAGAAGAGATTTCAGCCTTATTAGACATAGAATACCGAAGACACACTGAGAAGAATGGTCCAAATTTTTTCTCAATCCACCATGGTAAGGAGGTAGATGGATCAGCCCATATTCAAGAGAAATTAAATTGTGGAGATGAAATAGAACTGCATGAATAGGAGGAAGTTTCAGGAGATAATGTCAATGAAGATGTTAGTCTTGTTGATGAAAAACTTGATGATCCAAATGAAAATTCTCCTAAATGTATGTCTGAATTCTCCATGTTCCTAAATCCATTGTTTGAAGAGGAAGTAGATGAAGATATGTCTGATTTCTCTATATTATTGAATCCATTGTTTGAAGAGGATCCTTTATGCAATGGAATCCATCAAGATCATAATGAAGATAACAGTCCTAATTCTAAATTTGATGAAACTCATGAAGTGCATTCAGAGGGTGAGATATCTTGGAGTTCATCCTTTGAGCTAGAGGTACACCAAAAATATGAAGATGAGATGGAATCAGCTAGACATGATGAAGAGAATGTGTTGAAGCATAGTTCTAAATTTTTTAGAAATGTCCCAGCTGATCAAACTCTTGGTGAGAGAGAGTTTGTACCTCTTGAAGATAAGCTATTCTCAAATCCTTTTGGTGAGGAGAAAAAATATCCAAAATATAGAGATGGGACAGATTGTGAACAAGAAGGTATCCGAAAAAAGAAGACTAACCTAGAGGTTTGTATGATTAACCAAAATCTTCTATTTAGCAAGGATTACAATGGACTTGATGATTTCTCAAGGGCTAAATATAGATTGGATGCCAAAGATCGTATTGATGAAGGGATGATAATTATCTATAAGGATGACATGTGTAATGCAGCAAGGTTAAAAGTGTTACGTGATCAAAATCAAGTGTTTGATAGAGGAAAGGATCAATGTTCAATTTTGGGGGGCCTGGGGCCACCCAATTTTACTTCGCATCAAATTAGTATGGATACTTGGTCTGCTTCTCTAGAGATAGCTGGAATCTTGCTATGCTTAGATGGAGCATACATCCCCAGAAAGAGCCTGTTGGAGTTCTAAATTTTGGGCAAAATTTAGAGTCCTATATAGTGATAAAACCCTAAAAAATGGCCTCTTAAAATCCATGCCAAATAATTAATGATGGAGTACATGAAATGGGATAAAATATTACATTAATTTTCAATTAACAATTTGAGATATTATGGAAGGAAGCTCTGTGACAAGAACAATCAAAATTCTATGATCAAAGCCTTCAAAAAATGCTGGAATTTCGACCTGCTGAAAAGATGATGTCGACAGAGGTAGAAGATGGTCAAATTTTAAAAATCTAAAAAAGACCCAGTTTGGAAAATCAAATTTCCCATCTCAAATAAAAATATTAGCTTTCCATGAGGTTTTTTGGTTTTTCAACCAAGCCCAAATCCAAAAGTAAGGTAGTTATTTTTTAGTTAGTTTATCATTTTTTCAAAACAATTTGTAATAAGGGTGTGTCTTTTCACCCTAAAGAGGTGTGAAAGCCACTCAAACATGTATATATACATAATGTAAAATGTAAAGAGAGAGAAGACAATAGAATATATATTTTCATAGGATATAATTCGATTAGAACTACAATATGAACTCTAATGTACTATTTTTTTCAACATTAATAAAGATAAGTGCTCTTCTTTTTTATTTGTGGTTATAAGTTATATGTTTTCAATTAGTCTTTCAGATTACTCTATGAACTAGGGTATCCTACTATGTTTTTCTATTTGATGCATTCATTTATGACTAATTTGTACAATTTGAATAATGGTAGCATGGTTTGAGAACCTGTTATTGTTTCCTTTCAGGCTCTTAAGTTGGGTTAAAAACCATAGGACCTATTGTATAAGTTGTTTTAAATTTTGTTTCAATAGAAGCTTGTAGGGTGATGGTCTCTCTTTACATGAGTGAGTTACCTTAAAACCGTCTCTGATTGTACATAGGATTGAAAGTTTTATGACTCTATAGCCCAAGTATTTAGAAGGCACTGATCTAACTATTATTTGGAAATTGTCATTTGGTTCATACATTTGTAGTTTATAGATCATTAAATCATTATTTCAAAAGCATTACTTTTAATTATTTAGTATAATCCATTTAGTCAAGTATTATAGAATAGAGATCTTTAGGAGATTAGTTTCTTTCCTCAAAGGATCATTCACCACCTTTGGAGGAACTTTGTTTGTTATGTACGCAATTGTGTGACATAGAGAATTAAATAGTTCAAAGTGAAATTAGGCCTACAAGCCATGGCTAGATTAAGTCAGAATTGCAGAGGTATCAATGTGTACCTGTTAGTTGGTTAAAAGTGAATCCATCATTTTTGGGCACCAACAAAGTGACCAAAATGTCAATTGTGCACAAAATGGTCAACATGACCATTAAGGTCAATTTGACTTCAGGCTTGACCAAAGGAAGAAGAAATAAAACCCTAAGATGACTATAATGTTCCCTAGCTGAAAAGTTACAGTTATACTAAAAGTTTGATATTCTAATTAATTAAATCCAAATATAAAATTATCCCATTTACATAGTTACAAAATATTGAGAAATAAATCTAATGGAACACATTGCAATCCGAACATTACGATATTTTAATCTAATATGTTTAGGTCAATATTTTCAAATGTTTAAAAATAATAAGCTAAAATAAGTTCTTTAATAGATTTAACCCAATTTTAACATTGAAACATCTAGAATGAATTAGGAGTTACTAATTCTAATTTAAAGTTAAATAAAAGTTGAATTTAAGTCTAAAACAAAATCTATCTAAAAAAAAGTTTAAGTTCCCTATAATGACTTAGACTTTACTAAATACAATTTAATCTTTATAAAATTTAATTTATTTAATATACTTGAAACACCGAAATACTTAATAATAATATCACCCTTATTATATATATATATTTTTATGATTGCTGGTGCAAATTTAATTTCCTAAATTTCAAAACAGTAAGTATGTAGATAATTTATTTTTTAAATTTAAATACATAATTGCGTTCATATTAAGTGGCTAAACAACTTGTAGGAAACAAATTTTGAATTTAGGCCATTTTATTTTTTTGAATAATTTTCAAAAATATTTCTAAGTATAAAATATAAGTTTAAAATAATATTTGACAATGTAACATTCTAACTAATTTATTTAAATTATCATAATACAAAGCAAGATTATGATAACTCAATACTATCGAGTTTTGAATATACCTTATAATACTATAAGCCATAAATATGCATAATGATGCCATCGACGATCATGGAATTTGTCCAACTAAAATGACATTTAAATCTCCAAATTCCTTCATAATCCATTAAACCCAAAATCTAATCCATAATTTCCTTTCCAATACATTAAATAACAATAAAATTTACAAATTTAAAATGTATGATTTACAAGGAAATCCGTGATTTCCAAATTTCAAACATAACTTGAAATGCAAGGTCACAACAAATTTTACAATTTCAAATTTCAAACTCAACAATATTGCTAGCTCCTATATGCAACTAGGTATCTAATAGAGTGAGGTTGACCATGGAGGCTCACCTCCCAACCTAGGCCTTTACAAGGCCACCCTCGAGCTAGGGGATCCAGTAAGGAATGGGAAACAAATAGTAATAACAAGCATGAAGGAAACATTCATCACATAAAACACTTAAGAGAATTTCCCCAACATGGTTTAACAAGAGGAAGGTCTCCAAGAGGCCTTCTTGAAATAGGGGTAGAGGTGGACTACTAGGAGGAGAAGCCACAGTATTTAATACAAATTTTCATAAGCCACACATGGACTTGGAAAGGCCATCTTCAAAAGATGCGGTCTAAAACTCCTTATGCCCCCAGGTGCCCATAGGCCATACTTGGCATCATGGGTATTGTGGAACCCCATGTTTATCCCTCCACACATGGGAGACTTTGCACAATCCTGGGTCTCTTCCTATTACCCCCTTCAAGGTTACTCTACCCTCCCTAGGGTGAGTGTGCCTATAAGAATCCCATTCCAAATTGATTTTACAATTAAAAAAACAACAATTTTTCATAACCAGAATTTTAAGCAAAAATCATAAAAAAACCATGAACTCCATTAATGGAGCTCCAAGATCACATACATGCAAGAAAACCAATAAATTTACAAGAGGCCAACCTTAATCCAAGCGAAGGTTGAATTTTCTGAAAGTTGAGTTCTCCTTCCAAGCAAGTCTTCCCTAAGCTCCTTCCAATAAGAAATGGTCTTTAAAACTAGAGAGTGGGTGAACACTTAAGCTTTTCCTAAAAACTTTCCAATATAGGAAAACCTCCTAAAATCTAGGAAGCAATAAAAGGTGAGGAATAACCATTGCCTTCTTCCCACTTGCCTTCCTTCTCCATAAATGGAGTTAAATGCAAGTTTGGGAAGAAAAGAGAGGTTAACCAAAACTACACAACTCTCAAATCCGCACAACTTTAAAAAGGAGACTTTAGGGGTGTCATAAATGAGATTAAAGTCTCTTAATGGGCTGAAAATGACCCCTAACCCCTAGGGTACCAACCTAGGTAACTAAAATTGACCCTAGTTACCCCATGGGAGCCCAAGAGACCCTCCTAAACCCTATCTAAAGTTTACCCATAGATTTCAAGTCAAGGTTGACTATCTAGAAACTTTCTAACCCAAGGTAACTTGATAATACACTATGGTTAACCCCTAGTTAACCCTTGACTTAACCAAAATACAATTTACTAACCATGCCAACATTTATTCAAAAATTGCCAAAATTGGCACAATTAATTAAAATAAATGACATGGCTAAATCACATACACATTAACTAAATTAAATACACACTTGCAAACCACATTCATGAAATAATGACTATACAACAAGGTCCACATTTCTTTATATAAAGAGGACCTTGGAATGCACACTATATAACATAGGTTCCAATATTGGGTCCCCAAATTATAATCCATGGTCAACTATTCCTACACAATCATTGCATGCACAGTAGGTCCAAAACATCATGGTATAAAGAATAATACCTCATCAATATGACATTGTATAAAACTATGTCTGTGAATGAATTAACTAACATATCATCAGTTTCCTAAACCAAATTTCTATCACAATAGTATTTAACACCATAATTTCCTAAGTTAAGTTTCCTAAACCAAAGTCCCGACTTCCAGGCTGCTTGCCCTGGTGCTTTCCATTATTTCCCCCTAACAGAATGACTTCATTTTGGGAAGGAAAATTTTGGATTCTATTGTGGTGGCCCATGAGAATATTCATTCCCTAGAAGTAGAGAAGAAACAAGGATTCATTATGAAACTTGACTTGTCCAAAGCCTATGAAAAGGTGGACTGACAATTCCTCTAGAAAGTTCTAAGTCTCTTTGGCTTTGATTTCGGGGTCTTAAAAATCATTTCCCAATTAGTCTCTACTATTTCATCATCTATTATTGTTAATGGCAGCTCTTCCAAATTTTTTAAACCTTGTAGAGGCCTCAGACAAGGAGATCCCATTTCTCTGATCTTTTTTTCTATTTTGGCAGAGTGCCTTGGAATATTTATCAATAAACTTGTCAATGAGGGAAGCATATCGGGTCTCTAGCCTTCTTCGGTTAGATCTATTTTCTCTCATGAATAATTTTTTGATGATACTCTTATTATGGGGGAGGCAACAATTAAAGAAGAAAGAAACCTCAAAAAAGCCTTGACTATCTATACTTCATCTTCAGGTCAACTTATAAATTGGAATAAGAGCTTTATGTTCTTCATTAATAATCCTCTTGAAAGAAATAATAAGATTTCTAATATCCTCAGTTGTAGCATTGGGAATCTTCCATCCTCCTATCTAGGTCTTCCCTTTTCTTTAAGCCCCCTAAAAGTTTTTGGAATCTTATTGTGGACAAGTTTAATAATAAGCTAGCTGGTTGGAAAGGATCACTTTTGAGCAACTTTGGTAAACTTCAACTTCTCAAATCTACTTTGCAAAATCTCCTTGTTTATACATTGAGTCTCTTCAATATTCCTCATAGATTTTTTGTTGTTGTAGAGAATATCCAAAAAATATTTTTAAGGTCTGGAGTAGAAGATAAAAAAAGATGAAGTTTGATATTTTGGGAGAAGGTTTGCAAACCCAAGAGAAAAGGGGGGCTTGGGCTGAGACCAATTAAACTTGTTAACAAGGCCCTCATGGCAAAGAAAATCTAGAGAATTTATGGGGACAGAAAGAAGTGGAATGAAATTATAAGAAACGAGTATCTCTTTAATTCTAGTAACTTGGAGGACCACATTAAAAATGAAGACAAGGTGAATGGTTCTTATATTTGGAACAGTATAAGTTCCTCAAAAGATATCATTCTTGAGGGGAGAAGATGGAAGATGGGTGATGGGGCAAAAATTGATTTTTGGGATGACCCTTGGATCCAAAAAGAGCCCCTATCCAATAAGAAAGAGTGGAAGGAAGCAATCAATCAGGCCAAAGCTATCTTTGGAATCAAAGTTTTTGATTATTGGAAAGGTAACAAATGGAATGACATTGGAATTATTGATAGCAGATTCTCTCCTCTTATGAATGAATTACATTCCTAGTTCATTATGGAAAACTTTCAAGACAACATTATTTGGGCCCCTACCTCTAATGGAGAATTCTCGGTTGTCTGAGCTTGCTCTTTGTCTTCTTCAAGGGAAGACAAACCTCTATGCATGACTATTTGGTATAAGTTCCTAACCCGTAAAATTAATTTTTTCTTTTGGATCCTTGTTCAGAACAAGCCCCTTACTCTTGATAATCTGTCTAAAAGGGGGTTCTTTTTGGTTAATAGATGTTTTCTCTGCATGGAAGATGCAAAATCTTTTGATCACCTTATGCTTCATTGTAGCTATACCAGTAGGGTGTGGGATATTATTTTCAAAAAGTGGAATTTGTGTTGGCTTTTTCCTAACTCTTAGTAGGAATTTGTTACTCAATGGAGCTGTCCTTTTCCTAATGAGCTAGCTAGAGAGTTTTGGAAACTTATACCCCCTCACCTTTGCTAGTGTATTTGGAGGAAAGAAACAATAGGATATTTAGGGAGAAACTTGCTAAACATGAGGTCATTGGGAACAATATTTGTAGAGGGCTAGAGGAAAACTTTATCAACACTACTCTCAACTGTAAGAAGAAGCTCAAGGATAGTGTGTTTGAAGATGATAAATTGGAATTTACCTCCTACCAATCCTTAGCCTAATCCTTCAAGAATCAATTCGGTTTGGATTGCCCCTCCCAATGGCTGGATCAAAGCCAACTTTGATGGGACTTCAAAAGGAAATCTGGGAGTCTCTGGGGGTGGTGGTGTTATCAGAGATTGGAATGGAAATTGTGTGGGAGCTATTGTGGCTCCCTTGGGGTTGAAATTGAATCATAGATCTGAGGTGATGGTAGCTCTTAATATTATAATGCTGGTGGAAGAATTAGGGTGTAAAAATGTTTGGCTGGAAGGATATTCTCTTAACATTGTCAACAACATCAAAGGAATCAACTCCCCCTCCTGGACTATAGAGAACATTATTTCTAAAATAAAAAATATCTCCCAATCCTTTGAGTCATTCCATGTCTCTCATAATTTTTGTGAGACAAATCAGGTAGCTGATGGTCTTGCCAATCTCGGGGCTAGAAGTGATAGAACTTTAAAATGGTATGGTTTTGCTAAAATTAATGATGAGATAAATTCGCACATTAATTATGATAGACTTAGGCAAAAAGAAGGGGTAATAAGCATTGATAATTATGAGTACACAATATGATGCAAGCCAGTCTTTGAGCAAGCTGGAGGTGATGTGGCATTTAGTGAAGGACATATCAATGAACGCATTTAAAAAATCACCCCTCATTATGATTACTTTGAAGGTGATGTGCCAGGTTATTATTACTTGTCACTTCCTCCTGATTTCGCACACTTTATGGGTTACAAATTACAAGCATCGCCTCCATTCTCTCAAGCGATTCTTGAGCGACTACATTTTTATAACTCTGCATTTCAAGGAGAACCCTTTTTCTGAGATTGAGGATTTGGGTGAAATTTTTACTATGGGAGGTGATTTAAGGAGGGAGGAACCTACCAATTACAAATGGAGGCATGACAAGGATGTATGGAATGAACTCAAAAAAGGAAAAGTGCACCAGTTCCTAAAGAGATTGCATGGGAATGATAAGGATCTTTCTAAAGCATTTTCTACTAGCTATGATAAGGGAACTGTTAACCTGGCTGGGAATTCCTTCAACCTTACTCTGGAGCTTCTTGCAGAAATCACATGCCTCCCTCTTGAGTGTATACAATACTCAAAAGAGAAGAAAGTGGGAAACAAAGCATACAAGGATTTCCCTATCACTGATGAAGAACGAACCCTCTTGATCAAAGGTAAGAAAGATAATGTCCAAATGGACAACATTGAGAATATTTGGGGCTTTGTCATTAGGGTTATTATAGAATATTTCACCCTAGAAGGCTGATTCTCCAGAGTCTATAATTAACACTTTGTTTTGGTAAATCACTTCAGACATGAAAATGGGTTTCTTTCCCTTTCTTTCTGTTGAGCTCACCGAATCAAAGCATCATTGAACATAGGACGAAGAATTTTCCCATTCTTTATGTTGGGCGTATTCTTCTAATTGCTAAGTATGCCAGAGACCATATCCATGAGACCATACCTACTTAGGTCAGTAGAAAAAAGAGGAAGAACCCCGCTGGTCCTCCCCTAAGGAAGAAAATCTCTTCTAGCAAAAAAACTCCTTCCCCCTCTATAGCTGTCATTGAGAAAACTAGGTCAAAGAATGGTTCGGAGGCTGAGAAGGATTCTTCGGGCAAAGATAATTCTAGGATTAACGAGGATAGTAATACTTTCAATGAGGATTATAGGATGAAATATTTTTAGGAGGTTGTGGAACATGAGATGGAAAAAGGTGAGATTGTGAAAGAAGATGATGAGAACAGGGTCATTTCAAAGAAGGAAGCTATGGCTTCGGTCGATTCTATCAAGGGTCATGATGACGTGACCACTTCCTACACTCAAGCTACTCAGGAGGTGGCTATGGTGAATCCTAAAGATGTCACAAAAAATATTATTGACATGGTGGAAGGGTATTTAGGGACTGACCAAGAGAATCCTAAAGTGTTTAAGGATGTCACTAACAACACCGATGATAAGGAGGACTCTCTCATAATAGGGAGAAGGATAATCCTAATACCTCAGCTTCTAGTGAAGATAACAAACATGATGTTGAGGGAGAGGGAAGTCAAGAACAATATTGCAATACAGGGAAAGATGATGATAAGGAGGATAGCAAGGAGGTTGCTAATATTGCAAATGATGACTCTAGCAAAGAGGATATCAAGAGTATGGAGGAGGATGTCCTTGCTAACTCTGAATCTCCTATCTCCAGGAAGGATAAAGAAAATGAATACTATGAGATTAGTTCTAAAGGGAATATTAATTATCACTCCCTTGAGGAAGATCTGAGAGAAAGGGAATCCCATGTGAAGAGAGCTATTACCATGACTGCACTTCAACTTTCTAAGAATAAGTCAATTTACGGCTAGAATAATGGTTTGCACATAAAAGAGACCCCGAAGCCAATATTTTACACATACATTTGAATTGTAAGGGAAAGAATGTAAATCTGGAAATACTTGAAATAAAAAAAATAAGACACATACCTCATGATGAAATTAATTTGGAAATACCTATTTTCTGGTGCTTGTGTACAGTTTCAGGCAATTCTGCAACCTGTTTCAGACTGGAAATGGTGCTTGTGTACAATTTCAAGTAATTCTGCAACTTGTTTCAGACTGGAAATGCCGAGATGAAGAAAACCCCAAATTTTTTTTTCTTTTTGGAAGCAGGTAGTCTTTGACCCAGATAAAAGGTCAAAGATTACCTTGAGAATTTGAAGGTCATCTTTGACTTTGTTCATGGATCTCGTAAGTTCGGTGAAAAAGGTATCCAGATCTGCACTTTAATTCATCATCCTGCACCTGTACTTGCAAGAAAAATGGTTTTTTTTATTGGAGGGAGGGGTTTTCCTTAGTCAAAACCCAGTTTGGAATCAACCTTAATAATGGAATTGAAATAGGGAATGCTAGCAAGTAGTAGAAGTAGATCTAACAATGAAGCTATAATATTCAATAGATATGCAATTGTATTTCAAATGTAAACAAGTATGTTGATATGAAAGCTTGGACATAACATTAAAAAATGTAAATCTAAACCTCCATGATTGTATGCTTGGACTCCACCTTAAGGGAAGAATAAATGGATCTTGAAGATGAACAAAGGATCTTGAAGGAAGATCACACCACCATGATGGATAGATCTAGGGTTTGAATGATGAATCTTGAATGCTTGAACCAAATCCATTCAAAGGCTTGAATGCTTGAATCCTTGATCTTCAATGGAGAACTTGAATGGAGAAGAGGAATTGAATGGATGATTTCTTGATCTTTCTTGAGAGAGAACTTGATGGCTTGTGAATATATCCTTGAGAGCTCTTGATCATGAAGTTGCTTGGTGAATCATGGATGTTCTCACAAAACTTGATGGAGAAAATGAGAGAGGGAGGCTTCCTTTTATAGTGATCTAGGGCACAATCCTCTAGAGGGGCCACCTTGGGGAATTGAATTCCAATTAGGCCTCAAACCTTCAGAAATGGTCCTAAATTAAATATAATTTAAGAGTTTACCATTTCGGAGACCAAAATAGCTGACCTAGAAGCGAGAAAACAATTCTTTTTGAAACTTGAACCTGGGGTCAAAGAAGAGGTAGAACCTAACCTAGGTCATGGATGAGGTCATCCTTGACCCCTCAAGGTCTTCCTTGACCTTGAGGTCATAGATCTTAGGGTCTTAGTCTAGAACGCTAGGAAAATGCAGCCAGAAAGTGGAAAAAGGGGCAGAATCAGGGTAGAGTGCCAAGAAGAGGCACAACATCCTATGATGAACATGATAAAGGCTAGGATAAACTATTTGTAAGTCCTACGTAGAAAATAGAGCCATAGAAGAGGGAAATTAAGGAGAATCCTCAGGATCATAACCCTAATTTCACCTAGAATGAAGGAATCAAGTGTAGAAAAGAAGTGGAAAATGGGGAAAAAGCTAGATCCAAGAAAAGACCAATTCAAGGCATTTGACATGACCCCAAACCACTTACTCAAAGGGATAAATGCTGTTAACATGGAAGTGCTTCCATTTTAAGATGATAAATTAAGCCCCCACTTTAGTAAGAGTATGGAGTCGATGCAAAGTCTTGTTAAAGGAGAAGGAAGAGGAGATCCAAGTGGATTCACAATGAGATAAAATAACACTTAGCTAAGGACACAAGCCCCCAAGCTAAGGATTCTAACTCAACATACACGCACGAGGGTGCAAAAAGAGAAAACCAAAGGAACAAGGATTAGTACTAAACAACCCAAATCAATTAGCATAAGAAACCTCGCTAAGAAATATTTCTCATACTAATATCATATTTGGAAAGCTATCATAAAAGCATAAATGATTACATAAGAAATAAAAGACCAACACTATAAATAACATAGCTTCATGATCCAGTCCTACTAGCATGAAAGGGAAAAGAGAGAAAGGAGAAAGTGATTACCTCGCCCATTAAGATGCCCACCTTACCATGAATCACCCTGGAGGGAGAGACCAATAGGTTCACCCATAAACTGTGCCTTGAAATTGTATTGCATCTTCTAATGGCTTCTAGAATATCCATAGATCCACCTTCTTGTATCACTATAAATATGAAATGCGTGTCTCCTCAGGATTTAGCAACTTATGTGTGTTACCTTCGGAAGATTTAGCATATTGAAAAATGCATGTCCCTTCAAGATTTAGCAACTTATGTGTGTTACCTTCCAAGATTTAGTATATTTGAAATTGGAAATGTGTGTCCCTTCAGGATTTATCAACTTATGTGCATTTCCTTATGAGATTTAGCATTATGCAAAACAAAAGGTTAGAACAAAAATACACAATATAGAATGAGGGAGGCTGTATATATGCCCACCTCCTTAAGATGGAAAAAACATACTATTTTGACATGTTAAGGAAAGAAAATAACAAGGATAAAGCCTTCTTCAACATCAAGAAAATATCCATAGAAAATACCTAGTCCAAGCCAAGAAGGTCACAACTCCTATGAGGCCATGGAAGGGACGAATGCAAATAGTCATCGTGCAAGAAGTGAAAAAGTAACCCTTGTGAGGGATAGCACACTATTCAATTTCCAAGGTGAGATTTATCAACCATGGAAACCCAATGTCAAAAAATGAAAGAGGTTGTGATTAAGGACAAAGATCCTTAATGCAAACCAAAATTTTCATGTATGATTGGATATCACATAATAGATAAATACTGCTTAACCAAGAAAGGAGGTGAATCCTGGAAAGACAAAAAAGAAGGAGACAACATCCTTGCCTTCCCAAGCATAGGAAAAAAGATTGAAGGGGACCTATTATATTGCTCACAACACTATACAAGACAATGAGCCCCCATAGATTAGGCTAACATTGTTTACATAATGTGGAGCTCCATAATAGGAACATAAATGTTATTTAGAGAAAATAGGATTGAAATACAACTCATTGCCACATGATATATAAATAACCTTACTATCAATGAGCTGCCTAATCTTATAATGTAAAGCTTGAAATTCATTAGTAGAGTGATCATGAAATCTATGATATAAACAAAAAGGAAGAGTCTTTAAATGTGGACTACGTTTCTTTTTGTGTTTAGGTCTAGTAATCATCTTAGCACAAAGGAGTTTAGGAAAAAGAATTTCTTGGTCTAATTCCTTCATAGTTTCATTATGTTTTGAAGTGTTATTTGAGATGTTGTTAATATTGGTTTGTTGTTGAGGATTAAATCCCAATCCATAAGAATGCTCATGCCCCCTAGTGTGTAAGGACATTTGAATTCTCTTTTTATGCTTACCACATCCTTGACTATTGAATCCTTGTTTAACAAGGAAATGATAACCCGGACCATAACAAGAAGCCATATTAGGAGTCAATGGAACTTCAAAAGTCACAATATCATCCTTAGTAGATTTGATAGATTCATTGTTGGTAGAAGCAGTGAAAAAGTTATTACTAAGGGTGTTAGAAGTAGAAGTAAAAACATGTTGTTCAAATTCTCTTTTTTGCTTCATAAAATCAAGATCAGAGACTTTATACTCTCCAATAAAGGTAGGATTAAAATCCAAGGTTCCCCAATCATCACCATGAAGAGCATTAGAGGAAGAAGGATTACTATTAGGAATAGGAGTAGTGTGGGTTTGAATATTCAAACAAGGATTAGGCGCATCATCCACATGAAGTGTATACATCTTGTTGTTATGTATAAACTTGACTTTACGGTGAAGGGTGGAAGGAACAACATGCATCTCATGCAACCAAGGTCTACCCAAAAGAAGGTTATAATTGAGAGGTCTAGGCATAACATGAATAGGTGTATCCAAGATGATTGGTCCTAATTTGATAGGTAAGGTAATGATTCCTAAAGTTTTCTTAGCAATTTTATCAAAGCCACGTATATGAACATTGTCAGGTTGAATAGTTGAAAGATCAGCGTTAATCTCTTTGAGCATGTCCATCCTAAAAACATTAAGCCCAGATCAATTCTCAATCAAGGTCCTAAAAATGATGCTTTTATTGATAGAAATAGCAACCATAAGAGCATCATATTGATTCTTAACTTCTTTAGAAGGTAAATCCTTTTGAGTAAATACAATGTCAGGAGGACCCAGGGTAGCATGCATGCATTGTAAGAAGTTATTGATGTTCTCTCGATTAGGAGGTGGAGTGGGAAGAGTTGCTAGAGAATTTTGCAAGGCTTCATAGTAGGTAGGTGAAGTTTGAAGAATCTCCCATAAATAAATCTTGGCAGGAGAATTTTGCAATTGGTTTATCAAATCATACTCCTTGCTAGGAAGATGGGGTGGAGGAGGAATAATAGGTTGAGAAGGTGGTAAAGAAGTAGAAACCACCAGATTAGGTTGAGGGTTATTCCTTGTATGATATGTGTGAGCTATCAAATCTTGGTCATTGAAAGACTCTAAAGACTCCATATGTTTACCTTTGATAGTAATGCAAGGACAACCTTTGATAGTCAAAAAGGGTTTCGAAAAAACCATATTAGTTGTCTCAACACTACAAATAGATTCACAAAAAGGAAGCAAAGAAGACACCCTAGGAGGAGATGAGGTAAGATCTTGATTCTCCATAAGATCTTCAATAATAGGGAGTGCATTAAGGGAATTCATATCATTCTCCGCTAATGCCTCATCACTAGAAGGAATCCCAAATGGAGGTAAAGGATCTATAATGTCATCTTCTTTCACTAAAATGTCTACATATGTTTTAGAAAAAGAGTTATCATCATGTATGAATATGTCATCTATTAATAAATCACCCTCTTGTATCAAAGATTCTTCATGAGGAGGGGATAAATCAATGTCTTTATCCAAGGGTTCATCACAAAAACACATTGTAGGGTCACCATAATTCACTAAAACTTGATCCCTAGAGGGGGAAGAAGGTAAATTATATTCTAAAGTAGGCTCATAGAAAGGACATATATTAGGAGAAGAATTAACATCAATCCTCAACTCATCTCCATAAAGAGAAATATGATGGAGATATAGCCTAAGGTCATCTTCTTTCTCTAATATATCCTTATAAGGTAATTCAAAAGAGGACAAAGCAACATCACATGCACTAGATGAAGTCTTGCTAGGTATAATGCCATGCAATGGTAAGGTAAGAGGAGAATTTTGTGTAATCCCAAAAGTTTTGGAAAACATTTGGAACAACTTGTGCAACATGATGACAAATAAAGAAATGCATAGAAAATAGATCTAGATATATCCAAATGCATTCAAATCAAAATCAAACACAATAGGGCATCTAATTCCACCAAAGATAAGAAATTTATATGCATGTAAGATCTAAAATAAAATGTAAATCTAACACCAAAAAAGAAAGAGTTGTCTATTGCGGGTTCACCAAAATGTATAATATAAAATATGGATGGAGCCCTAGAACAATGGTTTGCACATAAAAGAGATCCCAAAGCCAATATTTTACACATACATTTGAATTGTAAGGGAAAGAATGTAAATCTAGAAATAATTGAAAATAAAATAAAATAAGATACATACCTCATGATGAAATTAATTTGGAAATACCTATTTTCTGGTGCCTGTGTATAGTTTCAGGCAATTCTGCAACTTGTTTCGGACTGGAAATGCCAAGAAGGAGAAAACCCAGAAAACTTTTGTCTTTCTGGAAGCAGGCAATTTTTGACCTAGATAAAAGGTCAAAGACTACCTCAAGAATTTGAAGGCTGTCTTTCACTTTGTTTGCAGATCTCAAAAGTTCAGCGAAAAGGGTATCCAGATCTGCACTTTAATTCATCATCCCGCACCTGTACCTAAAAGAAAAATGGTTTTGTTTGTTGGAGGGAGGGGTTTGCCTTAGTCAAACCCTGGTTTGGAGTCAACCTGAATAAAGGAATTGAAATAGAGAATGCTAGCAAGTAGTAGAAGTAGATCTAACAATAAAGCTATAATATGCAATAGATATGCAATTGTATTTCAAATGTAAACAAATATGTTTATATGAAAGCTTGGATATAACATTAAAAAATGTAAATCTAAACCTCCATGATTGTATTCTTGGAATCCAACTTAAGGGAAGAATGAATGGATCTTGAAGATGAACAAAGGATCTTGAAGGAATATCACACCACTATGATAGATAGATCTAAGGTTTGAATGATGAATCTTGAATGCTTGAACCAAATCCCTTCAAAGGCTTGAATTCTTGAATCCTTGATCTTCAATGGATAACTTGAATGGTGAAGAGGACTTGAATGGATGATTGCTTGATCTTTCTTGAGAGAGAACTTGATGGCTTGTGAATATATCCTTGAGAGCTCTTGAGCATGAAGTTGCTTGGTGAATCATGGATGTTATCACAAAACTTGATGGAGAAAATGAGAGAGGGAGGCTTCCTTTTATAGTGATCTAGGGTACAATCCTCTAGAGGGGCCACCTTGGGGAATTAAATTCCAATTAGGCCTCAAACCTTTAGAAATGGTCCTAAATTAAATATAGTTTAAGAGTTTACCATTTCAAAGACCAAAACAATCGACCCGGAAGTGAGAAAACAATTCTTTCTGAAACCTGACATCTGGAGATCACGGGATCTTGAAACTTAAACTTGGGGTCAAAGAAAAGGTTGACCTTGACCTAGGTCAGGGATGAGGTCATCCTTGACCTTGAGGTCATAGATCTCAGGGTCTTAGTCTAGAATGCTAGGAAAATGCAGCCAAAAAGTGGAAAAAGGGGCAGAATTAGGGTAGAGTGCCAGGAAGAGGCACAAAATCCTATGATGAAAATGATAAAGGGTAGGAGAACCTATTTGTAAGTCCTACCTAGAAAATAGAGCCATAGAAGAGGGAAATTAAGGAGAATCCTAATGATCCTAACCCTAATTTCACCTAGAATGAAGGAATCAAGTGCAAAAAAGAAGTGGAAAATGGGGAAAAAGCCAGATCCAAGAAAAGACCAATTCAAGGCATTTGACATGACCCCAAACCACTTACTTGGAGGGCTAAATGCTCTTAACATGGAAGTGCTTCCATTTTAAGATGATACACTTGATAAATGGGTTCAAAATGACCCCGTGGAATTGAAAAATAGGTGCATAAGGCTAGAAACTAGGAATGAAATGTTGGAGGACACCATTGATAAGCTTAGGAAGGATGATGCTTTGAATAAAATAAATAAAGAGGTTTTTGATAAGGTTTCAGATGATTCTACTATGCTGGAGGAAAAAATTAACAAAGTCTTGGAGAAAGTGATTATTCCATTAAATGACAAGATTAGTAACAACGAAGCCATGCTTAAGAATCTGCTTACTCTGTCTAATGCTGGAATGAAAGCTACTATGGAAAATTTGAAGACTCTATGTAGTGTGCTAGAAGAAAATAACAATGACATAATGAAAGCTAAAAATGAAGGGACTAACTCCAGCCAACAACTAGGACTGGGTACTAGAACTAGCTCAAACACTAGGAAGGAGATCAAGGCTTACGACCAGGAAATAATTAATCTGAAAGAATCTATTAAGACTATGCAGAGTCAGCTGATGGAATTAGAGGGCTTCCTAAAGACTCTGATCTGATTATGTTGTTGGTGGTTTTTTTGGTCCTGACCTGTTGGGGGTTTCTCGCTTTTGTCTTTTTTTGAGGTTTTGAGGTTATGCTTATTATAAATCTAGGAAGTGTCCCTTCTGGGGATTATCCTTTCTTGGGATAGTTTGTTGTCTTTCTATTTTTCCACGCTTTTCATTTCAAAACTTTGTTAAAGGGTTTTGGGGCCCATTCAAAATCTACTGTTACCTTAATCAAAAACACCATAATTCATCACATATGACATCATCATAACTGAAACTGAATCAAAACATATAGTATCTTGAGTGTACCCTGATTATATGATCAGATATTAAACATATAACATAGGATTCAATAGATCCTCAAATACATAAGTGTCTCAATAGTCAAAGTACATCTATGAAATAAGCACTGAAAGCATTGAAAGAAAAGCAATATAACTATGACTGTCAGGTAGGTCTCACATGGTGGTCAATATACATGGATTTTCCACTATCCAAAATATATATTTTGAAATCTGTGTTCTATAGGGTTCGACATCATAAATATAGGTATTATCAGATGGTTGTTCAAAAACCTAGGCTTAAGGAATAGAAAATGACATGTATCGTTGACATGAACAAACATTAAAAGTGAGTGGGCGAGATGGGTTCAATCATCTTGCACCCATATCAAGCAATCCTAACTGTCCATTGCACTTCTTAGGTCATTCTTTTCATATATGAATGCCTTCAGCATAAAAATTATAAATATATTTTGAACATTATTGCATTATGTTGGTTTGCTTTTGGCACCCAAGTTCCAAACTTTTAAATTGAGCCCCCACTTCATTAAAGGCAAGTTTCACATAATTTTTAAATCTTTTGTGAAAGTTATGTTTTGTGAAAGGGCAGTGTACAAAAAGGTTTTTGAACCAAGTAGTTTAGGTTCAAGTTCAAGTTCAAAAAGCACAAGTGTAGGATTTTACAGGTTCAAGTTCAAAGTTTGATGGACGCCATAATAACTGAGTTCAAATTTTTATGTATCCATGCAAATTTTTTTTTTGGGTTATCCTTTACATAGTCCATTTAGCCTACAATTAAAATTTTAAGGGAAACATAGCTTCCAAAAAAATGTTATGCAAGTTTCCCTGCAATAGTCCAAATGTTAATGACATTTGAACCTGAACTTTGAACCTTCTCAATTCAAAGTTCAATGATGTGATGATTCATGTTCACATAGTTCAAAAGTACAAGTTCACTTTAAAAGGTTAAAATTGTAGATTTTTTGGCTCATAAATTTGAATTCCAAAAGTGGGTGATATCTTTTATATGGCAGGCATACAATAAAGAAATTGGGTTAACAAAGTTTTGCATAATAATCTCTCAACCAATGAATTGGAGTCACTTACAAAATGTAGCCTTAGTGATAGAAATCTGAGATGCAAGCAATGTTTTCAATCAATAACATATTGGGTCCAAGAATTTTATGAAAGATAGTTTGATGCTTCCTCTAAGGTCATCGGTAAACCATTTTGGGACATTATATAAGAAGAATTGTAACTGTGAATGTACAACCATGAACTTACAACTTGTATCAAGTCAGATTTCATGGTAGTTTTATAGATCTGATCATAGTAATGAATAACTTTTGACTGGGATCTCATTTTTAAAATTGCTCTGGTCATAATTTAGAAATCTAGGTTTTGGACCACATATCCAAAATTGAGCTCGATCCAATGGTGGAGTAAAAAGTTATGCCCCCGCATGGAGACCTAATTTTTCTATCATAAATATTTTCATCTGCCCCAACATTAAAATATTTTTATTTTTGGTGTAACATATTCAAATGTTAAACAAGCTTTATAAGTTTACCTAGAAATGCTACGGTGGAAACTTCAGGCGGGAGCAAGGTTCCTAAATGCGCGAGTGAGAACATTTTTTTGAAAGAGCTACCTGGTAATGGCATCCCTACTATAGGGAAAACTTTAAGAAACCCCCTCCCTAGAAAAAGTGTAAAATCCTGGTGAATCCTACATTATTTTGGGTAAAAAAAATAATATTGTTGGCGAATATTTTTAATTTGAAAGGAAAAAATATTATTTGTACTGGCAATTTTTTTCAATTATATGAAAATTCTATAAAATATTGGTGAATCTTTTATTATTAAAGAAAATCATGATGACAGGAACACATACCTAGAAATCATCATTATTTGATAGGGGTTTTGGGGCAACTGTGAGTTAATTTATTAAGGTACTATGAGTTAATTTGATAGGGGTTTGGGGGGAACACATACCTAGAAATTTTTTTATTAAGGTACTGTGAGTTAATTTTCTATCTCTTGATATAAGATAACTCTACTTTTGTAACTATTTGATGATCTGTGATCAATGGCAGGAATTCTATTTCAAGCCAAGCTTTTAAAGGACACAAAGATTCCCCCAAAAGTCTCTGGAATAGAGACGTGTGTCAAATCTATTTCGGGCCAAAGTTTTAAAAGACATTAAGTTTCATTGAAAGTCTTCAGAATAGAGACACATGTCAAATCTATATATGTAACACATACCCTAACATTAAATTTTGACCACATATTAGTGAATATGGTTTTCATTTACGATAAGCTTTGGAAATTGTAGCAAAAAAATTTCAATTTATAGTGTCCAATAATTAGATTCAATAGGCGTTATTGTGAAAGAAAAGGGGAAAAAACACATAAACCAATGGGCGATGGACTTGGGCATTCTACCCAATATTTATAAAGTTTGGGTGACACGGTCAACCTAATATACACATTATATTTGCCAAATCTTAGTTGCTGACATGTGACATTCATGGTTATGAATGTGGTTGTTTGCGTGGTTTTGAGAGAGAATTAGGAAACCACATTCGTAACCGCATGAGATATGATAAATGTATGAACAAAAATGGCAAAAAATAGAACACTATGATAGATTAACTGTCTGCCTGGTCCTCTACATTTGGTGCTCCTCTAGCAGGTGCATCTGGTGGTGGGTTATCCCATGGTGCCCTAGGTCCCTTAGAAGCAAGCATATACTCAAAATAAGAAGGCACTCTCTGATCAATAGGAATCCTCAAGTAATAAGCACACACATAGTATGAGGCTTGACTAGTCTGATGGATAACCTCCGCTTATAACTGCCTTACATCTACCTCCCACTCTAGTCGCTATCTCTCAGACTCTCTTAGTTGAACCTCCAAAGTGGCACTCTATAAACTCAAATCCCGTATCTACAACCGGAGTCACCTTATAATCTCCTGAGGTGTTTGCCTCAATCCCAGATATGCCTTAGCTACCATTGTCTTTGCAAGATCCTATGTAGGCTGCTCTACACCAACTCCTCTACATGCCTTATGGTGCTAGATCTCTGCATCTAAATAAAAATTAGGAGCATCCTGAGCCTCCTCCATTAGAGCATCCTACTACGCTTGTAGAACCTCATTCATATTGCCCACACCACCAAGTGTACCGCTCTCACCTCTGGTATGTCTCTGATGTAAAATTAAGGGTCTGAATAATGGATCTGTATGTGGTTGTGGTGGTCTCATCTATCTGATGGCCTCATTGGGGTCATCACTACTCTAGGCCTAGGTGGTGTAGGATGCACCATTGGAATTTTTACATTGCACCATTTTTGGCCTCTGCCCATAGGGGCACCTGTAACATCTTCAACATCCTCCATGGTAGGAATCAACTAAGTTGGATCAGAGAAATACCTCATCAACTACTCTGCTAACCAAGTGATAAAGTCATCATTAACTCTAGCATCTACTACCTGTGGCTTGTAATCCCAATTGTTAGTCCTTTTTCCAGTCAACGTGAAATCCTATGAAAATGGCTTTTTCCCTACAAGTTTAGTAATGTTGTCTCTACCCGGCCTGCAGTCATAGTTTTATCTTGCGAAGTAGATCTGCTTGGTTCTATGGTGTGCACCCTTAGCCATGTGTTCTTCCATGTTGTCACCATGATCTAGTTTAGATTTCACGTGCTAAATCACAAACCTAGAGAGTTATTCAAGTTCTAAGGTTTGCAGCAAACAATTTTTTAAAATCTGCCTAAGTGTCAAAAACCCACAATGTTTTTGAAAATCCATGATGTTTTCAGTCTGTGTGAAAACCTTCATTATTTTCGACCTTATGCCTTCCCACTTTTGTGCACTTTTCTTCTGGCATCAAAAACTCTATGTGTTTTCAGTCTTTCACTATGTCGAAAACTTTGGATGTTTTTGTCCTCGCTTTTCTTCCCTTTTGCTGACATTCCTTGTTCGTCAGTCTTAACTGTGCAAGTGCAATCGGTTGGTGGGACCTTTTCCTTCCCAAGGGGTTAAACTTTAGTAAGATCTCACGGTTGTCATTATAACACTAGGGAAAGCTGCTCATTTTTTAAGATCGTGGTATAGCGACAACCGTCGATCTTCTTCGGCGATGCAATGGACTGTGGGATCACTATCAGAGGTTGCTGAGCTGGAGTTTTCTTATTGGATGCTTGATAATGACATGGAAATCTCACGGGCCCAGGTCTTCAAGAGGATTTTGATCTATGACGGGCATGTGATCGTAAAGAATATTCTCATGTCATGAGATCATGCACCAGCCATTGATCTTGTTTGCTACAAGCATTTCTTCAGCGGTGGTCCCAGTGTCAGAAAGGAAGCGAAGGTGCCTATTTTTATTGGTTGTCACATGGCTGCATGTCAGACTTTTCTGACATGTAATCATGCGACTGCTTGCCACCTGTCCACGTGGGTCCCAGTTCTTAGTGATGTTCAGCTGCCTGGCAATTAGGTTTTTCTTTTCACGATCTAGTGACTGATGCAGTGCAAGGTAGGAGAATCCCCGATGGAGATGTCCTAGCCCCCAGCAAATAACCACATAATAGAATATAATAACAATACAGAGATATAGATCCACACAATGCCAATACTCATAATAGAATCATCATATTTTCATCCAACATGCCTGGCTGTAAGGCCTTCCGAGTTACGGCCAAATACAATGCAATTACAATAGAAACTCCACAAGATCTCGCAAGATCCAACCAAAACCCTAGCTATCCCAGATCCACACACTGGTAGGAACCCCCAAGGAAGATCTAAACTTGTGCTCGCAAGCCCACCAAGCAATCTCCTTGTTTCCCAAGCCGCAGCTACTAGCTCTCCTCAAAACTTGCTCCACATCCACCTCCTCTTCTCCCAAGTGGATGAATCATATGCCTAAAGACTTCCCCCACAACCTCTACTTATACCAATCTAAGCCACAAGTCGGCCCTGAAAATAAATTAAATACAAATACCGAAATTAAATGCCACAAGTCGGCCAACAACAACAATTAAATTCCCAAAATAGATGTCTTAGTAAAATCATGATATCTCCAAGCTCCGGATGAATTAGAACTCGTGGTTTGAACCGTAGGTAGAAATATAGGCCCTCTTCAATCCCTGAAATTTTCAACCTCTAACTCTTTGTGGAAAATTACTTATATGACCTGAAATAGGAACCAAATTCCTAAGCAAGGCCGAGCTCCCCTAGGCCATGCTGAGCAACCAAGACCATGCTAGTTTCCATTAAATACATCAAAACCAATTACCCAAGACCAAAGTGGGTTTATCCAACTCTACCAAACCCCTCACATATGAAAATAAGTCCACACAACTCCATCAAATCTCCCAAACATGCAGGATAGCCAACTACCCTGGGATGCTCCTGCATCAGACTCCCCAGGTGCGAAAAGAAGTATGCCTCATACTTTGACGCCAGATGAAATATCTGCAACCATCTTCATCTTCACCAAAGGCTTCCACTCCAATAGGGACAATATAACCAACATGAAAATCACCCAAATCCGCATCCATCTGTCAACCACTAGAATCTCAACCATCCAATCAACATGCTCACTGCCAGGAACAAACTGAACATAGTGCCTCACCAACATTCTCTGTAGCTGATCACTACCAACAAAAACAATATCCTTGAACATGAAATCCATGTCACCAAAATGTAAGCTCAAATACACAATAGGAGCAACATGTAAATCCTCAACCATGTCAACCACCAACAGGTCCACATCAGGAACATACAGATCCGTAGTATCATGTAGATCCTCAACCACATCAACAACTAGTGAATCCACACTAGCAATATCCATATCAACAACATCCATATCACCAACATATGGATCACCACCCTTAGCAACCTGATTATCCACGACCAAGTGCTCCACAATTTCCATGTCAGACTCAACCAACTGATCATGAAAACCAATCTCAATCACAGCATCAACAAGGTTAGGAAGCTCCATAGAAACATCCACAAGTTTCTCCATAGGTTCTGCATCAGCCTTCACACACTGATCAACAAAACCAACTTCCATCTCGACCTTGCTATGACCTCTTCTCTCTCGAACAAGTCTTCTAACCGGCCACACAACTTGCTTCCTGATCAGTAGACTCCAGCTCCATGGATTCAAGATCTCTCGAACTCTCTTACGAAATTTATCCAAAGATGGATCACTCTCAACCATCCCTTCCTTAACTTGATTAGTGAATCTAGCTTCCAACCGAGCACAAGTCCTTGAAATATTCTTCTCCACCACATCATGGAGTTTTGCAATCATCTCAAGGTCCAATCTTCTTAGAGCCATCTTCCAAGATCTTCACAAACCCTCTGTAACTATATCCAACCTTCAACCAGGTCCTAGTGAAAACTGCCTCACATTCGGTGCTCTATCCACACACTCAAGAACAACCTTCACTCTGAAAAACTCCACCCAAGGTCCTGGTGTAAACTGCCTCACATTCGGCGCTCTGTCCACACACTCAGGAACAACTGTGCTCTGATACCACTTGATGCAGTGCAAGGTAGGAGAATCCCTGATGGAGATGTCCTAGCCCCCAGCAAATAACCACACAATAGAATATAATAACAATACAGAGATATAGATCCACACAATGCCAATACTCATAATAGAATCATCATATTTTCATCCAACATGCCCGGCTGTAAGGCCTTCCGAGTTACAGCCAAATACAATGCAATTACAATAGAAACTCCACAAGATCTCACAAGATCCAACCAAAACCCTAGCTAGCCCAGATCCACACACTGGTAGGAACCCCCAAGGAAGATCTAAACTTGTGCTCGCAAGCCCACCAAGCAATCTCCTTGTTTCCCAAGCCGCAGCTACTAGCTCTCCTCAAAACTCGCTCCACATCCACCTCCTCTTCTCCCAAGTGGATGAATCATATGCCTAAAGACTTCCCCCACAACCTCTACTTATACCAATCTAAGCCACAAGTCGGCCCTGAAAATAAATTAAATACAAATACCGAAATTAAATGCCACAAGTCGGCCAACAACAACAATTAAATTCCCAAAATAGATGTCTTAGTAAAATCATGATATCTCCAAGCTCCGAATGAATTAGAACTCGTGCTTTGAACCGTAGGTAGAAATATAGGCCCTCTTCAATCCCTAAAATTTTCAGCCTCTAACTCTTTGTGGAAAATTACTTATATGACCTGAAATAGGAACCAAATTCCTAAGCAAGGCCGAGCTCCCCTAGGCCATGCTGAGCAACCAAGACCATGCCAGTTTCCATTAAATACATCAAAACCAATTACCCAAGACCCAAGTGGGTTTATCCAACTCTACCAAATCCCTCACATATGAAAATAAGTCCACACAACTCCATCAAATCTCCCAAACATACAGGATAGCCAACTACCCTGGGATGCTCCTGCATCAGTGACTCACGGTTATCTCTTGGTCATTGATTCTTGGTGGTTAGGCCCTTAAAATTTGGTGACCTGGCTGGTGATTTACTTTTCCTTAGTCACGTAATCATGTAATGGTGGGCCTGGGTTTTCATGCTTTTAAAGGTAAGGCCTCTTCATCGATGGCCCCGTGGGTGGTGAAGTGGCATCCTTCAGATGCTAAGGTGGAAGGGTTCTAGTGGCTGTGAGGTGGTGATTCAGATTTTGTCAGTGGGGCCAGTGTTTTCAGTGACATGGGCATTCCCGATTGGTTGGCGAGTGACAGGGTGGCAATCTCATAGCTTGTCACATGTTCGCATAGCCCAGTTTTGGGCTATGCGATCATGCGACAACTGTTTGGATGTCATGGTTGTGGAGTTAGGGCAGGTCCACAGTGCCAATGTTGTCAAGTTGTTTAGTTTTGATTGGTTGCTGATGAGGCTGTTGACTTTCCAGAGGGGCCCGCAACTATTGTGAATTAAGTATGACCACCCAATTTTCTAGGAAGGGAAAAAGATCTATGGCCGCGTTTTAAATTTTGACTTGATCGTTGGAATTCAAATTTAAACTTGCAGATGGTTTTCACGACAAGAGGTACCCAAAATTTATGGTTTTCTGGCCATTTCTTGATTTGGTTGGTGGCATCGATTGTTGCAGTGTGGTCCAGTGAGTTGGGTGATTGCTTGTAGATGTTTTTTCGTGTGGGGGAGGATAGTTTTTGTTGGCTCGAGGTGTTTTGATGGTCTGGTCAGACTATTATTCATGATGAATTTGTGATCCTGGGTACAGATTTGAAGATTTTATCTTTCTTGTGGATCATTCTTATTTCTGACAGATTGGTGCTAGTTTTCCCTCCAGTGAGTTTTTAGATGTAGCTATTGTAACCTATACCCTAGCTGTCCGAAGCTTGTTGCATCCTATCTTTGGGATTCCAAGGTAGCTAGTGGTATAAATGGTTGAAGTTTTGACTTTGTAAGGGTTCCATTCTATTTGGTTCTTGTGGGAAGTAGTAAACTCTGTCACATTGTAGGAGGCTGAATAGAACTTCTTTGTATCTTTTGCAGGTTATTGAAGTGGTAGTCTCATTTCTGGTATAGACATGTACATGATTCATCATACTTAATATAATTGTTTCAAGCTTTCAAGTCTCTCCTTGGTGTCAGTTTTATAAGTTTTGGATTTTCTTATCCATTGCATAGGGTTACCTTTGCATATGTTCTAGTCTTTAGTTCTTGATCTAGGATCAAGTGAAAAATACTTTGGATAGGGCATAGATTCATTAGAATTGTCTACAGGAGGATCTTATAAGTAGTGGATGGGCTAGAATAGTTGTATTTATGGCTTTGAGTCTTTGATAGTAGTTGGTTCATGTTCTATATTTATTTTTGAGTGTTTCCCAATGGATAATGGCACTGATCAAGGGCTAGTATATTCAGTTGAGTCCAATGTTTGATGGGTTTTGGCTATTTCCTGCATCTTTGAATATCAACACCATTTCAAGTCTTTTTCATTATTTGGTTGATAGTAGTAATACCCTTCACAAGGCCATTTTATATAGCATAGTAGAGTTGATTCAATGAATACCTGGTTAGTATTTAGTAATCCTTTACTATGATCTGATTTATGAATCTAGAAGTATAAGGTGTGTAGTGAGTGGAGTTTTCTCTGGACTAGGTGCACCCGCCTTGGTTTTGCAGAGCCAGAAACAAAAGAGGGCATATTAAGACCCTATAGTTGGTCCAGTTGTCTTGCAAAGCTCTCATACTTGGAATTAACCACTCCTAACATTAGTCTCAAGGCATATTGGTAGCCCTAAGTGGCGTAAGCATTTTTAAACACCAACACCAATCTCTGACAACATACCCAATATACTCCTGACTGCACAATGCATATGACAACCAAGCAGTCCATCCTAACCCCAGCTCTCAAACTAGCCATGCATAAGTGGAAAAATCCTATGGGGCATCTTGTATAATGCCATACTATCTCCATACCCATGTGATTAGGAACCTCTCTAGGATAGTAGTGGATCATCCTATCAATACTCAGCTTTGACAAAAGTAACCAAACTGGGCTCGAGCAACTAGCCACACCTCAACCTGTAAGTACAACCTCCAAATCATGAAAGTCATGTCATCTAAGACATGCCTCCAATACTTTGTACGACCCATCTATACCTGTGTGAGGTAACTAAATATCTATAAATCAGGCTTTAGTGGTTGCCTCTCCTCATCGCATATGGGCCGCCATATCAGGATGTGCTCACAAGCTCAAATCTATAGTACAAGTGCACTTGAAGAAAATGATTTACCCCCATGGTAAACAATATCATGCATCTCACTAAACATATGGGCTAATAAACACTGACCCCATCCCAGCTTAGCAGGACTAGCCATCAGGCGTGCAACAATTGGGGCCCATCCCATCAGAAGACCATTCTACTGATGACCTGACATGATGATCCCTTTGATCATCCCTCCTAAGATACACTCTAGTCTATGAGTTTGATTGTATCTTTGTACAAGAGTCTCCCATGAAATTGATTGAGCTAACTGCTCGTCATCACCGAACAGAGTCCTAAAAGCATGCAGACCTAAATTCCCCGCACTGATATAATCAGGATGAGGACCATGAAACGGTATCCAGAGAATCCTATAAACATCCTCAGGTGTCATGGTGATCTCTCTAGTAGGAAAATGAAAGGTCTGGGTCTCATAGTGAAACCTCTCTATAAGTGCAATGATCAATCCATGGTTTACCTGAATGTCAGGTAACTGAATCAGATACTCAAAGCCATATACAACTAGATGTACTTTCAGTGGGTCAGGAAGTGTACACATAGTCTTTGGTTAGTCGGGTGAGAAATATGGACATGTACATCTAAATAGTGAACCTACACACCACAAAAACAAGGACACCCTATCAGTAACTTGGTAAAAAATTAGGCTATAAGCATGGAAAATGAGAAATTGAATACTAAAGAAGGTCCATTAATGACTAAGCTATCAACCTATGAAATTAGAAAAATCAAATTTTTGACCTAAGGATGTGAAAAATGCTCACTCTTTTCCATACGAGTTTTCAAATTGGCACCAAAACTCATACGAGTTTCTACAAGGTCCCGTATGACACTTCATGCATACATGACTCTTAGATAGTTCTCGTACGAGACTTGAGCTACCCGATGAAATGTCGTATGACAGAGGGGTCCCTCTCATACGAGTTATAGTTCAAACACACATGACACTCTATCGGGACCTAAAAAATCATACGAGTCCAAGCAGACTATCGTATGAGTTTTCATGAATGAAAAATTGAAAATAAAAGAAACGTGCAAAAAATCCTACAAAGCATGAAAACAAGCACACATTGAATGCAGGAGAGGCACAAATGTCCACTTACAAGGTTCTTGTACTGGGGAGGTCACTGGTATCGACGACTATGGTCAAATTGGTGTGAGGAGACATGAACTTCCATTTTCTCTCTAAGGGCTCCACAAGTTTCTCTAAAGTTAAAAGGAATAATGATTTGAAAAAGACCCTTTTGGGCCTTATATAGGTTTTGACCTAATTTTTCAAAGTGCTCCGTTTTGCGTAAAAATTGCACCCCTAGCTAATTTTGATGTTCTAAACCTATTTTTGGAATGAAAATCAAAATATGAGATTGTTTAGTTTGTAAAAATTGTGATCTAAAATTTTTGAATGCAGGATGGTCGAAAGCTTGCATAATCGACCTTCAAACATCAATGAAATCCAAAATTCAACTTAACTGATTATCATACATCAAACTATCAAAATTTCAATTTGGTCAACCATGGTCAACTTATGGTCAAACCTAGTCAAACTTGGTCTTTAAGACCTCCAAATGATGCAGAACACATCTCCAGACGTGGACAACCATTTTTCAAATTGATTTACATGCTTCAAACAATCTCTCAATGCTAACTTTCTTGTTAGATTTTGATTTTCATCCTGAAAGGGCATGGTATTGCACATCTTTAATCAATTTTTCTTCACTAATCAAGACAACAACCACATCTAGTTGTTGATTTCATCAAAAGTCCTCATCGCTTGGGGCACATCAGATTCATCAAGATCCATATCAATCTGGTGTTCTCCTACAAACTTGTAAACTATATCAGCTCTTCGTAACCATCAGTTCATTAGTGTTATTTCCTTTGTTCTTTGTAGCTAAAGGGTTCAGATTTGACACCCTTTCGATTCCTTTGGACAATCAGGTCTGGAGTTAGGACAATCACTTCTTGGTAATCATAAGGTTCAAAATCAGGCATTTTGACACTTACTCGTAATCACTGGTTCATTGTTGCTTTAGTTAACATCATCTTGATTCTTTAGTCAATCAAGACTTGAATCAACATCTTCAAATCAATCAATCGGTTTCTGTCTCGAAATCGGTTAATCTTTCAGGATCAGTTTCTCCACCACATAACTGAGTCCATCTCATCATAAAAAATAGATTAATATTTGAACCATCATGCTTCACATAGTAATTCAGAGAGGGGCAAAATGTAATACCCCAAAAATGGGCTATAGGACCATTGACCTCTTGTATTGACAAATCGATCAAAATCGACACAAAAGTCCTAACCAAAGGCACATCTACGCATCAAATCATCAAAAACCTAATCGATTTAATCTCAATTCTACACCGAGGAATATTTTCTAAATATTCCTAATTATCTCCTAATTGAATATTATTTGGTGATAAATATGTTCTATTTATCCCAAAGTTAATTAATTGAATGTGTTCAATATTTGATTCATTAATTTAATTCTTCCACTTAATCATTTAATTAGATTTAATTATATTTATTCCTAATTAATATTATTTAATTTTGACAATAAATAAAAAATCCTATGAATAATTGATTAAATTCTTATTTAATTGATTAAATCCAGTTGTCAATATTTAATGATATAGTTTTGGAATAAAGTTTGATTAAATAATTGATTAACCCATAAATCAATTTTTTTAATTAAAAAATTAGTTAAGTTGAAAATAATTCATTTGAATTATTAAATTAATTCATAATTATCCATGCACATTCAGAAAAATAGTTAAACTTTAAATCAGTAAATCAATTCAATTTGTTATCTTTTTGAACTCAACATCTATTTCGAGTTAAAAAAGTTGATTTAAACTTCTGATTTGAGTTAAAAAGCTAATTTTGCATGATTTTGTGAGTTAACTAATTCTGATTTCTTGATAACTCAAAAATCAATCTGAGTTAATCAAGGAGAGATTTTTGGCTTTCCACAAGCTTTCGAAAATCTTGGATTTCTATATAAACAAGGCTCAGCCCTTCATTTTAGATCCTTACATGTCGCGTCCTTCTTTTCAACTGCACTTTCAACTGTCTGGAGAATCAAGCTCTTGCGAACAGGTGATTGTGAGATCTTTTTGCAATTTCATTCATTATTTTCAATCCATTTTCATAGCATTCATAGCATTGTTAGATTAGATTGGCAATCCATTTCATTCATTTTAGATCAAGTTTCATACAATTTTTCATCATATTGCATAGAAAATCCAAAAATATAGATTAATTTGCATCCATATTCCATTGCTTTCATCATTTAAATCCTTTATTTAGGTATTGCATTGTCACTGGTCTCAGTCATAATCTGAGAATATCAAACTCATACCTACTAGAAGGCAGTAAATTGCCTGGTTAGCTTCATTATTTCATTTATAGATTTCTTGATTTGCTAACCTCTAAGGTTTTACTAAAGTATTGTGTCTACAGCTAGGCACAAAATTCACAGGCACATTTTTGGTGCCTATTGTGGGGCCCTACGATGGGTTTCCTTTCTAAATCTTCAATTTTATATCATTTTTTCTCAAAATTATGATTTTTAATTTTTTGTTCATACAATTTCGTACGACATTCCATAGATTGTTGTATCAGGACCTCGTGTTTGTTGTACGATAGAAAACAATCTAAAGTGTTGTGCTGATTGTATGTGCATTGTTGTACGAGATTTGAATTGTCGTCTACATACTAACCCACTATCGTATCATGTCTGGATTGTCGTATGAGAAGTAGCATATTGTCGTATGAGTTTTGGTACCAGAATTTCAATTTTTGTATCAGAATTTCAAGTAGTCTTTAATATTTTGATTTCAAATTTTTGCTGATGGCTAACCCTAATGATTGATACTTGCTGTTTCTGGTCACTTTTCTCTCAGGAAAGCTCAACAAAAGAAAAAATAAGGTAAAATCTACTAAGCGCATTGCGTGGGATCTAAGGTATTTCACTGCATCCCTATAACACTTTGATTTTGGGAAATAAAATGAACCTCTCACATGTTTAGCTTGAGTGTCTCTTGCTTTCATAAATCACACATTCATTTTGGATCTAAAAATAAAATAGATTTGCTTTCTTTCACATCCATTTCACATAGTAATTAGGCCCTGTGAACACTATTTGTGGAGTTCTTGAGAGAGTGGGCTTCATTCACTTGTTTTTCATGTGAAGCTCTTCTTGAAGATATATCCCCTTATAGGTAGAGAGGATTTGTTATCATCTCATAGTCTTACTTGGTTTAATCTTCATTTGACGGTATGTTCTCTCTTGGTCCCACTTAGAGAGCTTGGTAGTCATTTTTGTTGACATAAGAACCTTGGTGAGGTGGTTTCAATTTAGTGTATCAATCAATTTGTTTGCTATGTTTTGGTGAAGTGAAGAGGCTAGAGGATTATGCTCTATTCCCTTTTTGGTTAGCATTAGAAACTCAGATCCTTGAATCTGAACTAAGTCCCCATGTGGTCCATTTTATGAGTCACCTTATTAGAGAGGGTTAACCATAGTGGACATTCCCTTTATTGGGTCAACCACATGGATAGAACCTCAAGCGGTAATAGCCATTTTCACCATGGTAGCAGCTGTCGCTATATAAATGTCCTTGTGGAAGAAATATCCACAGGTGCAGTTTCTTGTTGGGCTGTCAGATCTCCTCAGCATCTCTAATTGATTAAATTCTTAGAATGTGTCAAAACCTCGGTGCACATGGATTGGAGTTCACCCTCTTGAGATTGCAAAAGTTGTAGAGTTGACCAATACTACAAACCCTAGTGCAACCAATTTTTTATTTTCTAGGACTATGCGCATGATTGCAAAACACTTGAGAACATACAAAAGTAGAATTTTTAGGGAGTAGAATCATAAGTCACTATTCTTGTTCATGTGCAAGGTTTCTTTGTCCCTTTCTCATTTTTGGAAGAAGATTGCTTTCTCCCTTGATTTCTATCTTGCGTGTCTGATATCTAATTAGTCATTTAAAAATGAACAAACCCAGCCATCAAAATCAACAAACAATCTGAAAAATTGCAAAATCTAAAGAAAAATCCTTTTCTAGTGTCAGTTGTTGTCCTGGAAATACAAAAGTCATATGAGTTTTTAAACTGTCATATCAGAACCCCTAGAAACTCATATGAAAGCCTGTACTTTATCGTACGACTGTTGTAAAAAATCCAAGAAAATTTTAATACTGGTAGCAATTATTGTATGAGTTTTTGTCAATTGTGGTGTGAGACCTTATCCTGACTTGTACGAGCCTAGAGAAAGGTGTATGAGAGTTGAGTCAAATTTGTCAAAAAGCCTTCAAATTTTTTATAAATTCAACCATTGAAGTCAACTACTAGATTCTGTCAGAAAATTCACTGTGTCAGGAACAAAGAAAAAAACCAGAAAATTCTAATCAATTTTTCTAAAAGTGGTCTCTTGATTTTGATTCATCCTTTTGATCTACCAATTTGAATCTCATTTGATCTTGTGTCAAAACCTCATCAAAATCATCTTTCAATTCAATCCTTAAACTGACTAAGTGTTGCAAGCTTGTGTTCATTATCTTTTGGGTATCTACCCATACATCTAGGGCACAATATCCTATACTTACATCCAATCAAACCAATTCAATCTTGACAAGGTTGCATCATTTGATTTTTCCTGAATCAGATCTTTCATCAGTTATCTTAATCTTACTCTTCAGATTCATTCGAGGTTAATGGTGGAAACCAAAGCTTCCTCACACAAAAAAATTGGAGAAGAACCAAAATTCTCACCTTTGTCTTCTTACATTGTTCAATCCATTAATCAACCTTACGATACAACTCATTATGAAGAAGACACTCTAGGTAATCTACATGTGAAAGAAGGTTTTTCTAATCCTCCTCAATCAACTCATGAAGGTAATCAATCAACTCCACATCAAATAATCCCTGGTAGTCCTCACAATACCACAATGTCTCAAGGAGGAGGAAATCAAGGCTCCCAAGGTCACCACTATAATCATGGTGGAGATCTAGAACCAACACCCTTTGAAATTGAGCGATATAAGAATGATGATGACTTTTGAAGAATGATGAAACATTTCTTGCAAGAAGAGAAAGAAGCCTATTTCTTACAATTAGCTCAACAAGGAGCCAAAATTCCTCAGAAATTTGATGTCGAAGATATCATCACATAAGAGGAATAAAATCCCATCACAACAATGATTGAATAGATGCATTCCATGCAAGTGAATCTCAACAAGCTAGAAAAAGAGAAAGAACCTAAAGAATTCTCTATGGAGGCTCTATGCCCCTTCCCATTTGATAAAAACTTGTACATGCCACCATTCCTGAAAAGAGTGGAGATACTAAAGTATGACAAATACGATGGAAACTCTGATCCCCAAGATCATGCCAAAATTTTTTGTACTCAACCTATGGAGTTTATGCATGAACCAACCTACTTGATGTGTCTTTTCCCATGATCTTTGGGAGGAGTGGCCATTCATTGGTTCTCTAAGATGCCTCCAACAATCAAAACCTTTGAGGAGCTAATCAAATTGTTCTACCAACAATACTCTTACAATATTCAACATCTAGTCACTATGATCGACATCTGTAATCTAAAGCAAAATGTAGGAGAGCACTTTCTAACCTTCCTCAAATGATGGAGGAAGAAGTTTTCACTCTATGCTTGACCTATTCTAGAAACTAAAAAACTTGAGAGCTTCATCAATAATCTGATTCCAGAACTCCATTATCATTTGCACATGAAAAATCATACTTCTTTTGAGAAATGGTTGAAAATGCTATAAATATTGAAAATGTACTTGCTTTTAAGGAAGATATAATGCTTAATAAAGACAACAAGTGTGAATCAGGTTCTAGTTCCAACAACAAAGATAAAACCAAATTCTGGAACAAGAACAAAAACATTGTAGCAGATGGTGTTGTTGATCACATCAGTGCTCCATCAAAGGCACCAGCATTCAATCTCACTATTGGCACCTAAGCCATAAAAGCTTATGAGATAAAGGCATCTGAATCTTCTAAAAAGTCTAATGACTATAAACCATGGGTTACAAAACCAAAGCGCGAGTTCACTCCTTTGGGCGAGTCCTTAGAATCTACCATGAAAACACTATTAGCAAAAAAAATCATCACATTGACTGAGATAAAACCATATGATCTTGAAGTCAAGCCTAAATGGTGGAAAGAGACTGATTTCTATGACTTCCATTAAAAAAAAGGTCATTAAACCAATAACTGCATGCACTTGAAACATCTCATACAAGAAAAAAATGATGATGGAGAAATTGTAATTGACAACCATAAAACCAACACTGATCATATGACATTCACGGAACCATTTCTGAAGCATACTAAAGGAGATTCATCTTCTCAGCCTAACATGGGTGCTAAAGTCAATTACACCTACTTTAGAAACAATGCTATTATAAAGATGGTTGAACCATGCCTATCTAAACATTGCAATGTCATCACCATTGTAAGGAAATTTAGAGATAATCAATCAGCAAAAGCAGTAACTTGATCACAAGCTCAGATACATCTACAAGGACAAAACTCAAGTTCATCAAATGCCCCTAAGGTGCCTTTCAATCTTTCATATACTTCTAAATAGAGGGCTACCTCAAAATCATCAAATCCTAAAGAGACCAGGCCCACATCATATAGTATTGTCCAACAACTCCAGCATACCAATGCAAAAATATCCATGTTTGAGTTGCTTTGGATATCTCCTACTCATAGGGCTATTCTAGATAAAGCTCTGCTTGGTTCCAATGTTCCTGACAATCTTGGTCATCTGACATCACCCTAGTATATCTCTTTTTCAGAGGAAGATGACAATTCACTAAGTCATCCGCATAACCAACCCTTGCACATTGAAGTCTTAATCCAAAACCGTCATGTCAAACGTGTGTTGATAGATGGAGGCACTGGTCTAAACATCTATTCCTACAAATTGGTCACACAACTAGGATTATCAGAAGATGCTATTGATCCTAAAAAGAAGATAACCATAAAAACATATGATGAGAAAGAAAGATCTTCCAAGGGAACAATTATACTACCTATCAGAATAGGACCAGTTATCAGAGACATCACCTATCAGGTTCTAGATCTTCCATTGGCCTACAATATTCTTCTAGGGAGACCTTGGATACATGAAATGCAAGATATTCCATCCACATACCATCAATGTGTGAAATTTCCTTATGATGGAGTAGAGGTAACAATTCCAGCTAACATATCTACATCTTGCAATGCCTTGAAGGAGAGTGCTGAGAAACTTGTTCCACATAATAGAGAATCTTCCACTAAGAAAACAAACATCACCTCTACATCCAAGATGGAAGACATTTCCAAAGAGGTCAAAATCAAGGACACTGGCATGGGAGAATATACTATGGAACCAGTCCTATCTCTAACATCTCTCCTGGTCTCACCTAAATCTTATGGGAAGCCTTTAAAATAGACAAAACAAGAATCTAAAGAACCTCAAGCTATCTACAATGGAAGTTTTTTCACAGAACAAGTGTCCAAGAAAGAGTTTGAAGAGGATGAAGTTGTGCTTGCATGGCTATACAAAGATGATTCCCAATCTACATCAGTTTAGAAATGTGACTCCAAGTCAAACAAGGTTCCTTCAAAGTCATATGGACCAGGTCACAAACTCATGTCTAAAATGGGATACACATGAAAAGGACCTCTAGGAACATTAGGCAAAGGTCTTATATCACCCATTGCACACTGTGGATGGACAAACAAAGATACTACAGGTCTAGGTTATTAGAAGAAATCCTTCCATCTCAGTGGAAACTCTCCTCATGTGATAGAATAGATAGAACCATAAGTGAATAAAACTGAAGAGGGAGAATCTCAATAATCAAATAGTGATGATTCATACACTACTGATCTTATCCCTTATGAAAGTTTACCTCAAAACATACTAGATCTTCTTAAGGATGAAGAGAAACCTAAGAAGAATATCAATGTAGTGGATACACAAGAACCTACTACTAAACAAGAAGAAGGTAAACCTCTCACAATAGTTGAACATTTGGGATACAATAGTGATTCTGAAATAGACTCCCATGAATATGAATTCCACTCAGAATCTAAGGGCAATCTTTCTTGGGGGATTCATCCTAACTTTACACATGTTCTTAGATTTCCCAAAGGTCTAGATGAAGAATCAGAGGATGAATCAAATGACTATGAATGGGGAGTTATTCTAGAAGAAGATGAGATTATCACGGAGAAACCAATTTATGTCATTCACCAATATTCATTTAAATTTGATGTAAGTGTAGAGAAAAATGACAAATTGAACGAGTCTGATCCACCTACTACTGAAGTGGAATCCAATAATGACGTTGAAACTATTTGTGAACTAAACATTCTGAGTAGTAATATCACCTTTGAATTTGAGAGCCAGGTTAGGACCAATGATGACAACACCATATGTATGAACACCATTTCCCAATCCTCCCCTACATTGACTATCCAACATCTAGAGCTTATTGACCGGACATCTAATGATCCAAACTGAGATATCCATACCTTTTGAACTAACTACAATTTTCCCTGTTACCTCAATGTAGTGGAACCTATGAAAACTTCCATCAGTGAACCTAGTGTTAGCATGAAAGAGTCAGATATCAAATATCTCAATTAGAAAAACAAAAGAAAAAAGAAAAAGAGTTTTGAGGGTGAAAACCACTTTGTGGTAGTCTCAAAACCTAAAATAGTAAAAATAAAAGACGTATCCGAAGGTGAAAACCCCCTGGGGCATGTAAGGATGATATATTTGATGTCCTTTTGAGTCATTTATAGGATATATCTCCAATACTGATAGAACCCACTCAGTCTATCAACTTGGGTACAATAGAGGAACTGCAACTGATTCATGTAACTCAATCCTTATCAAGTGAAGAAAAACAAGCATTTACCAAATTCTTGACAGAGAAGAAAATCAAATTTGCATGGAAGTATTCAGATATGCCAGGGTTAGATCCAAATTTGATAATGCATCATCTTTCTATAGCTACAGGAGTCAAACCTGTTAAATAGAAATTATGAAAGATACATCCACATGTTGCACTCCTAGTCAAAGCTGAGCTAGAAAAGTTATTAAAAGCCAAATTTATCTGAGTCATAGATTATGCAGAGTGGATCTCAAACATAGTTCCCATTTCAAAACTAGATAAATCTATAAGAGTATGCATAGACTTTAGAGATGTAAACAAAGCATGCCCTAAGGATGAATTTTTGCTACCAAACATTGATATGATAGTGGACATGACTGTGGGCTTTGAAATGTATTCTTTAATGGATGGTTTCTCTAGATACAACCAAATCAAAATTTCTCTAGAAGATAAAGAGAAAACAACTTTTACATGTGCATGGGGTACCTTTTGTTGGATTGTCATGCCATTTGGTCTTAAGAATGTCGAAGCTACATATCAAAGAGCTATGACATCTATCTTCCATGATATGATGCATCGAACTATGGAAGACTATGTTGATGACACCTTAGCTAAATCAATGGTAAGATATGAACATCTGAATGACTTAAGAAAAATACTAGATAAAATGGAGAAGTTTAGTCTCAGAATGAACGCTAAAAATGTGCTTTTGGTGTCACTTCTAGAAAGCTCTTAGGCTATATTGTTTCAAAGAAGGGCATTGAAGTAGATCCTACTAAAGTCAAGGCTATCATGGAGATGCAACCTCCCAAAAATGTTAGTCAAATGAGAACCTTACAAGGAAGGGTGCAATCAATTAGATGTTTCATATCTCACTTAGCAGATATATCACAACCTTTCACAAAAACATTACATAAAGGTGTGACTTTTGCATGGAACGAGGAGTGTGAAAATAATTTCAATCACATCAAGAAATATTTGGAAAATCCTCCTATTTTTATGCTTCCTATTCAAGGAAAGCCATTGGTTATGTATGTCTCCACCATAGATACATCATTGGGGGCATTACTAGCACAACATGATGAAAACAAGAAATAAAGAGCTATATACTACATTAGCAGAACATTGGTAGCCTATGCGAAGAACTATTCAATGATTGAGAAAGCTTGTCTAGCTATGATATTTGTATCACAAAAAATGAGACACTACATTTTAGCTCATACAACACAATTGATAGCTAAGATAGATCCATTGAAATACTTATTGAGCAAAGCTACCCTCACAGGTAGATTAGATAAATGGGTGATGCTATTGAGTGAATTTGACATAGAATATGTTGAAAGGAAAGCTATCAAAGGCCAAGTCATTATAGATTAGTTGGCTAAAGCACCAATGTTTGATGATACATCATTACAGATGGAATTTCCTGATTCATCCATCATGCACATATATTCTAGGACTTGGCATCTTTTCTTTGAAGGATCCTACACACAGAATGGATCTGGAGTAGGTATATTATTCATAACACCACAAGGTTACTCAATACCTAAAGAATTAAGAATAAAATTTTCTTGCACAAAAAATATTACTGAATATGAAGCTCTACTTAATGGCATGAAGATAGAAATTGAGTGGAGAGTGACAGAATTACACATTCATGGAGACTCATAGCTAGTCATACACCAAGTCAATGATGTATATTAGAAAAAAGATGAGAAACTAGTTCCATACAAATGCATGGTTGATGACCTTAAGAAATATTTCATCTCAGTCAGTTTTGAGTAGATTCCTAGAATGGAGAACAAGGTTGTTGATGCTATGGAAATGCTCTCATCTCTACTACAACAACCCAAACATGAGCTACATTATGCGTTCCTAGTGGAAGAACTGTTGTTACCTGCATATGATTCCCCTAAAACCCACATGATCCTCACTATTGTTGGTGATGATTCTTCCAAATACAAACACCTTTTCTCCTACCTTCAAGACCAAATCATCTTTGATACCTTCAACCACCATGAGAAATGATACCTTATCCAAAAACCATCTTGGTATGTCATCATTGGTAATGATCTGTACAAATAGAGTCTAGATGGTACACTTCTCAGGTGTTTAGAACATGAAGAGTCTCAACGCACATTAGAGGAAGTCCACAGTGGTATATGTGGATCACATTCCAATGGTTTAACACTAGCTTGAAAAATTATTAGGGCTGGGTACTATTGGCTTGAAATTGAAAAAGAGGCAATCAAATATGCTAAGAATTGTCAGAAATGTCAAGTCAATGGAAACTTGATTCATGCACCAGGGAGAGATCTTATTCCCTTTTACTACATAGTGGCTTTTCCAGTAATGGGTGTTTGATCTTATAGGGGCTATACATCCACATTCCTCCAATGGACACACCCATATCATTATAGCTATAGACTATTTTACAAAATGGGTTGACGCAATTCCTTTGACTCAAGAAATTGACAAATAAATTTCAATGTTCATTCTGAACTACATCATATGCCAATATGGAATTCCACATTCTACAGTCATAGATAATGGTGGCCAATTCAAGAATAAGGACTTGGATTCCTTGTGCATTGAATTCAAGATTACACAACATTGGTTGTCAATATACTATCCTCAAGGGAATGGACAAGCATAAGCATCAAACAAAAATCTGTTGAAGATCCTACATCATACAGTTAATAAAATAGGAAGAGACTAGCATCTCATGATCAATCTAGATCTTTGGGCCTATAGAACAAGTATCAGAACACCCATTGGGGCTACACCTTTTTATTTAGTTTATGGGTCTGAAGCGGTACTACCTATTGAGGTTGAAATCCCATCACTAAGAATTAGAATGCATGGTCTAGTAACCGATGATGATTACAGAGTGTCTAGGTTGCAAGAACTTGAACTAATAGATGAGCATAGAAAAGAAGCATATGATCATCTCAAAGTATATCAGAAAAGAATGTCTAGAGGCTACAACAAGAAAGTCAGACACAGAGAATTTCAGGTTGGTGATCTAGTCTTGAGAGAAAATCCTAAAAATTAATCACAACAAGAGCACAAGGAGAAGTTTGAACCCAACTAGCTGGGTCCCTTTGTTACACTGCTACTTTTGGCTCTGGAGCCTATCAACTCTCAACAACCAAAGGAGAATAACTTCGACAACCAATCAACATTCTCCATTTGAAGAAATTCTATGCCCAAGATATTCAGTCTATGGTAAAATGTCTTGAAAAAATCATAAAAAGTCCTAAAAAAATGATCATCCTCGTGAAAACCTAGCAACAGGCACCTTGATGTATCACAAAAAAATAAAAAAAAAATAAAAATACAAAAAAAGAAGAAAAAGAAAAAGTGCCTTGGTGAAAACCTGGAAACAGGCATCTTGGTAGCAAAAATAGAATCTTTGCCAAGATGGTGAAAACCCGGCAAACAGGTGCCACTTGTTCAAAATGCTCCATCTATCAGCACAATCTTGGTCTTTCCCAGCTTTCAATCATGCTTTAGTTTGTATATATCTCCCAGTTTGCTTTCACATCCTATTTTCAATAAGGTCAGTCTGAGCATCATCCAACAAAAAGTATCTGTATCCTATCAAAGCTTCAAATTGGGGGAAATCAACATCATATCCTAAAGTCCTCAATATCTTCAGATGAGTCATTTCTAGTCAAGGTCCTTCCAAAGCTATATCTGAGTCAGTTAGCCTGCTTCCTCACTAGGGAATGATTTTACAATAAAACACAAACAAAAAACAACAACAAACTAAAAATAGTCTCTGCGAAATATTTAAATCTTTTTGTATGCTTATTGATTCGCATTGAGATTTTTTCATATTATGTCCTCGCGAGCTCCTCAATGATGTCCTTCATAGGATTTAGAGAGTGATGACTGGGGGCATAATCTTTTGTTTGTTTTTTTCTTTAAGTGAAAATCTAATAACTTTGGAAATTCTAGATTGAATTGGTGTCCACTATAAGTGCCTCCATCATGTATTGGATGGCCATGTGTACCTTGACCATCGATACCTGGATGCTTCAAGGAAGTTTGATCTAACTTTGTCTTTTGAGTGATTTATTCTTCTCGATTGTGAAACACAAAATTATCCAAGGATGTGAATGATAAAGGGTCACTGCGGGTAAATTCACATGAGATTGAGGATGATCTCTCCTTTGTTTTGTGTGTTTATTTGTAAGGTGTATTCAGGTCATCACAATGTTTATGTTCTGATGCTTATACCAATTGCTATATCAAAATGTACATGATATTTAGGTCATCCTGGCTTTTGTGCCTTGATGCTTATATCTAATCTGACATAATAAAACAAAAATCAATATTCATATGTTCATAGTTTCCTAATTAGTGAACATTGTATTGATTTATTCAGTGTTACCTAATAAAATATTCAGTGATGAAAATGACCAACACATGATCAATGACTAAGTCCTAGGTCCTAGGTTTGCATTTCATTTTGCACTTTGCATGATTGCATTTATCTCATTATTTCACAAATAAACTTGAATGCTTAATGATTCTCCAAAACTATGCTAAAACATGAATCAAGGAATGAGCTTTGTATGAAGGTCCCCTTAACTAACCAGCAAGTTGTCACCATCCTAGGTTAATCATCTGTTTTGACAAAAGATTGAGAGCTTCTCTTCATCAATACCTGCAAAACAATATCACATGTATCACTGCATTTACATTGCATATCATAAGCATTTAATTAATCCATTTGCATACATACATGTGCATCCAAAAGCATACATTTTCACTTATTCATCTATCATCTATCATTGCATTGCATAATCCATACATTTGAAAGTAAACATTGCATTGCATAATCCGTACATTCTACACTAATCAAAGCATTTCAAACATTTGCATCACATGATATTATATCATAAACCAAAATGATAAGTGCATATGAAGTCACAACCAAATAATAGATCTCATATATATAAATCAAACACCAGGATAAGTATGGGGGTGCACTACTGGCACAGTATACAAAAGAATGAGCTCAATTGAGCTATTAGATATGATCAATGTATGAACAAAAATGGAAAAAATAGAACACTATGATAGATAAGCTATCTGCTTGGTCCTCTACATCAAGTGCTCCTCTAGCAAGTGCATCTGGTGGTGGGTCAACCCCTGGTGCCCTAGCTCCCTCAGAAGCAAGCATATACTCAAAAGAAGAAGGCACCCTCTAATCAGCAGGAACCCTCGAGTAATAAGTAGACACATAGTATGAGGCTCAAGTAGTCTGATGGATAACCTCCACTTGTAACCGCCTCATATCCATCTCCTGCTCTAGTCACTGTCTCTTAGAATATTTCAATTGAACCTCCAAAGTGGTACTCTGTAACCTCAAATCCCATATCTACAACCAGAGTCACCTAATAATCTCTTGAGGTGTTTGCCTCAATCCCAGATCAGCCTCAGTTGCCACTATCTCTATAGACTCCTCCATAGGATGCTCTATACCAGCTCCTCTATGCACCTTATGATACTAGGTCTCTGCACCTAAATCAAAATTAGGAGCATCTTGAGCCTCCTCCATTGGAGCATCCTATTGCACTCCTATAACCTCATCCACACTGCCCACACTTCCAAGTGTACCACTCTCACCTCTGGTATGTCTCCAATGTAAAATTGAGGGTCTGACCAATGGATCTGTATGTGGTCATGGTGGTATCATCTATCTCGATGGCCTTGGTGGGTTCATCAGTGCTCTAGGCCTAGGTGGTGTAGGATGCACCACTAGAATCTATACATCATGCTATTTTTGGCCTCTACCCATAGGGGCACTTGTAACATCTTCAGTGTCCTCCATGGTAGGAATCAACTCAGTTGGATCAGAGAAACACCTCATTAGATGCTCTGCTAACCAAGCAATAAAGGCATCAATAACTCTAGCATCTACTACTTGTGGCCTGTAATCCCAATCTTTGACAACATACCCAATATACTCCTAACTGCACAATGCATATGACAACCGAGCGGTCCATCCTAACCCCAGCTCTCAAACCAGCTGTGCATAAGTGGAAAAATCTTATGGGGCATCTTGTATAATGCCATATTTACTCCATACCCATGTGATTAGGATCCTCTCTAGGATAGTAGTGGATCATCCTATCAATACTCGACTCTGAAAGAAGTAACCAAATTGGGCATGAGTAGCTGGCCATGCCTCAAGCTGTAAGTATGGCCTCCAAATCATGAAAGTCATGTCATCTAAGACATGCCTCCAATACTTTGTATGACCCATCTGTACCTATGTGACATAACCAGAATATCTATAAATCAGAGGCTCCTATGGTTTCCTCTCCTCACCGTATATGGGCCAGCATATCGGGATGTGCTCCCAAGCCCAAATCTATAATACAAGTGAACCTAAAGAAAATGATTTACCCTTATGGTAAACAATCTCATGCATCTCATTGAACATATGGTCTAATAAACACTGACCCCATCCCAGCTCAGTAGGACTAGCCATCAAGCGTGAAACAATCAAGGCCCAACCCATCAGAAGACCATTCTACTGATGATCTAACATGATGATCCCTTTGATCATCCCTGCTAAGATACACTCTAGTCTATGAGTCTGACCATATCTCTTTACAAGAGTCTCCCATGAAATTGACTGAGATAACTACTCATCATCACCGAATAAAGTCCTAAAAGCATGTAGACCTAAATTCCTCGCACTGATATAATCAGGATGAGGACCATGAAATGATATCTAGAGAATCCTATAAACATCCTCAGGTGTCACATTGATCTCTCCAGTAGGAAAATGAAAGGTCTACATCTTAGAGTGAAACCTCTCTACAAGTGCAGTAATCAATCCATGGTTTACCTGAATGTCAGGTAACTGAATCAGGTACTCAAAGCCACATGCAACTAGATGTACTCTCAGTGGGTCAAGAAGTGCTACACATAGTCTCTGGGTAGCTAGGTGAGAAATATGGACATGTACGTCTAGATAACGAGCCTACACAACACAGAAATAGGGACACCCTATCAGTAAATTGGTAAAAAATAAGGCTATAAGCATAGAAAATAAGAAATTGAATACTTCAGAAGGTGCATCAATGACTAAGCTATTAGCCTATGAAATTAGAAAAATCAAATTTTTGACCTAAGGATGTGAAAAATGCTCACTATTTTCCATACGAGTTTTTAGATTGGCATCAAAACTCGTACGAGTTTCTACAAGGTCCCATATGACACTTCATTCATACATGACACTTAGATAGTTCTCGTATGAGACTTGAGGGACCCGATGAAATTTCATATGACAGAGGGGTCCCTCTCATATGAGTTATAGTTCAAACTCACACGACACTCTACCGGGACTTGAAAACTCGTACGAGTCCAAGTAGACTATTGTACGAGTTTCCTTGAATGAAAAATTGAAAATCTAAAAAATGTGCTAAAAAATCCTACAAACCATGAAAACAAGCACAAATTGAATGCAGGAGAGGCACATAGGTCCACTTACCAGGTTCCCATACTGGGAAGGTCACTAGTATCGACGGCTATGCTCAAATCAGTGTGAGGAGATAGGAAATTCCATTTTCTCTCTAAGGGCTCCACAAGTTTCTCTAAAGTCAAAAGGAATAATGATTTGAAAAGACCCTTTTAGGCCTTATATAGGTTTTGACCTAAGTTTTCAAAGTGCTTTGTTTTGTCTAAAAATTGCACCCCTAGTTAATTTCGACATTCTAAACCCATTTTTGGGATCAAAATCAAAATCTGAGATCATTTACTTTATCAAAATTATGATTTAGAATTTTCAGACCCATGACAACTGATTGCTTGCATAATCGACCTTCAAACATCAATGAAATCTAAAATTCAACTTAACTGATAGCATACATCAAACTATCAAACTTTCAACTTAGTTAACCATGGTCAACTCATGGTCAAACCTAGTCAAACTTGGTCTTCAAGACCTCCAAATGATGTAGAACGCATCTCCAGATGTGTACAACCATTTTTCAAATTGACTTACATGCTTCAAACAATCTCTCAACGTTGACTTTCTTGTCAAATTTCAATTTTCATCCCAAAGGGGGCATGGTATCGCACATCTTTAATCAATTCCGTCAATGAATTTTTCTTCAGTAATCAAGACAACAACCACATCTAGTTGTTGATTTCATCAAAAGTCCTCATTGCTTGGGGTATATCAGATTCATGAAGATCCATATCACTCTGGTGTTCTCCTGCAAGCTTATAAAATATATCACCTCTTTGTAACCATCGGTTCATTAGTGTTATTTCCTTGGTTCTTCATAACTGAAGGGTTCATATTTGACATCCTTTCGATTCCTTTGGACAATCAGGTCTAGAGTTAGGACAGTCACTTTTTCATAATCATAAGGTTCAGAATCAGGCATTTTGATACTTCTTCGTAATCACCAGTTCATTGTTGCTATAGTTAACATCATCTTGATTCTTTAGTCAATTAGGACTTGAATCAACATCTTCAAATCAATCAATCGGTTTCTATCTCAGAATCAGTTAATCTTTCAGGATCAGTTTCTCCACTACATAACTGAGTCCATCTCATCATCAAAAATAGATTAATCTTTGAACCACTATGCTTCACATAGTAATTCAGAGAGGGGCAAAATGTAATACCCCAAAAATGGGCTATAGGACCATTGACCTCCTACATTGACAAATTGATCAAAATAGACACAAAAGTCCTAACCAAAGGCACATCTACGCATCAAATCATTAAAAACCTAATCGATTTAATCTCAATTCTGCACCGAGGAATATTTCCTAAATATTCCCAATTTATCCTAATTATCTCCTAATTGAATATTATTTGACGATAAATATGTTCTATTTATCCCAAAGTTAATTAATTGAATGTGTTCAATATTTGATTAATTAATTTAATTCTTCCACTTAATCATTTAATTGGATTTAATTATATTTATTCCTAATTAATATTATTTAATTTTGACAATAAATAAAAAATCCTATGAATAATTGATTAAATTCTTATTTAATTGATTAAATCTAGTTGTCAATATTTAATGATATAGTTTTGGAATAAAGTTTGATTATCAGACTCTATTATTACTGTTCATGAGAATATCCATTTGGTGCAGGTTTCACAAAAACAAGGTTTCCTCATGAAGGGAGACCTTTCTAAAGCCTACGACAAAGTGGATTGGGACTTCCTCTGTAGAGTTCTTTTGGCCTTTGGCTTTTCAAGGTGTGCAGTGAGCCTCATCCAGCAATTGATCTCCATGCCTTCTATTTAGGTGCTGGTGAATGGTTCGGCTTTCAACCTCTTCTTCCCTTCTAGAGGTCTCCGCTAGGGGGATCCTATTTCCCCCATCATCTTTGCCATTTTGGCTAAATGCCTTGGAATATTATTCTCTAAATGGGTTCATGTGTTAGGAATAATAGTCCACAATATAACTGAGAGGGGGGGGGGGGGGGGGGGGCGAATCAATTTTATAGAAGATTATTAAACTTTAAACTTTAAGTGGCAACAATATCAGATCTAATGAACACAGTAAATCCCAACACAATAACACAATATTTTGGTTACAGGGAATCCTTGTTAAAGGTAAAAACCCCAGTGGGAATTAGCACCCACAAATGATGTACTAAGGGTATAGTTATCCTTGTTAGAATATATAGCCCTGTTAGGAGCATGTTGAAACATTAGAGTACATAGTCCTTGTTAGAGGAAAAATCTTGTTAGGAGACAAGAAGAAAGGGAGGGCTCACTGCCCAAAGAATGTTAAATCCACCTTCAGAACTCACTATTTGTAATATAGGTGTATATGAGGAAATACACAATCCTTTTGAACTATTTTCTAGCAACTATCTTTTCTTGATCAGCTCCAATGAAATCCACCAAAAATCCTCTTCTCTACATATAACATACACAAGCTCACATCTTTTACAAACTTTCTATATCATCTTCACATCCATATCTTTTCCAAAGAAAAGATCTTTCATTTATACCCTATTACAATTCTCATGAACAGATCAGCCCATAAGGCTTTCCTAATTACAAACAATTACATAAACCTTTGCTAAGATACACATGGTATCTAGAATGAGTATACAATGATTACATTACAATAATTAATGACTGAAATCCTTAATTTAAGTTCACTATCCATCATACACACTACATCTCTGTAGTCAGCTTCCAAATAGGTCACCTCCAGAGCACATGCCACAACTAACATCACCAAGCATTATGTACCTTGTGTTGACCAGTGAAAATCTTTCAGTATCTTGTCTATTGTCACTCAAGCTCACATACCTTGAGTCCATATCATCTGGAAGATATACCAAAAACACAAAGACTAACTCTGGCATTTCTAACTGTCATAGTCCAATAACCAGTTTTCACCAAACCATGTGTAACTCATCCAATATGAAACATTACATGATACGATCTTAGATAGAAGATCACAACACCTTCCTAAACTCTCATCTGACTTCGCAACATCTGAAACATCTGTATAGTGTTCATACACTGTGGTAACCAGCCTGATTTCCTCATAGAGACATATGTTGTCATCAGTGACAAAACATAGATGACAATAGTATGAGTGCCCATTTAGTAACGTAGTGATTAAAAATATTAAATGTCTCAATCACCTTCCCATGCATTAGTAATATCCAACAATCTCCCCCTTTGGCATTGATGTCAACATATGGGAAAATATATCATCCCCAAAGTTATATCAATCCAAAATTCTACAGCCAAACAATACTACATACAGTCTCCCCATAGAATAGGGATTTTCTCATAGGAACACTCCCCCTTTGAAAACAATGGAAAAGGGTGCCATGAGTCATCAACTGATTTCTAGCAACTTTCTTCCATGATCACCCCCCTTGAGGAGTAGATCCCTACATCCAGTCTAGATTATGACAAGGCTCTGAAAACCTCTAGACTGATGCATCTTTGCATCATTTAATTATGACTAGGAGGGGCCTGAACCCCAAGCATACCTCTGAGATATTCAAAGGTATCTTTTGGCAATGGCTTTGTGAATATGTATGCAATCTATTCTTTTGTACTGATATATTCTAATTTGATTTCCTTTTCTGCCACCTTGTCTCTCAAGAAGTGATACTTGATAGAAATATGTTTAGTTTTAGAGTGCATCACCAAATTCTTTGACATATTCATTGTACTGGTGTTATCACAATGGATAATCATAGGCTCATCAAAAGTTATTCCAATTTCTATCAACATTTGTTTCATCCAAACAATTTGAGTTCAATTTATGGTAGCAAAACATACTTTGATTCAACAGTAGATTGTGCTATACAATCTTGTTTCTTACTATGCCAAGAAACCAACTTTTTCCCAAGGAAAAATGCACCACAACTAGTACTCTTTCTGTCATCAATATTTCCTGCCCAATTAGCATCAGTATAAGCATGAAGTTCAAAGCTATCATTTCTGTCATACCATAGGCCATAGTCTATGGTTCCTCTCAGATACCTCAGTATCCTTTTCATAGAAGCTAGATGTGTTTCTTTGGGTTCTACCTGATATCTAGCCATAATTCCAACAATATTAGCAATATCTAGTCTAGTGTGGGTCAGATATTGTAATCCTCCAACCATTGATCTGTACAAGGTCTGAAAAACACACTTTGATTCATCATCAATTGTTAGATTATTACCAATCACCATAGGTGTTCCTACCGGTTTACAGTCTTCCATTCCAAACTTCTTTAGCAATTCTTTGAGATAATTAATCTAAGAAATAAAGATACCATTCTCATTCTGAGTTATTTGTAGTCCAAGAAAGAATTTCATTTCACCTATCTGGACATATCAAATTCACTTTCCATTTACTTAGAAAATTTCTTACATAGATCCTCATTACCTCCAAAGATAATATCATCAACAAAGACTTCTATCATCAAGATTCCATCTTCACTAGTTCTTAAATACAAATTACTGTCAATATTACCTTTTCTGAATCCAAGCCGAAGTAGGTACTTATCTAGCCTTGCATACCAAGCTCTTGGAGCTTGCTTCAGCCCATACAAAGCTTTATTCAACTTGCACACCATGTCTCTATCTTCACATAGAGGAAATCCATTAGGTTGTTCTATATATACTTCTTCTTCAATATCCCCATTCAAAAATGCAGATTTCACATCCATCTGATATACCTTGAAGTTCTTATGTGAAACATAAGCCAAGAACAATCTTACTGCCTCTATTCTAGTATCAGGAGAAAATTTTTCTTCAAAGTCTATGCCTTCTTGCTTTGAATATATCTTACATACTAGTTTTTCTTTGTTTCTTACAACAATTCCTTCTTCATTCATTTTGTTTCTAAAAACCCATTTTGTTCCTATTACCTTTTTGTTTTTAGGTCTAGGAACCAGTTCCCAAGTATTATTCTTCTTTATCTGATCTAACTCTTCTTTCATAGCATTTATCCAAGATTCAACTCTACATGATTCATCTGTAGTTTTTGGTTCAAATTGAGAAATCAAACAAATTTCTTCTCTAACCTTTGATCTAGTTAATACTCCTAAACTGGTATTGTCAATAATTTGATATTAAGGATGGTTATTCTTTACATAACTCAATGTTTTAGGAACCTCAGTAGCCTCACTTGTGTCAACACCACAAGTCTCTTTTTCACATTCTATCTCAACAAGCTCTTCTTTTGCAGTAGCTGTAGCTCCTTTGATCTCCAAAATCTGATTACTGTCATACTTTCTTTCTTGTATTTGAAACTTTTCATCTATCCTTACATTGTTACTTTCATTTAATTTACTCAATCTCAGATTGAAATATTTGTAGGCCTTGCTCTTAATAGAGTAACCAAGAAAGATTCCTTCATCACTTCTAGGATCAAACTTTCCTATCTCATCATCTCTCTTGATATAACACTTACTACCAAATATTATGGAATATTTTATAGTAGGAGTATGATCAAGCCATAATTCATAAGGAGTCTTACTTTTACCTCCTTTGATTTAAATTATGTTTAATATCTACACAACTATTCCAATAGCCTCTCTCCAATGTACATGAGAGACATTTCCTTCAAGAAACATTGTCCTAACAGCATCAAGTATAGTCTTGTTCCTTTGCTCTGCTATCCCAGTCCTAGGAGCATATGTTTGTCTCTTTATTCCATGCTCTTCATAGTATGAATTGAATAAGTCTAAAGTAAACTCTCCACCTCTATCTGACCTTAGACACTTAATCTTTAAACTTGATTCATTCTCTAATTTTGCTTTGAACAATTTGAATTTATCAAATGCTTCTGATTTTTCCTTCAAATAAGTAACCCACATCATTCTAGAGAAGTCATCAACAAAGAGTATGAAATACCTTTCACCACAGTATGATTTTTTCCTTGTAGGTCTACATAGTTTTGTGTGTACCAACTCCAACTTATCTCTTGATGTATATGCTTTTCTTTTGTGATTGCTTCTAGTCTATTTTCCCATGACACACTCTTTTCAAATAGTGTTAGATAGTTTCACAATCTTTGACAGATATCTTACTGCATTAATCATACTTGCCTTTACAATGTTATTAGAATTAACATGACAAAATATCCTATGCCATAACCAACTGTCATCAAACTTCACAACAAAACAAGAGGCTCTAGATATATTTAATTCAAATACATTACCTCTAGATTTAGTACTAGTTGCAATCATCTAACCTTCCTTACTTCTGATAAAATATTTACCATTGACAAAGCTTAATTGAAACTCTTTATCCATTAACTATCCAACACGCAACAAGTTATGTTTCAATCCTTCAACAAGAAGTACATTATATGTATTAGTCTTTCCATCCAGAGTAATAGATCCTAATCCTATGATAGATTTAGGAAGATTGTCTCCAAACCTCACAACCCCATGATCATACATTTCTAACTTAACAAACTTGTTTTTATCTCCAGTCATATGATGAGAACAACACCTATCTATTATCCATTCAGTTTTCTTGTCAACATGAGATACTAAAGATTTTTCCTCATGCACTGGCTCATCTCTAATAGCAACAAACCCAATCTCTTCATAATATAAATCATCATCATCAAAAATGCCTTCACTAGCATAATGACACTCTTTGTGCCTTCTAATATTAGGAAAATTAGGTTTGTACTTAGGAACTCTTGTAGGATATCTAGATGCAAAATGACCTACCTTATTGCATGAAAAACATTTCAAGGGTAACTTCAAAATTTCCCTTACCTCTCTTTTCTCTTCTAGCAATCAATGCAACAAGTTCATCCATATTTCTTTCTTCTACCATTATCTGTTCCCATTCCTCAGCATATTCACCAGGCTCTTCTCTTAGGTCTTCACTGCTGGTGCTTGGAAGTGTAGACATTTTCTTGTGTGTAGATGCCTTAAATGAAGATTCAACTCCAGGTACATATTCTCCTAGTTTTGTAGCTTCAAAATCAGTTAGCTTTGCAATCAACATATCTCTGCTAAAGTTCAGAGTCAGAGGTATAGTTTCTTCAATAGACATGGCCTTGATTTTGTAAGCAGGTGTCAATGATCTAAGGATCTTCTCAATAACTTCTTCTTCATCATAAGTGCCTCCATAGTTTTTGATTCCAACTATAGCTTCTTTAACCCTTTGAACATAAGCCCTAATGCTTTCATCCTCATTCATTTGTAGCTTCTCCATCTTTGTCTTCTAGTTTTTCAACTTCACTTGCTTTTTATACTTGTCTCCCTTATATAGTGCTTCTAATCTTTCCCAAATCAGGTATGCCAAATCCAAGTCTTTAACTTTAGTAAACTCTCCTTTAGAGAGTGCACTGATCAGAGCTTCTCTTGTAATCATGTTAAGTGAGAATATCTTCTTTTCATCCTTAGTAGCTATAGGAAGCTCATCTTTAGACTTTATATCCACCTTGTTCCTTGTGATCAACCAATAGTCAATGCCTAAAAAAAAAGGTGAGTCCTCATCTTATTCTTCCAATTGTCAAAGTTCTCAGGATCAAATTTCAGACTATCCTTCCTATAGAACGCCATCTCCAAGATCACTTCAAGCTATTAAGATTTCTCTCTAAGGACCTGTAGCTATGATACCAATTGTTAGGAATAACAGTCTACAATACAACTAAGAGAGGGGGGTGATTCAGTTGTATAGAAGATTATTAAACTTTAAACTTTAAGAAACAACAATATCAGATCTAATGAACATAGTAAATCCAAACACAATAACACAATATTTTGGTCACAAGGAAACTTGTTAAAGGTAAAAACCCTGGTGGGAATTAGCACCCACAAATGATGTACTGAGAGTATAGTTATCCTTGTTAGAAGATATAACCCTATTAGGAGCTTGTTGAAACATAACAGTACATAGTCCTTGTTAGAGGATAGACCCTGTTAAGAGTCAAGAAGAAATGGAGGGCTCACTTCCCAAAGAAGGTTAAATCCACCTTCAGAACTTACTGTTTGCAAAACAAGTGTATATGAGGAAATACACAATCCTTTTGAACTGTTTGCCAACAACTGTCTTTGCTTGATCAGTTCCAATGAAATCCACCAACAATCCTCTGCTCTACATACAACAAACACAATCTTGTAGCTTTTACAAACTTTCTATATCATCTTCTTCACATCCATATCTTTTCTAAAGAAAAGATCTTTCATTTATACCCTTATTACAATTCTCATGAACAGGCCAGCCCGTAAGGCTTTCCTAATTACAAACAATTACATAAACCCTTACTAAGATACACATAGTATCTAGAAAAAGTATATAATGATTACATTACAACAATTAAGGACTGACATCCTTAATTTAAGTTCGCCATCCATCATACACACTACATATATGTAGTTGGCTTCCAAATAGGTCACCTCTATAACACACACCAGAACTAATGTCACTAAGCATTCTGTACCTTGCACTAACCAGTGAAAATCCTTTAGTACCTTATCTATCATCTCTCAAGCTCACATACCTTGAGTCCATATCATCTGGAAGATATACTAGAAACATAGAGACTAACTCTGGCATTTCTAACTGTCACAGTCCAATGACCATTTTTCACCAAACCATTTGTAACTCATCCAATATGAAACATTACATGATGAAATCATAGATAGAAGATCACAAAACCTTCCTAAACTCTCATCTGACTTCATAGCATTTGAAACATCCATACACTATGGTAACCAACCCGATCTCCTCATAGAGACATATGTTGACATCAGTGACAAAACATAGATGACAACAGTATGAGTGCCCATTTAGTAATGTAGTGATTAAACATATTAAATGTCTCAATCACCTTCCCATGCATTAAAAATATCCAACATCATGATGGTCTTATCTAGGGCCTGATTCTCTCCTCTTCCTGCCAACCTTGTTCTCATGAAAAATTTGTTGATGACATGGTCTTAATGGGATCTTCCTTGATTAAAGAAGCTAGAAATATCAAGCAATCTCTGAATATCTACTCCTCAGCTATGGGCTGACTTATCAACTAGGAGAAAATCTCTCTTTTCTTTATCAATACTCCCCTGCATAGACAACAAAAAATGGAAACTATTCTTGGCTGTAAGATCTCTTTCCCTTCTAGCTACCTGTGTCTTCCTCTGGGTCTAAAGCCCCCAGACTCCTTTTGGAACAACATTATTGATAAATTAAACCATAAGCTAGCTAGTTGGAAAGGGGATCTCCTCAGCCAAGCTAGGGAGATCATCTTGCTCAAAGCCTCCCTTCAGAACCTTCTTGTTTATGCTTAGAGCCTCTTCAAAATCCCTTATAAGTTTGCTGACAATATTGAGTGTTTGTAGAAAAGATTTTTGTGGTCTAGTACATAGGAGAAAGGTAGGACCCATCTTGTGGCCTGGGAGAATGTCTACAAACCTATTAAGCATGATGGTCTTGGTATTGTGAAAATTAATGACTTCAATCTGGCATTGTTGGCTAAGCAAATTTGGAGAACTTTAGAAGAGGAAAAAGAGTGGAATAAAATTCTCAAATCTAAGTACATTTTTTCTACCCCTTCCATCAATGCTTTCCTCACCTCCCCTCTCAATGTCCATGGGTCCTTCATCTGGAACAATATCCTGAAAGCTAAATCTCTTGCTGCCAAAGGTTCCAGGTGGAGTATTGGCAATGGAAGGAAAATCAACTTTTGGGAAGGTCCTTGGATCAAGGATAAACCCCTCATCTAGTTCAATGATATGGCCCCTGTGGCTGACTTATGTACTAGAAGAATTGGGAGAAAAATATCTGATTACTAGAGAAATAATAAGTGGATCGGGCTTTGAGACATAGACCCCCAGCTAAAAAATTTTGATCTTGACTTAACCCTCTAGTTTATTCATGAGAATGTTAATGATCAACTCATTTACTCCCCCAATGCTAGTGGAAAATTCTCGGTGGCTTCAACATACTCTTTATCTTCCACATTGGGCTCTAAGCCCTTTTGGGCTAAGGTTTGGACTCCTTCCCTTATCCCTAAAATTAACATTTTTTATTGGTTGATTGTTTGGGATAAAGTGCTTACTACAGGGAACCTAGCTAAGAAAGGATGGATGCTTCCTAATAGATGCTACCTCTGCGTGCAAGATGCAAAAAATTTCCCCCACCTTCTTTTACACTACACTTTTTCTAGGGAGGTTTTGTCAATTCTGATGCAACATTGGAATATCAGATGGGTGTTCCCTAGCACCATCAAAGACTTCATTTCCCAGTGGCTCTCTCCTTTTTCTCACAAATTGGGTAAATTGATTTGGAATCACACTGATCCCCATGTTATTTGGAGGATTTGGAAAGAAAGAAATAATCAGATATTTAGAAAAAACCTTTCTACTCCCTTTCTGGTTGCCTCCAAAGCTATTAGAAGTATTATTGAAAATGCCCACCTGGCTTGTGAATAAAGACCTAAATTACTAGAAGGCATTACTGATAAGGACATTTTTTCTAACTAAAATTTCTCTTCCATACCTAAGACTGTGTGCTATAATTGTGTCACACTTCTATGGATCATTACATGCAAGGAAACTCAAGAATGAGCCCTCACAAATCAATCCATAGCTCCCTAGGCATGGAGTGCAAGGGTTTTTAAGAATGCTCTCAGCTAGAGCTATTTAGCCTATAACCTTGCTAGTAAACCATGCAATGAGAGATTCAATGAAGACAAGGGAAAGAATGCCAATATCCTCAAGAATCAAGAATGAAAATGCAATGTAATGCTATGCTAGAAATGGAAATGCAAGCTAAGCTATGAAAGGAAATATGCAAGTGTTACAACCCAAGCTAATTAATCTATGTGAGCTAATCTAGAGCATAGAAATGAAGCTAATCTAAGAAAGCATAAATATGAAGCTAAGCTAAGAATGCAAGAATGAGATGTAGAATGCAAGAATGAGATGTAGATGCTAAGAATGCTCCAAATCTTCAAAAAGCTCCAAAGTGACCTAGAAATCCTGCAGCATAAAGTTAGCATAAAAAGTTGGGGATCTAGAATGAAGAAGAGAGCTCTCCTTTTAAAGGAAATGAGAAGGAATGGACCATGGAGATTAAGAGGAAAAAGATTTAATCAATGGTGGAGCTTGAAGAGGGAGAAATCCATGTGCACAAGTATCCTCCAATGAAAAAATAGGAGTTGACTTTTGTGTCCATATGAGACAAAAAGTGCTTTTTCCCTTTTTATAAAATAAGAATAATGCTTTATTTGTGCAACTTAGGATAAGAGGAAAAGTGGGGGCTTTTTATTTATTAAAAGGGGAGGAAATATTCCTTTTAAATAAATAAAGACTTAGGATAAGATGGTTAGCCCATAGAAAATAATCGAATAAATGATAGAGCTAGGATTTGATCAAGAATAAGCAATTTATGATTTAGCAAAAGGGGCTAATAGTCTAGATGACCATTTTTAGGTGTATACATTTGCCCCTCTTTGAATAATGTGTGATCAATCTAGGAACACATGAAGTCAAAGAATGAAGTTGAAATGTGAGATCGATTTGGGATCACAAAGCAACTCAAATCAGCCAAGAAAGCAAGAGATAGCCAAGAAGGCAAGCAATAGCGTTCTGACTCTAAAGAATGAAGTGTAGAAAAATAGCAAATCTTGCATGGTCAGCCTAGTAGTGACAATACTGAACACTTAGGAAAGAGATAGCCAATAAGATATGATGTGTCTACCCCCTTGGGATCGAAAGTGAAATCCTGGTAGAGGGAAAGCAGAAGCAAGAGCAACATGATCAAATCACTAGAAATCATAATCGAAGAAAGAGAATAGAATAACCATCAAGCAATGAAGATATGCCCCACACATGGGACACGGGGCATGAACCTATCGGTCCCTCAACCCATAAACACCATGGAGAGAGGAGTTGAACTTGGGATTTGAAAGTGAATGAAAGATGGGAAGTTTGAAAGAGATGGGGATGAAGAGGTGAAGAATGCCCCAATGAAGATCAAAGGATCAAGCCTCAAAAGGTTAGCCAACTGTGTGAAAGAGGGGGAAAAGGTGATTTGGATGATCAAGGTGAACTCAGATTTTGGTTTCAATCCCAAAATGAAAGGAAAATGATGGGATATGAAAGACAAGAAGTGAAAGACATGATTGGGAAGAAGTGAAAGGTGAACGCAGTTGATTAACAAGTCCATGAAAGATGAAAGGAGAGCTCTCTCCATATGCAAGATGCAAAACTAAACTAACATGAACTTAAGAATGCAAGCTACATGAAAAGTGGTTTACTTGCAAGGTCACAAAGCTAATAGACATCTAATATTCATCATCGAGCATTATTGGTAGTGTTGCAAGATCATACAATACACACTAGCATAACTATGTGGATCTGAATATGATCTATATCAGATAGAAATGTGGAAATCCCACCTAGGCATCAAAGACATGCAGGTTAAGATGACTAGTGCAGTGAGATCACCTAAGTTTGATATAGCAAGATTATGCTCACATCGAGACACAAGAAAGTCAAGATGACTATAAGCATGCACTTGCGAAACAGTCAAGGAGAATACCTTGTAGATCCCAATGTGTCAAGTAAGACCAGCATAAATGCTCGTGATAGTTAGGACCAACAAAATATACCCACAAGTAGAAAAAACAATAAAACATGTTCTCATACCCTCAGTCTTCTAGCTATGCATCATAAAAAATGATCATAGGGGGAGAACACTCAGCAAAGAAATCATCATAGACAACACACAAAAAAAATAAAGCCAAGCAAGTCTCAGTGAGTCAAGTGCATGTGTGTAGGTCATAGAGTCAAGCTTTGAGTATCGCATCTGCCAGTGAGAAATATCATATCATACTAGACTGTAGGGTAGGACATCTGATAAGTGTTAAGAAACACTTGACGCTAAGGGTAGTGTTGAAAAACACTGTTTGGGGTGGTGTTGAAAAACACCATTTGTGAGGTGCCTAAGAAACCCAGATGCACAAAGAGACCCAAGATAAGCTAGAACAATAGATGCCCCCTAGACTAAGACAAGAGTCAATTCCAGGCTAGGAGAGGCAAAGTGAGAAGTGGAGCGAATGAGCGCCACGCAAGATTGATAGACATAGGTGCAAGGGTCTCAAGTAGTGCCTGTTTCTAGGTTTTCACCACTTGATAGATTTATTGCAATTTTTTCAGGACTTTTTATAATTTTTTTTGTATTTTTGCTACCAAGGCGCCTGTTTCCAGGTTTTCACCAAGGCACTTTTTCAAATTTTTTTTTTTTTTTTTTTAATAATTTTTTTGGATTTTTCAACATCATATATGAATTTTTTTGGAGTTTTTTCAGGATCATAAAGTATATACAAAGAATGCCCCAGATAGAAATGGGCATCAAGAATCTACTTCCTCTGATGTAGAGAACTGATAGGCCCCAGGCCCAAATGCTGCAACTGTGACGATAGGAGGTCTCAACTAGTTCGACCAATAATAACCAGCCCTAAGAAATGTCTGAGCTAGCGGAGGATCATTAGAATGTGATCCACATATGCCATCATGGATTTCAGCTAGCACTTTTTCTGACTCCTCTATTTCTAGACACTTAAGGAGAGTTCCGTCTAGACCCTTCCTATACAAGTCACCAGAGACAAAGGCAAAGTGTAAGGGATGGCAGGAAGAATGGAGTAGTGGATTTTTAGGAGGGATATGAGGTGGAAGATATGAAAAGATGGTAGGATTGTAAGATTTGTGAGTAGGATAGCGTAATTCATCCACCAAGAACTTGAAGCAAAATTTATGCTTTTTCATTTGTAAAATGGATGCCGAAGTAACCAAGGCATTAGCAACTTTGTTCTCAGCTCTAGGAATGGGCTGAAGTATAACAGATATGAGATCATGCTTGAAGTAGTGCACCATTTTTTTTGTAGAGAATCAGCTTGTCATCTTTTATTTGAGAATCATTATTTTTGAGCAGATTTTTATTTTTACTTTTCTTAGGTGCAGATATCACCACAATGTGGTTTTCACCATCTGACCATTGCTCTTTTCTTTTGATGTGATGACTGTGATACTTGATTGTTAATTCAATCTTTTTTGTTGCTAGTTCACTAGTGGAAGAAGTAACAGGTGTTGATGTGAGATGAAATGAAGTGACTAGTTCAATAGCATTTATGTGAGGGGTGTCATCTCTAGTGACAAGAGAGGTGGAGCCTATAGGGTAAGCTCCAAAAGTAGCTAGATCTAGATTCATCATAGAAGAACCAACGTAGTCTACTAAGGCAATACGGGGAACAAACTCATCAGACCCTGCAAAAGACTCATCAACTACTTCGGGTGGGTTACGAGAGGTATGAACTACATCAACATCCATATCTGTCATGGAAGAACCTTCTGGAAGAGGCTTAAGATGCTGAGAAGTAGAGATACTCATGTCGTTATGTGATATATCACCTCTTTGTAGTAACCGTGCAATGTTGCGACGTTGTCTATCATAGTGCAATGATTCTTTAGGCACATAGGTTCTAGACATAGAGGCCTCAGCCATAGCATCCGTAGATATACACTCTTCTCCCCAAAGAAGTGAGGTAGAAGGAAGATCATCTCCCATTTGAACCATAGTGTGTAGTGGTGACTCATCTATATCTGTGTCTGAATTACTGAGCATGGGGGTACTTCTAGAATCCTCTCTATAGATCCACTCTTGAACAACTTGTTCTTCTCTTTCTGCTTCTAAAGGAATGGATGAAGGAACAAAAGTATCAAAGATCATCATAGAAAAAGTGGAAGGCTTCATCTAATCAGAAGGTCTCCCATATGACCTAGGAGAAATAGGTATAGAAGCAAAGGAATCCAGCGTATATTCACCCATACCAAGGCTCATCATCTTAAGTGTTTTCTTAGCAGCAACTAGAGACATACTAGGATCAACAGAAGGTTTATTATGAGGAACAAATTTTTTAGCAGCAGCAAGAGCATTAATAGCAATAGTATGGTCTCTAGGAATCACAACTTCATTGCCATTGTATGGAAATTTGATGCACTGATGATAAGTGGAAGGAACAGCCTGCATGTCATGGATCCAAGGATGACCCAAAAGAATGTTATATGCAAGTGGGATGTCTAATACTTGGAAGCTAATATCTTTTGTGACAGGGCCCACTCGAAAAGGCAGCGTAACAAGACCTTTGGAAGATCTTTCCACTTCATCATAAGCTTTTATAGTAATCTTCTTCTTAGAATCCACAGCAAATTCTGACAAACCCAATTGTTGTATGACATTGAAAGAAACAATATTTAACCTTGCACCATTTTCTATTAGGACTCGGTGGACTCGGGTATTGTAGACTAGAACTTCAATGTGTAAAGCTAGATTATGAGGGTGAGCAATAGATATGTCATCTTCTATAGAAAAGGAGAGAGATAGCGGAGATGAAATGTGGTTGACCATAGCCTGAAATTGATCTGGATCAATGTCATTGGGAACACGTGTTGTACGTAGAGCCTCATCAAGAATCTCTCTATGCAAAGGGGATAACCGAAGCAACTCAAGGATAGATATTTGTGCTGGTGTCTTTTGCAAATGTTGGACAAGATCATAGCTAAGGATGGCTGAAGGAGCCACTTGTTTGGAAGGCAAAGCTTGCTTGGGATCTTGCACAATTTTAAGGACAATCTTAGCTTGCCCCCTAGTAACAGCATTCAATATCTCACTTCAGGAAGATGAACTATCATGTGTTTGCAAGACCAACTTTGGCTTACCATAATTGGCTTTATTATCATCTTGAGACCTCATCATTAGACCACTCTCAATGGGCTCTACCATGTTAATCACAAGCGTATTAGAAGGATACATGTAATTAATCTTTGCATCATGATTCTTCTTATGTGTTTGAGAGGTTTCCCCCTTATCATGCTTAGGTAGAGGATCTTTGAAAGCTGTGTGATCAGAATTTTTAGTTAAGCCATCAGTGGAGATTGTGTTGTTATCAATGAGGTCTTGAATATCATCCTTAAGCCTAAAACAATTATCTGTTGGATGTCCCTTGTTTCTGTGATAATGGTAGTAATGATCCTCTCTCCACCAATCCAGTTTATTTATTGGATCCCAGTTACCAGGTTTATCAGGAAGTGTAAGATATCCATTGTCAACCAAAGTCTTAAGGATCACATCGTAAGGTTCTACCAACTTGGTATAGACTCTCTTTCGAAATGACTTCTTAGGCTTATCTGCATATTGAGGTTTAGAAGCATTGTGAGCATTGCCAGCTTCTTGTTGTTTTGCTGCATAGATAGCATTGGAGAGATTGAAAGCGGGCTCTTTAACTTTAGGAGCATCAACAACCCCATCATTGACAAAATACTTGTTTTTATTCCAAGGTTTGTTCTTGTCTTTGCCATTGCCTTTAGCATCTTTATTAATAACAATATCCCCTTTTCTTATAGCTACATCCTCAATCCGATACGCACTTTCAACCATGTCATTGAAAGAGGAGAACAATTGTTTCCTTAGATCATAATACAACTCAGGCACAAGAGTGTTGACAAAAATATCAATATTTTCCCTTTTGGGTAGCTGACAAGGATATCAAGAATACAATGACCTCCAACATTGCAAATAAGTAGCAAATAATTCTCCTTGGTTTTGTCTCAAAGCACCAAGATCTATCATGGTGATAGGTTGTTGGATATTGTATGAATAGTGTTGTGTGAAGCACATAGCCAACTCATCAAAAGTCTTCAAAGGAGGTGTCAACTTTGCAAACCATTCTAAAGCTTGTCCTCTTAAGCTTCGAGGGAATAATCGTAGAAGAAATGTGTCTTCATGAAGAAAGTCCATACTAAGAGCATAAAAGTGACACACATGGTCATGGGGATCTCCATTTCCATCATACTTGTCATATTTGGGAACCTTAATATCCCTAGGAAACGGGACCATGTATAGACTTTTGTCAAAGAAAGAGTACAAATTGATTCTACAAAAGAGACCTTTGGAGGCTCTCTTTCTATTGCCATTTGGGTAAGATGTTGATTTGTGCGATGCAGTTCTTCTTGAAGGACTTCCAATTCAGTTGGTACTCTTTGTTGGACAATTTTTCTGACATCATAGCTAGGAGGAAGCTTTTATCCTCTAGAAGTCATATATTGAAAATATTGATCGCCATTACGCTCTAAAAGCTTATGCATCATTCGTTGGGAGACCACATCTTGTTCAAATCTCATAAGATCCTCACTAGAAATCTCATCATCAGCCTCTGCCTCATGTTGAGAGGGAGGAGGTCTAGGAGGTGAAGAAGGCATACCAAAAGTGGGTCTTGGAGGAGATCTTGGTGGTGTGTTGTTGCCATTGTTGCCATTAAAAAGAGGTCTATGCTCATAGTTACTAGTCTCGGGTTGCTCATAAGACATTCCTCTATAAGCCATGCGCCTAGTAGCATCCATCCTTTGTTGATTGTGTTCTTTGTCTAATAATGCTTGGTTATCCTTATGCTCAAAGTGTTCTTGCAAGCATTGGAATTTTTCTTGTTCAGTCAAAGTGAGTGAGACACTATCTGTGTTTTTGGGGGTCTTGAATGCGGAAAATAGGAAACCTCCTTTGTATCATGGGGTAGCCTTAGAATCCTCAGATTGGTTAGAACTAGAACTATTGTTGCTAATGGGTGCTCGTGAGCATCTAGTTGGAGAAGGTAATTGTGTATAATTGAACGGAGGATGACTCTCCTGCTCAAATTGAGACCGAGTTGTAACCGGCATGAAAAGAGATGTTGGTTGACTAATAGAATGAGACAAAGTTTCTCAGATTTGAGATAAGAAAAGCTAATAAAGATCACTTGTCAAAGTAGAACAATAGAGAGATGGCTCATCAAAAGTGCTCAAGCACTTACAACAATCAATTGACTAAAGCTGAGTAGCGAGCAAGAAGCTCAATAAGCAAGTAGCTAGAGAGGTAACCGTGATGCGACAAGTGATCAAGAGTAGCATTTGTTAGACTCAAACCCAATAGTTTTAGCTCATTTTTTTTAGTCTAGAACAAATCTAAGCATGGAGATAACAAACTAGCTTTAGGTAAGAATAGAAAAAGACACTCTACGATAGGTGAAAGTACAAGTTTAGCAACTCCGGATTGCAATAGCAACAAGATAGCAAAAAGGTTCTGGGCGACACTTTCCAGGTAGATAGGGTGATATTTCTCAGTCGGGCGATACTTCACCTTAAACCAGGTGATAGACCTCAATATACTAGAGCGATAGACTTTAGACAAAGCAAGCGATAGATAGTAGGCATGAACTATCGCATGATATTTCTCAATAAGGCATGCAATACTATTGCAGATTTGTATGAATTTTTGACCAGTGAACATAAAAAATCTCAGTTTTGAAGCGTTTTGATCAAGTTCAAAGGTTGGATAGTGCAATTTTTTAGTTTGACAAGTAGTAAAAATAGATAAAAGATAGGTTTGCAAATAGTATAGGATCAAACATGTCATATAACACTTGAAACAAGGGCAAGAGCAACCTTGCCAAGACAAACACTTGTGATATCAAAATGAAAAATTCTATGAGTGTTATCGATTGTTTGAATGTCAAGAACATTTACACTGGTATACCACAATTGAAGACAATCCAAGAAATTACTACCTAGAAGGACAAGGCTCATTACTTAGTAAATTGGCCCACAACTTGATGCTCCCTTGCCTCACACCAAGTGGTTGCCCACAAGAGATATTGGCGTTGTCATGGAGGTGTCAAAAAGACAACCAAAGGAACACATATGGTGAGTGTCTTGGGGTGATCCAGGTAAGTCCACTTGGATCAATCCTTGCACCAAGAAGCTAAGTGGCTAAAATAAGGTGGCCTCTAACTAATGGTTCATAGTAAGGGCTTCCATTCATAACACCCCTCTTGCTCCTCATAAAAGACTAGGACCTCACGGCCTCAAGAGTACCTTAAGCATTCTTTCTCAATGCTTTCCCCATGGTCACAATCCCATGAGCTACTCACATCAAGCGAAGACAAGTGTTATGTCTACCAAGGTTTTGTGTCCTCGATAGCCTTGAGATTATAGTGAGTTGAAATCACTTGCCACCAAGAAAAATGATGACAAGGTTGACCCCACTTGGGTCATTCCTCTTGATTTCTCAAGAGTAGGCCCACTAAAGGATCCTTATACTAAACAAAAAGTGGATTAACTCTTGAGGTTCAAGGTTTTTGGTTCACCACAAGGGTGAAGAGCATACTCCCCTATCTCAAGAATCTCTCCCAAACACACCAAGCAAATATTCAATTACCCCCTTGCTTTCAAAATCCCAAGATGGGTCAAGATTTCTGTTTCACCACAAGGGTGAAGAGCATACTCTCCTACCACCTCAAAATTTCTACAAGGTATTAAGTGCCTATGAAAGGAAACAACTAGTATATGCCGCACTTAATAAAGAAAGCAATTAAACAAGCACTTGATTTGGTTTTTATGCTTAGGGCAGCCTTGCAAAAACCATTAGTATCCCTCTTTGACATGTGATTTTAGCAAATTTCAAGCAAGAAGCACCTACAACCACAACTTGTTAGACCAACAAGAGTTAGGAGAATCAAAATCCAAAATCTAACAATGATTAGTACATGAAAAATCAAATAATCTGTAAAAATAACTGATCAAATGATAAAATATGAAAATGAAACCATCATGGTTGGATTAGGCTTGGAAAGACCTTTTGAATGATATATCACACTTAAACTTTTGATACCATTTGCAAAATTTCAAAAAAAATGGGCGATATACTACACAATAGGGGGGCGATACTTCGCATGACACCAGGTGATATACCTCAATACTGCCGTGTGATTCTTCTCTGGCATGAAGTGTCACATGCATATAGTAAGGTATATCATGTGATATACCTGAGAAGTATCGTGCGATACTCTGAGACAAAGAACCAAAACTTGCAAAATTTCTGAAAAATAATTTGAAAAATGACAAAAATGCAAGAAACTAAAGGGAAAAGCCTATCTACTCTGCCCCACGGTGGGTGCCAAAAATGTGTGCTATAATTGTGTCACACTTCTATGGATCATTACATGCAAGGAAACTCAAGAATGAGCCCTCACAAATCAATCCATAGCTCCCTAGGCATGGAGTGCAAGGGTTTTTAAGAATGCTCTCAGCTAGAGCTATTTAGCCTATAACCTTGCTAGTAAACCATGCAATGGGAGATTCAATGAAGACAAGGGCAAGAATGCCAATATCCTCAAGAATCAAGAATGAAAATGCAATGCAATGCTATGCTAGAAATGGAAATGCAAGCTAAGCTATGAAAGGAAATATGCAAGTGTTACAACCCAAGCTAATTAATCTATGTGAGCTAATCTAGAGCATAGAAATGAAGCTAATCTAAGAAAGCATAAATATGAAGCTAAGCTAAGAATGCAAGAATGAGATGTAGAATGAAATAATGAGATGTAGATACTAAGAATGCTCCAAATCTTCAAAAAGCTCCAAAGTGACCTAGAAATCTTGCAGCATAAAGTTAGCATAAAAAGTTGGGGATCTAGAATGAAGAAGAGAGCTCTCCTTTTAAAGGAAATGAGAAGGAATGGACCATGGAGATTAAGAGGCAAACAATTTAACCAATGATGGAGCTCGAAGAGGGAGAAATCCATGTGCACAAGTATCCTCCAATGAGAAAATAGGAGTTGACTTTTGTGTCCATATGAGACAAAAAGTGCTTTTTCCCTTTTTATAAAATAAGAATAATGCTTTATTTGTGAAACTTAGGATAAGAGGAAAAGTGGGGGCTTTTTATTTATTAAAAGGGGAGAAAATATTCCTTTTAAATAAATAAAGACTTAGGATAAGATGGTTAGCCCATAGAAAATAATCGAATAAATGATAGAGCTAGGATTTGATCAAGAATAAGCAATTTATGATTTAGCAAAAGGGGCTAATAGTCTAGATGACCATTTTTAGGTGTATACAAAGACTACTTTCAGCAATCACGAAGGTTCTATCTAGCAATTGCTAGATGTGGGAGCATAATTAGAAACCCCCAAGGTTGCTATGTTGCTACTACTGCTTTACCTATTGGAATCCAGTCTAGCCACATGGCTGAGGCCATGGAGGCCCTTTATGCTTGCAAGCTTGCCAAGGATCAGAACTGTACTAAACTTTGTCTAGAATGGGACTCCATGAATACCATCAACTATATTAAAGGTAATCATAAACCATCATGGAATACGAAGAACATCATCAGCCAGATTAAAAGGCATCTTAATGATTTTGAAGACACACATGTCTCCCACATGTTTACAGAAGCTAACGCTATGGCTAACAACCTGGTGAATGTGGGAGCTCAAAGTGATGATGTCAACTACTAGCATGGTAATCAAGGCTTAATTAACGAAGTCCTTTACCTCATAAGGTATGACCAAATCCATCAGAATCCTGGATTAATTAGTAATTATGATGATTAGAAAGGATAAATAGTGAAAAAACCTCACAATAGCACCTCACACGCTTAAAGGACATGACATAAATAAAAAAAAGTGTGAATTTAGCATCTTCATTTCCTTCTTTAATCCTATTAAAGTGGTGGCCCTTAGTAGTACTCTTTTTCTCTGCATTTGTGTTAACATTTTTGGCAATTTCCCTGTACTTAAGACTGGTTGCATGGTTTCTGGTAATATAGGGGGTAAATTGAAATGTGAGGAACTGACTATGTGCAAATGGGAGAAGGAGGGATAATTCTAGGAAAAGCTTAAGGAAGGTGGAGTATAGCCTTATGTGGAGAAATTACATGGCTATGACAAGGACATTTCCAAGGAGTTCGCTGACAGTTGGGATAATGGTAAAGTTACCCTTTGTGGTAAAACCTTTAATATTACTAAAAATCTTATTTATGAGATTATAGCTTTATAAATGTCTAGTTTGAAGTATTATAGAGGCAAGATCATGGCCCATAATACGGTTAGAATGTACCCCAAGTCTGGAGGTGAGAAATCCATCCTTGTGAAACAGTCTTAGGATTTTGTTCTTCATAACCACATGAAGTTGCTTTGGGCTGAACTTGTCAAAGCCCTTATGCAATACTTTACTCTTGAGGGCCTATAATCTAGAGTCTAAAATTTTCATTTCATGATAGTGAATCATTCTCTTACAAGAGAAAAATCTCTTTTCCTTACCTTCTGCTGCAATCTCTTGGTACTAGTATTTTGGAGAACAGGAAGAACCCTGAGAAGCCTATTCTTCATGATGGACTTATTTTTCTCATTTATGAGTATGCCAAGTCTAACTTCCAGGATGCTACCCTGGTCCCTTGGAAGAATAAGGAGAAGGAGGGTAAAATATCCCCCTTAGGTAACTAAATTTTACCTACCCTTCTCGTACTAACTTACCCCTTTCCAAACTAATTAAATAATTTAACTCCACCTATATAGTTTTATTATTATTATTATTTTTTGTTATAATTAATAGCAACTAACTCTTATATAAATATAATATATATGGATATGTTTCTCAAGGAAGTCACTACCCCAATGGAATCTTGAGATCCCTTACAAATCAGAGGTCTCGAGTTCCACTCCCACCCTCTACACTAACAAGACATAAAAGAGAGATAGAGAGTCTATAAAGTAGGAGTAAATATAGGAGTAGGTAATTAGTTTTATTTACTTTTATATTCTATTCTTTTTGTTTATTCACTTTGCATTTATTATATTTATCTAAAGCCACATTATACATCAAAATACATAGAATCATGATCATAACTAATACACTCATAGGAACATAACTACAAAAACATCAATAAATGAATATATACAGGTATGCATATATGCCTAGACCCATATATGCATACTTTATATATATGATTAACACATAGAGAGAGAAAATAACATCATAATCCTACATATCTCATAACCATATAAATGAGACCGACATCAAAGGTTATATAAAATAAGGAACTCAAATCCACCCAAAACCAAACCAAGAGACTAGACAAAATAATCAAAACCATAGGGTTTTCCCATGTGTGAACTTTGGACCATCTCTGAACAAGAATTGGTTCAAGGATTTTAAGGCATGCTCAGACCTATGTAACCAAGTGGAGTCAATGCCTAGTACCTTCACACACCTACATCACCAAGAAATAAAATAAATACATATACATATCTATATACAAACAATGACAGACAAGGAAGGAGGAGTGTGACATCATGTAGATCTCCCATAGGAGTGACTACAAATGCCTTCCCGCATCCGAAAACCACACCAAGAAGGATACATATAGATAATAACATGGGTTAGGTTAGACCAATAATCACAATCAAATAATCAAATTGTTAAAGAGATCTGGAAAACATAGCATTTGTTTATCAATTAAAGTTTAAGTACCCAAGTATCAATATTGACCCTAATTTATCCAAGAGATCATAACCATTGATAAATATTAGCTCATATAAATCTATTAACTACCTCCATATCATTAGGACCCCATGCAATCATAACAAGAGATGAGTACACATGCAAGAATATACCAAAACAATTTATCAGTACCTAAATGACATTTAAAGTATTATGGTTAAGAATTAATTTGTTATTCAACCTTTAAATCTACTCTTATCCAAGCATATAAGTCTCTACAACATCCCCCTAACTTCCAAAGGGATATCAAACCTTTTAGGGTTGGAGAGGTGTTACACCCCCCCCCTAAGATTTGACTTACTCCTGGAAGTCAGAAGGTACTCAACTTTCATTACTCATAAACTATAAAACAAAGTCATTTAATTGAGTCAAATTTTTTTTTGGCTGCTCCTAGCTCACTAGTACATATTAGCTTGGATTATGAAAAGGCTACAATTTAAATTTTTTAACCTTCCTTTATCAATCTTCAAAATTCCTATGCATTGAAAATAATATGAAATACAAGAATCCATTCTAACTTCTTCACGTTGTAGAAAACTCTAGAGAACAACTTGAACAATTATGACGATAAGTATTATTAATTGTGACCATTTAACCTATGAAACAATATCATAAGCCTACTCATACATGTAAAATTTAATTACAATAGGGTTCAAAATTCACATTCTCTATTACTAAATATGCATGGTCAACACTAAATGGCATTTCCTTCAAAACAATTTACTATGGTACATATACTTTGCAATTGTGGACTAAAACATATTGGGTATTCAAAACTTTCTATGATATGGTTATAATGACATTAACATAGGGTATGTAGACATTTACAAAGATATATTCTAAGATATCTTTTATAATTTTCTAATATAGTAGTTATAGTGTTTGACTTACAAAACAATATTCATACTCCTAGAGGAGATCTAATCACACCATTAATTCATGATTCGTCCTTCCTATTTATATGTGTTCTTATACTTTCTAAAGTTTGCAAGTTAGGAGCTTTCCATATCAGCATACCAAGATAATTTCAAATAGTAAATTAAAGAGTTTCATCATACATCCATTGAGAGAAGGAGAAACACATGAGTCCTACTACTACTCCCATTTCAACTAATTATTTTATTATCACATCTAAACCTTTTAGCCAATTCCTTTACTTTCTATCCTTCATAAGTGTTCATTCAAAAGTAACCATTCATATGATTAACGTCATACACCTAGAATTTTAAGTGATATAGTGTGATAATAATACACTTCTCTAACATCAAACATTTCTATAGCCAATAAATCAATTAGGGTTGTTATTAATATACTAATAAAGTGTGGAACATAATGTATACATAAAGTATCATGCTTAGATTCATTTTCCTAATACTCATCTAGAATCTTGAATATTCACTAAGCATCTAGAAGGATGTAAATGAGACTTATTTATGATAATTTTTAGGACCGAAAATCTCTTTTAGTCCCTTTATGCACATATTCTCTTCCTAGACATACAATTAACATGGCATGTTGAATTCTTACAAAACATGAATAAAATACGTCTTCTTTTAGAACAATAATAATTATAATCCTACTCATGAAAAAACCTTGGCATGACATAAATCCTCTTATCCAAGGTCTCTTAGTTAGACACATGAAGTTTAACACACATTGTTTTTCCTAAGTAATTTTATTCCTTTAAATTTATCTCTTATGAAAGGGTAGCGAGAGATACATTATAGTTATTTGTACCATTTCTTTTTAATTTCACAATCTTAAGGAGGCAGATGGTAGATCAGAGAGATAATAATTTAAATTATCAAATCCCTTACAAATATGGCTAACTCATTTGATAAAAACCTTATTCACTGAGGTCAGATCCTAATTTCTCTTTCATTCCATGTTTTATGTTACCACGCCTTTCACATTTTATCAAAAGTAAGAGAGAATTATCTCCACATTTTAAATCGAGACATAATACCAAATTTTTCACTTCTTACCTAGGTATAGATTTCATGAAATAAAATATTATCAATTCAATAATAAAAGCGAGTACTACCACAATAATGTCCTTATTTTACATTGGAGATGCCACAAAGCTACAAATTTAACTTATAATGGAACATTGAGAAGTATTAAAAGTTAGGCAAAACCAATCATGAAGTCAACTTGTCATTTAGAAAAGGCACATCATTTCAAACTAATTAAGCTTATATGCCAAGAAAATAGGATATACTATAGGTGGCATAAGGAGATCAAATACCACCATTTAGATACAAAGAAATTTGTAACTTTTCTAGGACTATGAGTCCTATTGACAACAAGGAAATGTCACACAAGTGTTAAGAATTTCTTAATATGCCACTATAATTTTAGAAGGACCCTCACTTGAACACATTATTAATATTAGAATGAAAAACATAAGTAGTTGATATAGGATAGCTCAATCAAAGAAAGATAGGTGTAATATTTGTTCTAAGATTTGAGGTTACTAACATAAATGTGACACAAAAGGAAATATATCAAAGTTATGCAAATAAAGGAAAACTGATTTAAGCGCAATTAGACCCTAGAGCTCCCAGTGTAGCAATCAAGGGCTCTGATACCAAATGTCATGCCCTACCGGGGAACCCAGAAGGACAAGACAAAAATAAGATAAAAGTGCAATTTTTATTTTTATTTTTGACTTAAGTTAACTAGGTATTTAAGTCCTAATAGGTTCCTTTACATAATTATTCCTTTAAAAACATATTTCATAGTGCATTAAGATTTAACCTAAACTAAAGATAGAATTTCTCTGATCCATTTAACCACATAAGAGAAAGTAGAGAGAGAGAAACAAGTGTACTAAAACAAATCTTTCTTTCTTTTTCAACATGAAATAACATTAAAACATTTAAATTCTTCTATTCTTTCAACAATTACACTTTCTATATCCTTAACTATAATTTGCTTTCAACGACAATAATACATCTTGATTTCCTTTCCCATAATTTTCCTGGAGATGGCCCTCCAAATTATGTGAATTCTTACAATATATCTTTTACAACACAAGGCCTTATAGGCTTACATGAGTATGAATAACACTTTATAATTTTCTTCACCAAATACAATATGCATAATATCTTCATGAAAAGCACAAACACGAACAATACCTCGAAAAGAATCACCACCCAAGCACATGGATCCATAAAAGTCCACTCCCTCATGCTAGGAGATAGAACCATTGTTCACATAGGGAAACTAGGGTAGTCTAAGGTTGAGGGAAAAAATACCCAAACCAAAAAAAAGAAGAAATAAGCAACACACTACAAAAACACAAGAGAGGAGTTCGCTACGATGTTGACTAGGTGAGTGTCATCGCATAGTCCTATGTGTTGGGATCCTTCCTAGTAGTCATGTACCTTGGTGCCCTCATGTGGCCTGCTCCAGTAGCTACAATGACCCTGATACTCCAACAAGACCTATATGGGCCTTTATCCATTTTTAATCTTTTTAAAAGTTTATTAAATCCCTTACCCATTCCCAACCAGTTTTAAATTATATTAGGTTTTCTTTTCCAATCTCACCCAAAGGTTATCCTTCTGGCCTCCTCGGTCGGATCTTGTGGTGAGCCACTCACCTAGGGCACCTAGGAACTTTACTCAACAAAATAGGCTATCTAGAGTTTATAACTTCTCATAGACATACCTCCCTTAGGGTTTCTTTTAGTGTTTTCCTATGGCCCATACCACTAGGACAAACCCTAACCATTAAGACAAAAGATGCAATACAATAAAGGTAGAGCTATCACAATGATTCCAAATATAAAAGCATAAAGGTAAGTTTAGGGAGGTACAACTCCTAGACACACCTACATGATACTATAATCCTTCCAAAAAATTTAATAAAGTTATAATTAATAAACATCAGAATATACACATAGGACCTAACATCCATATCTATGAGTTGTTTAATTATGATATCCAAAAATAGATTCCTACTTTAACATAAACTATTCTTTATAAAATTTAGGCTTATTACAAACTTAATACACTTAGTTTATTGTTCACTATTAATTAAGTTAAAACTTTAATTAAATTCAAACAAACGTTAACCTCTTAATTTATAACCAAAATTATATTATGATTCTTAATTAAATTCTACATCACCTTTAATTAAATAACATAATAATAATAAATAGATTAATTCTAATTTAATTAAATTAAAAATTTTAAACAATATCTTTAATTATTTATTAACTAATTTCTCTTATTTTGATTATTTATTAATTATATATAGTCATAAATATATATATTTATTATACATCATTTATATCTATACATTTTAATAGTTAATATGTAAAATGATTTTTTTTATAATATTACTGATTTCTTATGCATAACATATATTTTTAATAAATAATTTTTCTACCTTAATAATATTTGTTCCATATTCTTCTCTTTTCTGTATGTCCTTTTTTTCTTCTAAATATTTATATCTTGAGTTATTACTTTCTTATATTAAAAAGCTTGATTTCTTATGTTATAATTTTAACTTATTTATTTTAATTTCTTTCTTTTATTATTTATTTATTTTTCTCCTATCTTTCTTCCTATAATTTCTCCTATGTTTTTACTAAAATATCAAAGGATATTTGCCAAAAAGATTTATCATATATATAAAATTATTAAATTTAAAATCTAATAACCTCCCTTACTAGTACTTGTCGGTAGGCTAAGTACTATTGTATCATTTTTTGAATTGTTTGTCCTAACTAGTGATTAAATAAAACACTTTAAACCAATTACAATATTTTATATTTTTTGTTTTGATATAAATTTTATAATTTCTAAATTCTACATGCAATTTTTTTAACTTTATAATTTGTAAAAATTATTTTTCTATCATTTGACTAGTTAAATTAATGCGAGTCTTATACACAAATTCTTAGATTCTAAAACATATCAATTTTATTAGCACTTTTATACTCACAATACATTATTTTAATTGCTTATTTCTATAAAAATAACAAAATAAAATCATAATTTTCATCTCCTAATTATTAACTCTGTATCATTTTAAGAATTTCTTGTTAAAATTAATCTTTCCACCAATCAAAATTTAGTGCATTTCTTTTTTCTTAAAAATAAGACATTTGGTATAGTCTAAATATAATATTTTTAAGTTTAGAATTTTAAAAAAATATTTTTCCAACATTTGATTGGCCAAATCAATTGATGTTTTATACACAAGTTTTTAGGAATTCAAAAACTGACATCCATCTTAGCACTTCTATCTAATGGATTAATTCCTCGTAAAATTGTGAAAAACTATATAAAATATATAATATTACAATATACTACATATTATAATAATGTAACTTTATTTATCATATATAAATTAAAAATATATTAATAAAATAAAATTAAGATTAAGACATAATAAAAATAAAAATAAAATTAGTATCAAAATTAATTATAATTTATAAGTTATAATTGTTGAAATAATTATAATTATTTATTGTTACAACTATATTAAAATAGATTTAATTAAAATTAAAATTATGTATTGAAATAACACATAATATTTTTAACATTATAATTAGATTTCTATGGCACTTGTTTAATTTAACAAATAGCTTATTAAATAAAATCTCTCAAAATGAAATATTATAAAGCTAAACATGATAATCTTTAAATATTAAAATAATTTAGGACCTTAAAACAACATCCAATTTAATATGTTTATTATTTCAGCATTATTATTGTTTTAATTATTTTTAAATTAACTTATGCATGTGCATAAATTTTTAGTCCTAAAATTCAAAAACCCAAACGGAGCAGGTTCCATAATTTTTAATACTAAAACCTTTCTCTCCCAAGATTTAGAATAAATATAGTATTAAAAACCCATCCCCTAACTATAGGTTTTCTAGTTTATTTTATGTAGATTATTGCTAAGGTTATTATATTTTTATTTTAAAAATTATAAATCTAACCTGGTAGAGATAATTAAACACACAGGAAGAGCACCATGAGCAATCAGAGAGAGAAGAGAGAGACAGAGACAGAGAGAGAGACAAAGGAGGCTTTTTCTGGATTCAAAAGCCTACTTGGAGCTTGTGATGGAGGTTTGTGACACAAGACTTTCCTAGAGCAATCCTTCTCTCCAACCTCCAAAAATCTCCTCCCATATGCTCAGGAATTTCTCCCTATAAGTAAACCTCCGGGTAGTTCCAGAGGTTGAGGGCATTGCTTCCCATAAAGCAACGTCCTCACCTAATTTATTAAATAAATCTAATAATAAAAAATAAATAACTTAACCAATAGTTAGTTTTACCCCTTAGGTAACTAGCTTTTACCTACCCTTCCCGTACTAACTTACCCCTTTCCAAACTAATTAAACAATTTAACTCCACCTATATAGTTTTATTATTATTATTATTTTTATAATTAATAGCAACTAACTCTTATATAAATACAATATATATAGATATGCTTCTCAAGGAAGTCACTAACCCAATGGCAACTTGGGACCCCTTACAAATCGGAGGTCCCAAGTTTCACTCCCACCCTCTACACTAACATGACATACAAGAGAGATAGAGAGTCTATAAAGTAGGAGTAAATATAGGTGTAGGTAGTTAGTTTTATTTACTTCTATATTCTATTCTTTTCATTTATTCAGTTTGCATTTATTATATTTATCTAAAGCCACATTATACATCAAAATACATAGAATCACGATCATAACTAATACACTCATAGGAACATACCTACAAACACATCAATAATTAAATATATACAGGTATGCCTATACACATGCACCTATATATGCACATACTTTGTATATATGATTAACACATAGAGAGAGAAAATAACATCATACATATCTCATAGCCATATAAATGAGACCGAATCCACCCAAAACCAAGCCAAGAGACTGGACAAAATAATCAAAACCATAGGGTTTTTCCATGTGTGAACTTTGGACCATATCTGAATGACAACAACAACTAGTTTGAAGATTTTAAGGCACATCAATATCAAATAATGAAATCACTGAAGAGATCTGGAAACCATAGCATTTGTTTATCAATTAAAGTTTAAGTACCCAAGTATCAATATTGACCCTAATTTATCCAAGAGATCATAACCATTGATAAATATTAGCTCAAATAAATCTATTAACTACCTCCATATCATTAGGACCCCATGCAATCATAACAAGAGATGAGTACATATGCAAGAATATACCAAAAACATTTATCACTACCTAAATGAAAATTAAAGTATTATGGTTAAGAATGAATTTTTTATTCAACCTTTAAGCAAAAATCTACTCTTATCCAAGCATACAAGTCTCTACAACATCCCTCTAACTTCCAAAGGGATATCGAACCTGTTAGTGTTGGAGAGGTGGTACAATGTCCAAGAATCAATTAACTGAGAAAGGGGCTGAAGATTATTTATTGGAAGATTTTGATGGAGTAGGGGTCTTTTTTCTAGCAGTCTGTTGGCTCCAGAAAGAGAAAATTATTTTCTGAGTTTGTAATAGGGAAAGAGGCAATAAAATTTTTGTTTCAAACATAATTTTCTGTAGAGGAAGTGATAATCTATTGGTTATTATTTTTATTGAAGGAATGATTGAATGCATGTTAGATTTTTGTATTCGAAAGTATTCATTATAGATGTAGTTAATCTGTGTATTTTCACAGCCATCTTTAATATATTTCTATTCACCGAGTTGTGTTTATGTGTGTAATGGAATCTGTGGGTTTTGGACATCACATATGCGTGAGATGAATCTTGAATCTTTCCCTTAGTTTATCAATTATGGGTGTGAATTTAAGAGTTTGCGAGTTCTTAATTTTTTTTGTTTATAATATTTCACATCTATTTCATGGTTATGAATATATGGTAGTTTTCCTTCTTTTCCTTTTGGTTAAAGGTATAACCAATAATATTATTCATTTTATACCTCTTGAAGGTAGTCGTGCCTTGTAAAATAAGCAGAGAGTACTTGCACAATGTCATGGCAAGTAACTCAACTGTTATGTTGTAGTTTTGTCTTTAAGTTTGGGCATTAATGACTCAATTGTTTTAGTTATTGTATAAAGACAAATTTGTTTACTAACAGATTTTTGGTGACTCCGCAAGAAAATTGAAAACAAGGATCGATGTTTTAATTATTTTCTCCAGCTTTTATATTATCTCTATGCATAAAAGAGATTGACAACTCCGTGTTTTAATTTACATATTTTTTTGGTAAGATAGTTATAGTGTGTTATGGATTTGGTTGTAGCTCAGCCATGGGGGGCTCATATTGGACCTTTTTATCTACCCCAATACTCAGCCTTGCCTAAAAGGTCAGCAACATACCTTCCTAAGTTTTTTGGAGATAAAAGTCAAGATCTAAATGACCATATTAAAGTAGTCATTGTTGCATGTGGAATTCATGGAGTGCAAGAAGAAAATGTATTTGTCAGATTGTTTATTGAGAACTTTGTTGGAGATGCTATTGATTGGTTCCAGAACTTGGCAGAAGGATGAATCACCAGTTGGGATAGTCTCAAGGTAAAATTCCTTGGAAGGTTTCAACCTGCAATTGATACTTATAAATTATTGTTAAACTTATTTCAAATTAAAAGGAAAGGGGATGAATCTATAAGAGATTTTACTAATAGATTTAATAGATGTATTAGTAAAACTCCCTCGAATTTCCAACCAAGCGAGAATAATTAGTTATATGTCTTCATTGCTTCTTTACAAAGTGAAATTAAATTCTTGCTAAGGCAAAAGAAATTACAAAATCTAGAAGATGCTCAAAGGGAAGCTACAAAAATAGATGATTGCATGACTCTGAGTGGAATTAAATGTATGGATACATATGCTACAAATATATCTCAATCTGAAATTTATCTTTGTGATCAAAATGTGTATCCAAAGGAGAGGCCCTTACAAGGGAAACCTATCATGAAAGTAGTATAATCAATGCCATTTGTTCCTCATTAACAAAACTTGACTATTTTTAATGATCAAGACTTCTAATCACCTCCTATGATTAAAAATACTCTTTCTAGTGTCGCTGGAATATATCATTTACATGTTGAGCATGAGGATGCGTTAAAAGATATGTATGATCATACTACACTATTAGAAAAATCATTAACATGCCCACATGCACCATCCATTGAACAAATTTCCAATGATAAAATATTGAATGCAAGCTTGCTTGAAAGTATTTCCTTTTCAAATTTTGAGCCTTTTAAATTTGATGTTACTAATACTTTTCCAACAAGTAATGATGATCAGATTGATACGATGGAGCAACAAAAGAAAATAATTGGAAATGAAAATTTCGATGAAAGCTTTCTGGAAAATGTTTCTTTTTTTGAATTTGATTCTTTTTCATTTGAAGAATCTAATTCAGTTCCAACAAGAGGTTTTGATTAGACAGATACAAAAAATCAACATGAGAAAGAAGTGTGTAGTGGTGAAAAGGTAAATAATTTTTCTTATCCTGATATGCAAAAATATTTTGGGTCTCTCCAATTTGATCATGCGAAAGATAATGATGAATATTTGTAGCCCAAATCATTGGAAGAGAATGATAGTAAGGATAACTTGTTTCTCTCTATTTTAATATCACATACCCAAGCTATACTAGAGGTATTCAAATCAGATTATGAAAATGAGTTATTTGATACTCATCCCATGCTGGAATCTTTTGGTCTTAAAGATGATGATAGTGGTGCATTCTTTGAAAGTAAATTTTTTGTAGATCCAAATTCAGATTTAAGTGTGGAATTTATTACTAACCATACTCACAATTTGGAAGAAGGCTACCCTACCAAGAGTCTTATTTGTTTTTCAAAGAGTCACATAGAAGACACTAGTATTCCTGATGTTGATCAGTTTATTCAACATGGTGTTAACACATTGCAACCAAAAATTTATGATGTGGAGTGGCTTTTGGGTCCTGACATTCCATTTAAAGGCTTGCACATTTTATTTTTGAGTCTTTCCTCATAGTAGTTGCAGGCTGGCTGTTAGGAATGGTACTTCTCTCAACTAGTCAATGACTTCTCTTGAGTAACCACATGTATCTCTAAAGGTATGGGATGCTTTCCCTATCCTTTATAAATATTTTTTGGTGTGAGTTAGGCGTAGTTTGTTTGAGCTTCCAAGTTTTGGTTGTGTGTAGTATAGTTTGGTTTGGTGTTGTTTTGGTTTGCTAGTTGCCCTGCTCCCTCCGTCCTCTACATGCAGCTCCCTGTTATCGGCTTTGAATCCATTGACCAATGGCTAGACATTGTTCTTAACCAGAGATCCTAGATTCTTTGTGTCTTTATCATCCACATCATGATTCAGAGCTAATTGTTGGTTTTCTTTTGGCACCCAAGTTCTAAACTTTTAAATCAAGGCCCCACTCCATTAAATGAAAGTGTTGCATGCTTTTTAAATCTTTTGTGAAAGTTATGTTTTGTGAAAGGGAAGTGTCTAGAAAGGTTTTTGAACCAAGTAGTTTAGGTTCAAGTTTAAAAAAAATAGGTGTAGGATTATAGGTTCAAGTTCAAAGTTTGATGGATGCCATAAAAAATGAGTTCAAATTTTTATGTATCCAATGTAAAAATGATTTATAGGTTATGCTTTACATGGTCCATTTAGCCTACAGTTAAAATTTTAAGGGAGAAAAAGCTTCCAACAAAAAGTTATGCAAGTTTTCCTGCAACAGTCTAAAGGCTAATGACATATTGAACTTGAACTTTGAACCTTCTTAGTTTAAAGTTCAATGATACAATGATTCATGTTCACATAGTTCAAAAGTACAGGTTCACTTTCAAAGGTTGAAATTGAAAAGTTTGTGGCTCATAAGTTTGAATTCCAAAAGTGAGTGATATCTTTTATATGGTGAGCATACAATCAAAAACTTGGGTTAACAAAGTTCTGCATAATAATCTCTCAATCAATGAATTGGAGTCACTTACAAAATGTAGCCTTAGTGATAGAAATCTGAGATGGAAGCAATTTTTTCAAGAAATAAGATATCGGGTCCAAGAATTTTATGAAATATAGTTTGATGCTTCTTCTAAGGTCATCTATAAACCATTTTGGGACAATATAAAGGAATAATTGTAACTGTGAATGTACAACCATGCACTTACAACTTGTATCAAGTCATCTTTCATAGCAATTTTACAGACCCAAACACAGTAATGAATAACTTTTGATTGGGATCTCATTTTTGAAATCGCTCTAGTCATAATTCAGAAAACTAGGTTTCAAACCACATATCTAAAATGGAGCTTGATCCAACGGTGGAGTAAAACATCATGCCCCCCATATGGAGACCTAATTTTTCTGTCATAAATATTCTCGTTCGCCCCAACATTAAAATATTTTTATTTTTGGTTTAACATATTCAAATGCCACTTGTCCAAAGATCATTTAATATGTTAAGCTATATCTTTATAAACTTTAAAATCAATAGTTTATAAAGATATCATGCTCTAAAAAAAGAAAAACTTTGGGAATGAATGGAAAATATTTTCAAGAATCAATTATGGGATAAAAATTGAAAAGTTACGAGAAGTGAAAGAACAAGGTGAAAGTATCCAAAAATTAGTTAACTAGGAAAGGGGCTGAATATTATTTATTTGAATATTTTGATGGGGCGGGGGTCTTTTTTCCAGCAATCTGTTGGCTCAAGAAAGAGAAAATTATTTTATGAGTTTGTGATAGGGAAAGGGACAATAAGATTTTTGTTTCAAACATAATTTTCTATAGAGGAAGTGATAATTTTTTGGTTATTATTTTTATTGAAGGAATGATTGAATACATGTTAGATCTTTGTATTCGAAAGCATTCATTATGGCTGTAGTTAATCTATGTGTTTTCATAGTCATCTTTAATATCTATTCACCGAGTTGTGTTTATGTGTGTAATGGAATCTGTGGGTTTTGGACATCACATATGTCTCAGATGAATCTTGAATCTTTCCTTTAGTTTATCAATTATGGGTGTGAAGTTAAGAGTCAACGTGTTCTTAATTATTTTTGTTTATAATCTTTCACATCTATTTCATGGTTATGAATAGATGGTAGTTTTCCTTCTTTGCCTTTTGGTTAAAGGTATAACCGATAATATTATTCATTGTATACCTCTTGAAGGTAGTTGCACCTCGTAAAACAAGCAGAGAGTACTTGCACAATGTCATAGCAAGTAACTCAACTATTATGTTGTAGTTTTGTCTTTAAGTTTGGGCATTAATGAGTCAATTAGTTTAGTTATTGTATAAAGAAAAATCCTTTTACTAACAGATTATCAGATATATTAGTTCATAGATTCCATATTTTAATGCATATTATCAAATATATTAGTTCATAGAATCCAAACTCTATTGTATGAATATATTAAAAAAATATTTTACCTTTTAATTCAATTTTGAATACGTCAAAAGATTTTATTTTTATAAAATGGTAAAATGTGGAAAATCAAATGTCCTCTCAAATTATTAAAATTTTTCTTATTTATTTCAAAATTTATTGTTAAAATACATGAAAAAATACCATTTCAAATCAATCTTGAATATGTCAAATCATATATATTAGCTCATAGATTCCAAATTTTAATGCATATTATCAAATATATTGGTTCATAGATTCCAAATTTTATTGTATGAATATATGAAAAAATATTTTACCTTTTAATTCAATTTTGAATATGTCAAAACATTTTATTTTTTGTAAGATGGAAAAATGTTGAAAATCAAATGACCTCTCAAATTATTCAATTTTTTTTCTTGTTTGAATTTCAAATTTTATTGTTAAAATCTATGAAGAAATACCATTTCAAATCAGTCTTTAATATGTCAAAACATTTTGTTTTTATAAGATGACAAGATGGGGAAATTAAAGTATTTCATAATATGTGTAATATGTTGACATTCATGTCAACCCATGACATATTTTTATAGATATGGATTAGTGTAGTTGCAAAGGTAGATAGATAGTTTGATACAAATGTAGATATGGGATCAACATTTTTGAGAGAGAGGGTTTGATATAGATGTATGGATTGACATGTTTGAAGATGTAAGACAATTTGGAAGTTGATGCAGATTCGATCATGACATAATACAGTATAGAAGCATTGTAAATATCAATTACACCTTATCTTTTGAATTTCATGATGAATTTCTTCATACTTTGAATATCTTGAGGAGTGTAATCACATTGAGGAGCTAAGTGAGTATTGGTAAACCAATCAGTATTAGACTTCACTTGTGTTGAGAAAATTTGACTAAGGCATTTAAATAGTGTATTTTTCTAAGACACTCTAGTCTCCATTCTTTGGTCCACATTCCTCATCTTATCTTTTGGTTATGAAGTTAAGAAGTTTAATAATTAAGGAGGTTATTTCTAGGTTTTTCATGTCATAATATATTCTCCAAAAAAAGTTAGAGTTGAATATTCTCTAGATTGCACCAAAGCAGAGCAAAGGTTCTCATAAGCTAGCCAAAATTCTCTACATTCCTTTGGATTGATAGCTATGACAATAAGGATCTGGGAACATGGTCAATAAGGTCTCAAGTATGATCCATGCAAGTTTTAGGTGATTTAGTGTACGTAATTCAATCTTAAAAGTGTTTGTTTGTTACAATCAGTTTGACATAATTTTCTTTCATTAGTTCAAGTTGCCTTTTATACTTGCACCATATCGCTTAACTATCAAATACTACAGAATAACATTGTAGGGACACATTTCAAGGTCTACAATTCTCATATCTTGATCCAAATGGTAATCTTTATCTCTTCTTGATAGAAAAAAGAGCTAGAGTTGAAAGTTTGGTAAAGTTGTTGTTATTGGGCCGACAAACTTGTTTCCTTCACTTGTGGTATGATTTTGATCATTTGGATTTACTTTGGAGGATGAGTAGAATATTTTTAGGCTCAATTAAGTCTTGGGTTGATCCACAATTTATTATATTTCATGATTTATGTATATGTGGTCAACTGGTAATGTGATATATGCTTTTAATCAAAAGCTATCTTGGAGCCAACCTAGTTAGAGTTTTGAGATATTTTGGAGGATATATATAAAATATCAAATCATTTATGATTGTACGCTAATTGGAGAAGTTTTTAAAAAGAGAACTATAACTATAATGTATTCATATGACAAATGCATTGTTATAACAATTCACGTCCATATTTTCATTCATTGTAATGCCATGTTGTATATAGGGAAAAGTGATCTTATTTGGCATTGCCATAAAAACATTATTTAGGAGTTGTTTCTTCCTTAGATTTTAGCCCTAAATAATGTTGTATGTCTTGTTCATATATTGTGAGATTTCTCACCATGGTTTTACCCTTGTTTGGTTTTCCACGTAAAATCAATGTCCTTATTTGCAATGATGTGACACATATGCTTTACTTTCTATTCTTTGTTTTGACAAATTGGAATTGATGTTAAATTTGAAAATGGAATTGTTTAATTAAATAATAGTTCAATCTCCCCCCCCCCCCCCAATTTTTATTTATTTTAGTGTGTTCAACAAAGTGTTCTCTCAAATTATAAGATTCTTTTCTCCATTCACCAATTTTTATTATTACCATTATGGTACTTGTTGTTTAATAGTATTTGTTATAATCTATTCCATTTCACTTTAGTAAAAATTAATTAATATATGTATTTGGGAACTGACCTTCTGTAAATGGAAATAAACTTAATTCAGATAAAAAATTCCTACATATTTGAATCAGGAAACAAAAACACATTAACGTTAATTCATATCAAAATAAATGTTCTTTAAATACGAAGGATATATATATTTATCATATTGTAATGCAAGTAGATAAAATAGATGTAAAGAAAGGTAAATTATTGGACACGATCTATTCCTTTTGACTAATTGTATAAAATTTGTGATTTGAAATAGACAACCAATTACAAGATTTTTTTTGAAATTTACGATTTCAATGTTTGAAGAAACTATTTAACATAGTTGTACATGAAGCCATGTGAGTGATCTAGTTGCTATAAAAGTGAATATTATTGCTGTATAAGAGCATCTATAAGAAGAACACAATTTTCTTTGTTATAATCAAAATTTTATTTGTTTATTGCCAATGCATATTTTTTGGTATGCCTTGTTTATTTTTCCTTTCTCTTTCTATATTCTGACTTAATCATCACCACCATTTTCTCTAATATATTTTGTATTTCCTCTATGGTTAATAGCAAAGAAGACACCCAAAATTGACCACTCTTGCGAGCTCACATTAATTACTAAGTATTCTATTGTTAATTAAATAATTATTTAATTAATTAGCATATTTCTTCTATAAACCCAATTTTTCATCATTTAGTCACCCTCACAATATTAATTAAATAATTAATGTTATTTAATTAATCAACCTTAATTAATTGATCTTTATTGGTTATTTAAGTTCAATTTCTATAACCCTATAGTTTAAATAATTATGTTTAATTATTTAAATTATCTAAGAATTCTTCGTAGATTAAATTAATTTAGTTTCATTCCAATTTCAAACTAATTTAAATTTCATTTAATTCCAATTAATTCCAATTAATTCCACATCAATTTTGATTTAATTTCGCATTCCTCCAAAAATTAAATTTTAAATTCTAAATCTTCAAAAATAAAAAAATCAAAGTTATGAAGTAATTAAATTTCTTAAAATTCAAAAATCCCTAATAAACTGAAAAATCAAATTCTTGAAAATCTAATATCTTCTCAAAATCCAAAAATCACAATAATTTCCTTTTCTGAAAATCTAATATCTATCTTTGAAAATCAGAAATATCTTCAAATCTTATCTTCTCCTTTTTTTCACAAATGACTCTTTGCTTTTTGAGTTTGCATTAGAAATAAATCTCTACAATTGGAAGGTTTCCCAAAAAATCATCTAGTCTCTAATTATCTCAACCGGTTGTCTTGATTTTCTTGAATCAATCTTGATCATTCATTGAATTCTAAAAATTTATATAAACCCTATCCATTCTCATAACAAGGATCCTGTCTTTTGCATCCCAATTCATTTATGTAGGTTTATTATCAATTTTATGCAATCATAGTTTCTCTAATCTCTAAGTCCAAGTGATGCCCGAATCAATACTGAGCACCACCTCAACAAGAGTGAAGAGAAGCAACATAGACACTTTGGCATCGATTAGAACAGTTTTCTTTCATTTAGTATTTTTAGATTTTGATTATGATGCTTAATTTCTATTGTTTTGTAGGGACTTTGGTTAGTAGTTATTTTGATTAAATTCATTACTACTAATCTATCTTTCTTAGTCTTGTAGATATTTCCCTTACATACATTTGGTGAGCCCAATGTTAACCTACAGCTCGGGGAATACTTGAAGACAACATAAACATCATTTTTAGTCTCAGTCGTACGACCGATATATATATATATATATATATATATATATATATATATATATATATATATATATATATATATATCATCTACTTAAGTATTTTGTAATTGTTCTATTTTTTTTTCACAATTGGCCTTTCATGTTGCCGCAATTGTATGTGTTTTACCACAATCATTATTTTATTGCCACAACTAATCTTTTTATTACTCCATTTGCATGTATTTTTTAGAAAGAGACTCTGTAGGTTGTCACATTTGTATCTACAGATTATCATAATTTCTCTATAGATTCTCGCATTTTCCTATCAATTTTTTTGTATTTGTGTTTTAGACTAAACTGGCATGCAAATTTTTATTTAGGTCTCTATTTTTTTGTTTGTTGTTTTTGTGCAAGGAAATAGTGAGAAATGGCAATAAAAGTGTTAGGCGTACACCTGACTATAGGTTTAGGAAACAACTAAAGAAATACATCAACTACTTCATCCATCAAGAGTGGGCCACTACACAAATCCAAATCAAGGAAGAAGAAGCGACTTTCAATAGGTACAAACTAATCATTCAATATTTTGAAATGAAATACATTTTTTGATTAATTGGGTTTCCTTATGGAGTACTAATTTTTAGGTTAGGGATTTTTCTAACAACTAGTCCTTGATGTTTATCTTGTGGCTCTTACAGAGAAAAAAAAATGCATGTCAAAGACCCCTTGCTCCTAACAGTTTGCATGTAGGTTGGGGAGAGCTAAAAAAGAAAAAAATAAAATCTCTTTTTAGTTTATTTTTTCATTGGTTGTGCACTCTATAATTTAGGAACATTTTAGTTTGGGTTATAAAATGAACTCTTATTTGTCACACACTTTGTTTGGCATTTAATCAATGAGCCCAATTCTTTTTTTTGGCATATTTGTGCATTGTAGAGTGGTCCCACTATTAACATACACTATCCTCTCCCACTAGCTCCATGGTCATTTGTGTAAGAGAAAAATATTAATGATGCTCAATCTTTCTTTTTAGAGGGTGACCTTTGTTGGTAAAAGATGTACTTACACCAAGGGATGACCCAAGTGGTAGCCGCTAAATCCAAGCACTTTCAAACCGCTATATAAAAAATGTGGTTGTGAGTCTAGTCTCACAACCAATGGGTGTGAATTTGTTATGCTAGAAATAATTTCCCTCACTACCTATGTGGTGCATTAAAATCCTTCATTGCAAGACATAAAATACCTTGCTTTGATAGAGCTGGGAGAGCCCCCTTAATTGGGAATATCATTCAAGCACATCCACGTAAATGGATGCCCTTACTAATGAGCCAATATTTTTAACTGCCAAGAACCTTCTATCTGCTAGCTCAATGAGTGATCCATACTCATGAAGACACCTCATGTACTCATAGTTCCTAGTAGAGATAACACAGCCTCCTTGGGAAGCGATTCCCCTTGGAGTTCAAAGTCTGGTGTACTTGAGAAGTGTAGGAAATAAGGAAAATAATAACTGAGAGGGAGGGTGAATCAATTGTTCCTAAACTTTAAAACTTTAAAACCCTTAAACCTTAAAACACTTATTTCTAATATTAATGAATTAAGCTTGCATGCATGAATAAAAAACACATCCACAACACACAACACATATTTTTATCATGGAAACCCAAATAGGGAAAAAGCATGGTGGGGCTTGAACCCACAATAAGTATATCCCTTATTATAAGTATAGTATTATTACAAATGAGAAATGTACATGCATTCAAGAATATTTCCTAGAGCTCACTACTCAAAAATGCCTTGGGCTATAACCCTAAGGAAGACTTATAGCTTTACAAGACCACTACAATGGTCAATGCATACAATAATATGAGAATTTTGTGAGTTGTATAATAGAATTTACTTTATGCCTTATTCAGTTCCAAAGAAGTACAACACAAATCTCTGATCCACCATTATTTGAATCCTTTAGATAAATAATTTGATCACCAATAGATCTATCACACTCACTCTATACTTAGTCAAGCATCTGCGCTTCAAAATATTGCCCTAATTCTTTAAATAATTTATCATTTTTTTTTTGCAAAACTCCCAATTTCAAATTGCAAATCCACATACCAAAAATCACAATTCAAATCCATGATTGACTTCCAAAACATTGAAATGATCCATATCAACACCATCAAGATCATAACACATCCATAAATCATGCCTTGATCTTCATAAACTACTAATCAAGTCAACCAAGAACACAAGAAAATAGCCACTGAATAAAAAAATCCTCCAATCACAATCACCACAATTGATGGAAAATACCAAATTAGTAGGTACATAACCCAAGAACATCCATAGGCATCATGGAGAACATACAAATATTCTAAGCGACCAAAACCTTCAAATTCAATGACATCATACATACTGAACCCCAAGGACACTATCACCTATTAGAAAGTAAAGTCCACCAAGATAACTGAAAGGGGGGGTGAATCAGTTATCAGATAAATATAACTTTTATCAACCTTAATAGATTTTAACCATGTAAGCAATGTAACCAACAACCATAGAAAGATATACATGCACAATAACACAATGACACAAGATATGTTGACTAGGGAACCTCTTGATCAAAGGGTAAACCTCGGTTGGAATGATGCCCAAAAAAGATGCACTAATATGAATATTCCTTGTGAGAGGATGGAATCCATTAGGAGTCTTATGAAATACATTCAGTACATATGAATCCTTGTTAGGAGATTTTGAATCCTTGTTAAAAGATTCTAACTTTGTTAGGAGTTATGGAAGATAGAAGGACCTACTGCCCAAACAACTTCAGGGTAAGATCACTAAAATCACTATCCAAATGATCTTTGTATTACTCAATAGAATAATACCAAAAGATTACTGACCTCAACAATCCAATACTCCTTCTCTGACTGTGCCAAACCGCACCAACTCCTTCTTCAGATCTCAATACCAGATCTCAGCACTTCGCATATCCTCTTTCAATAATTTCACTTTCACAATACACTTAAATTCATTACATTCCACATTACAAAAAGGAATACATTCCTTCCTTTATACCACACTCAAGTAATTACAAATGAGTCGGCATACAAATTACAAAATAAACGTTTCCACATGTTTCATCAAAATTACACAAAACTGTCAGCTTCCAATCAATATAATTCTTCACTTGTGTGACCTCAAATCTTTCCCTATCATCCATGTCACTATCAACATGTCTCCAACTACTCTCTAATTGTGCATAACTAGATTCCATCCCGATTAGGAGATATCATCCGATTTCCACAAACTGCTACTCAGGAACACTATCTAAATACTGCTTCCACTGATTTCCTCATAATTTCCATGAATAAATGAATTATTGTCTGCACTCTTAACCATGATCTTATAACACATCATAGAGTAATTCACCAACTCCACATAGCTTCATCTTCAATATCCCAAGTGTGCTAACTCAAACACTGTCTACTTCTCTGCTAATGTTTAGTAGATCACTAAATTGACATCAATGACAATCACAATCATGAATGCAACAACAAATGTTATAGAATAGCTGCTAATACTCCCCCATAGGATATATTTAGCATTCATTCCTAACAATCTCCCCCATTGGCATTGATGGAAACATAGATGAAAAAACATCCAAGTTCCATAAATCCAACGTTGCAACACTGTTGCTCTGAAAATTCTTTCAAGTCTTCTTCATCAATCAAATATTGCTTCATTTTCCTATTCAGTTCTCTCCAATAAATGTTACAAATGGTTTTTCATGTATAATTCTCCCCCATTGACATCAATGCCAAAAATTTCATCATTATGTCAACAACAACTTCAATGTCAAAAGACACTGTTCAGAAAATACATTCACTAGAGTCCTCATGACTCAGCTTAGATACACATACTCCCCCATCGAGGAAGTACCAACATCTAGTCTAGAAGAAAAATAGGGCTCATATACCACTGGACGGATGCAACAATCTACATCACTTCTCAAAAGTAGGTTGGGGCATAACCCCAAGCATACCTCTCAGATACTCAAATGTATCCTTAGGCAAAGGTTTTATAAATATGTTCGCAATCTACTCCTTTGTGCTTATGTACTCAAGTCTGACTTCTTTCTCTACTACTTTCTCTCTCACTACATGATACTTTATCTCTATATGCTTTGTCTTAGAATGTAACATAGGGTTCTTAGACATACTAACTGTGCTGGTGTTATCACAATGTATAACAACAGGCTCAACAAATTTTATTCCAATATCCTTCAATATTTTCTTCATCTAGATTATCTAATTACAATTGTTTGCTATTGCTACATACTCTCCTTCTGTTGTTCTCTATGAAATACAATTCTGCTTCTTGCTTAGCCAAGAAACCAATCTTCCTCCAAGGAAAAATGCTCCTCCATTGGTGCTCTTTTTATCATCAATACTGCCTCCCCAATCAGCATCTGTATATGCACATAGGGTAAAATCATTAGATTTTTCATACCACAATCCATACTCAATTGTGCCTCTTAAGTACCTCAGTGTCCTCTTTATTGCTGCATAATGTGATTGTCTAGGTTCAGCTTGAAATCTTGCTACAATTCCAACTGAATGTGCTATATCATGTCTTGTATGAGTCAAATATTGCAATCCTCCAATCATAAATTTGTACTTCTTTTGTTCCACTACAGGAGTCTCATATGTGCTAGATAACTTGTGTCAAGTTACCATAGGTGTTCCAACTGGTTTACAATTGTCCATTCCAAATCTCTTCAATAAATCATTCAAGTACTTTTTTTGACTTACAAAGATACCATCACTGTTTTGTGTTGTCTGCAATCTTGAAAAGTATTTTATTTCACCAATCATGCTCATTTCAAATTCAGTCTTCATCTCATCTGGAAATTTATCACTAGCTTCATCTTCTCCTCCAAAGATAATATCATCAACAAAAATTACTACAACCAACAAACCATTGTCAATTTCTTTTTTATATAGGTTTCTATCAGCTGTGCCTTTTGTAAATCCTAATTTCAACAAATACTTAAGCAATCTCGCATACCAAGTTCTAGGTGCTTGCTTTAGTCCATATAAAGCTTTCTTTAGTTTACATACCATGTCTCCTTCTTGAGTTAAAGGAAAACCTTCAGGCTGCTCAATGTAAACTTCTTCTTCCAATTCTCCATTCAAAAATGCTGACTTCACATCCATCTAATACACTTTGAATTTCTTAAAATTTGCATAGGCCAAAAACATTCTTACTGCTTCAATTCTTTCTACTGGTGCAAAAGTTTCTTCATTGTCAATTCCTTCTTACTTTGAGTATCCTTTACATACCAATCTTGCTTCGTTCCTTACCACTTCTCCTTGTTCATTCATCTTGTTTCTGAATACCCATTTTGTTCCTATAACATTCTTGTCTTTAGGTCTAGGGACCAATTCCCATGTCTTGTTCTTTTCAATCTGATCTAGTTCTTCTTTCATAGCTTTAATCCAATGTTCATCTTCACAAGATTCACTAGTAGATTTAGGTTCAATTTGAGAAATCAAACATAACTATTCTTGTACCTTATTTTGAGTCTGAACTCCTCTGTCTATGCTTCCAATAATCTACTCATAAGGATGATTCCTTGATAGATTCATGTTAGGTGTCATTGTCTCAGATCTTACTTTAGGTGTCAGTTCTTCAATGGTCTCACTATGGCTTTCATTAAACAAATCACTGTTAGTTTCATAAAATAATTCAGTACTCTTAGGGTTAGGTCTAGAATGAGTTCCTTCATCTGATTCTAACTCTGTTAGGAGTTATGGAAGATAGAAGGACCCACTACCCAAACAGCTTCAGGCTAAGATCACTAAACTCACTATCCAAATGATCTTTGTATTACTCAATAGAATAATACCAAAAGATTACTGCCCTCAACAATCCAATAATCCTTCTCTGACTGTGCCAAACCACACCAACTCCTTCTTTAGATCTCAATACCAGATCTCAGTGCTTCACATATCCTCTTTCAACAATTTCTCTTTCAAAATACACTTACATTCAGTACATTCCACATTAAAAAAAGGAATACATTCCTTCCTTTATACCAAACTCAAGTAATTACAAATGAGTCGGCATACAAATTACAAAATAAAAGTTTCCACATGTTTCATCAAAATTACACAAAACTGTCAGCTTCCAATCAATATAATTCTTCACTTGTGTAACCTTAGAGCTTGCACTGTCATCCACATTACTATCAACATGTCTCCAATTTATCTCTAACTGTGCATAACCAGATTCCATCCTGATTAGGAGATATCATCCGATTTTCACAAACCACTACTTAGGAACATTGCCTGAATACTGCTTCCACTGATTTCCTCATAACTTCCATTGATAAATGAATTACTATCTATGCTCTTAACCATGATCTTATAACACATCATAGAGTAATTCCCCACCTCTACATAGAGTCATCTTCAATATCCCAAGTGCGCTAACTTAAACATTGTCTGCTTCTCTTCTAATCTTCAGTAGATAACTGTGTTGACATCAATGACAATCACAGTCATGAATGCAACAACAACTGCTACAGAATGGCTGCTAATACTCCCCCATAGGATATATTCACCATTCATTCCTAACATCACCTTCAACTATAACACCTAAAAAATTCCTTGTGGACCTATGGACCATGAACCTTCTAAAAAAAGGACACATTAGTATGTACAAAACATACTCCTCGATGCATAGATGAAAATATCAACCTGGAAGCACACAATGAACCAATCTCTATCACCCTATCAACACTGACAAATAGAATAAGAGCCAGTCATTGAACCTATCCTTGTAACTCATCCAAATCTTCATGTGAACCTCTATAATTTGTCAAAGACCAAGTACACAATCTCTACAACATCTCATCATGTGTGCAACCATTTCACTTCAACCATTGAACCTCTAAACATATTGCACTCCTGGCCAAACTAATATGTTGACATCAATGGAAACACATCCAACTTGCCAAAAATCTCCCCCTTTGGAATTTATGGAAATATATAATGTGAAAAATATGTAATAGAATAAAAATTGAACAATCTCCCCCTAAGAAAAAGTATCAACAATACTACCAACAATATTCACAATATTCATCATTAACTTTTAGATTCTCTTTATCTCTTCTCCCCCTGGGAACAAGATTATCCTTTGTTCCATACTTATTACATAATCTTCTCTCCATCAGTCTCTCTCCCTTATATATGTATTCTTACTCACATGCACTCTTATCCTTAGATGAAACTTTTTCTTATTTTCAATAATGTCTTTTTTTCACATACTCATCTCCCCCTTTGACATCAATGGCAAAGGAACATACATGCTCTGAACCATAAAAGTAAAACACGTCACACCATAAATTAGAACACCCACCTTACCATGCTGACTAATCCCCCTGAGTAGAAACCTTCAAACACAAATCCAGTTGAATGATATTTTCATGAAATGCACTAGACTGATGCAATCCTCTACATTTGAGTTCTGATTAGGAGGGGCAATTAACATGAACTTTCTTATGAGATATGCAAGAGTAGATTATTTTTCTTCATTATCTTTACTCTTCTTCCTCTTTGACTTATTTCTACTCTTTTTCCCTTTATCCATTCTTATCTTCTCTTTTCCTTTGTAATATTTTTGCATTCCTTTGACATTCTAACCTTTTCTATTCACTTTTTGCTTCTTAGTCTGATCATTCTTCTAAACATTCTTGTCCATCCCTATCGAATGAAATTTATTCACTTTCTTATTTTTACAATATTTGGCAATGTGTGCAAATATGTTACATCTGAAACATATAAAAATATGATAGGCATTAATGTTGAATATGTCCTATGGGGGAGTTTCGAGTAGTTCTATAGCAGTTGTATGTTGCATTCATGACTGTGTTTTTCATTGATGTCAACACATTGATCTATTGGAGATTAGCAGAGAAGGAGATAATGTTTGAATTAGTGCACGTGGATAATTGAAGATTAATATATGTGTCATTGAGGACACGTTCCTTATTGTGTCTTAGGATTATGGTTAAGAGTGCATACGAAAATTCAATTATTCATGACAATTATGAGTAATCTAGTGGAAACAATATTTTGAGAGTGTTCCTAGAAGAGACTTGTGATAACCAAATTATATATCCTAACTAGGATAGAATCTAGACATGCAAAGTTATACAAAGGTTGAAGACATTTTAGAGGTGACCTAGATGAGAAAACATAGTCAGAGGTCGCACATGTGAAGAGTTATTAAGTTTGGAAGTAGATAGTTTTTATGTGGCTATGAAATATTATGTAACATGTAATGATTTATATTTTGTAATTGTTTAAGCCTAGTTGGCCGGCTCAATTGTAAATTATTTGAGTGTGGTATAAAGGAAGGATTATTTTCCTTGATTTTAAGTGTAGTAGAAAGATATGTGATGAACTACAATGGATTGAATATCTAAGATGAATTGAAGAACTATGATTAGAGATCAATGAGTACTAAATTGATATGAAAGATGATTAAATCAGTAATATGTTTTCATTGATGTTAAATAGTCTTGACTATACTTATCATGTAAGTTACAAACATTTGAACAATCTGTTGATGGAGAAAAGATGAAGACAAATTTTATTGATGCAGGGGCATTCTTGGTCCTCGGTGAAACTGCATGGGAGGTGTGTTTTTGGCTGGTATTACTCGATTGCAGCCTTGAATGATGGCCTTGGTCATTGAAGGAAGCTCGGTCACTAAAGCAATCGGTAATCTCTGGCCCTCAGTGAAAGTGTTACTTAGCGATGCCTATGGTGCTCGATCGACACTGGTGCTTGGCATGCTTAGTTATTTCACTGTTGCTTTGTAGTCCTGGTTTACTGACTGGAGTTCTATGTGATTTGTTGGGCTGACTTGGTGCATTTATTGTTGGTAGCTATTGTTACAGGTTGACATCTTGAATTAAATGTTTGTAAGGCTATTTTGAGAGCCAACTTTTATTGCATTTAATATTTGTTTGTAGGAGTTTATGGTTTCATCCAGCCAACTTGTGGTTGATGATTAGTATTTATAGGATGTTTGGGGTAGTTGTTGAGGATGACTGAAGGACTTAGCAAGTTAGATTAGAGGTTCTGAAAGCTGGAGTTAGTGAAGTTGTGGAAAAGATCTTGCATGATCTTGCAGATTAGATTTTTATCTGATAGTTTGTAGTTGTAGAGCTAGTGGTTTGCACACTTGGAGACAAGGAGATTACTTGGAGGCTTGCAACCTCAAGTTTAGATTTTCCTTAGGGTTTCCATCAGTTGCTAATTGTTTCGGAGCTGAAATAGCTAAGATTGTTTAGGATCTATGTGGATCTTGAAGAACTTGTTTCTGATTGTAATTGGCCCTAACCCAGAAGGCCTTATAGTCGGGCATGTTAATGAAAATTGAGTTGAAACATCTTGTTGTGTTATGTTTTCCATTGTGTAATTCTGAAGCTGCAAGGTTGGATTATCCTTAATTGGATCCTCCCTTCCTTGGTCTACGTTAGGTGTTATCAGAGTGAAGGTTTGATCTTGTTTGAGTGAAGGTTGACCTAGAAAGGCTGATATTATGAAGTTGATTTGGTTGGAGAAGAGATCATATGATTTGAGTTGCAGATATGTGGCACTGAACTTGTGGATCTTTCCCTAGCTATTTGTTCAAGGTGGCAGGTTGAGATCTGGCTTGCATACAATTTGGAGATTTCCACAAGGTGCTTGGTGTAGGTTTTGTTGCAGAGGGTTTCTCTTATCTTAAGGATGCCTCTGAGAAGATTGGACCCTAGGGTGATTGTAGATCTCTATGATACTATTGAATCTAGGATTACAGAGAAGGTGAAATCAAATTTCAGATCTAAGATGGAGTTGATGAAGAATGACATGGTCACTGAGATCATGAGAACTGTTACTGGTGTACCCTAGAATGTTGGTATTGAAGATGGTTATGAGGAAGCTGATAATAACTTTGAAGCTACTGGATCTAGTGGTGATGACCAGAGGGATAGATCTGGTGAAGATAGAACTGCTCAATTGCCTAGATCTGGAGTTCGGTTAAGTAATCGTTACTAAATGGAAGTTTCTACTTTCTCTAGTACTCTGAAGCCTGAGAACTTGATTGATTGGATTGGTGAACTTGAAGATTTCTTTGGGCTGGAAGAAATTGAAGATCCTCTTCAGGTGAGATTAGCACAAACAAAGTTGAAAGGACATGCTTCTCTTTGGTGGAAAGAACTACAAAGAGATAGAGAAGATGAAGGTGAAATGAAGATCAATCGGTGGAGGTTGATGGTGACTAAATTGAAATCTAAGTTCATACCAGTGGACTATGAGCTAGACTTGTTTAAGAAGTTGTAAAATCTGAAGCAAAAGGATTTGTCTATTGAAGATTATACCAAGGAGTTCTACAAACTTACTATTCAGTCCAGAAACTGAGAGCTTGGTAAGGAAAAGGTAGCTTGATATGTGAATGGCTTGAGATTCAATATTTAGGATGAGCTTGGTATGCTAAAGATTGATTCTATTGAAGATGCTTATTAGTATGTTATGAAGGTAGAAGATAAGTTGAAGAGGAAAAAACATAGTAACTCCTGAGGAAAGGAAAAGATTGATCACTCAGTGAAGGATAAACTGACTGATGTAGAAGATGAACAAAAACCTGTAGAACCGAAGAAGAAGATAGGTAGAGTTATCTTTATGGGTACTTGATATAACTATGGAGAAGAAGGAAACCATTCTTTTGAGTGCACATAGAAGAAGCTTTGTGACTGATGAAATACTATGGTGAATGAGAATGAACTTGAAGCTGAGAGCTTGCTGCTTCAACAAACATTGCTTAGTACAAAGGAGGAACCTTGTCAGAGGAGTAACTTGTTTAGGACCCGATGCAAGTCTGGAGGTAATCTCTATGATACTGATAACCTTGTTGTTGAGGACATGGTTCAAAAACTTGGGTTGAATAGAAGGAAGCATCCTTGTCCTTATAGGATTGGATGGTTGCAAGATGTTCATGCTCTAGAAGTCAGAGAACAATGCTTTATTGATGTTCAAATTGACCAGTATAAGGATCTTGTGTTATGTGACATTGTGAAGATGAATAGTTGTGATATATTTCTTGGTAGACCTTGGCAATATGATTGCAGAGCTATGTATGACTATGTTAGAAATGTGTTTACTATTGAGAAGGATGACAAGAAGTTTTCCCTGATACCTTTGCTAGATACAACACTCAGTAGGAGAAGCCTAAGTATTGGTAGCCAAGTTGAGTTGGTGGATCATGAAGGTATGGTTGATCAGTGTGAAGGACAGACGTGTGTGTTGTCAAGGAAAGACTTGAAGAGATAGAGAAAGCTAAAGTGGAAGAGTATGAAAAGTGAAAAGGTGGAGGACTTATATGTGAAGAACCAATTCAGAGTTTATGTGTTGAGTCCCAGAAGATGTTCTTCTCACATATGAACATCTTTTTGAACCTAGGGTGTATGATGCAAGGGCATTCTTGGTCCTTGGTGAAACTACATGGGAGGTGTGTTTTTGGCCAGTGTCACTCGATTGCAGCCTTGATTGATGACCTTGGTCATTGAAGGAAGCTTGGTGGCTGAAGGTACTCAGTAATCTCTGGCACTCTGTGAAAGTGTTACTTGATGATGCCTGTGGTGCTTAGTCAACACTGGTGCTCAGAGATTATTGGCATGCTTAGTTATTTCACTATTTCTCGGTAGTTCTAGTTTATCAAATGGAGTTCTATGTGATTTGTTGGGCCAACTTGGTGCATTTATTGTTGGTAGCTATTGTTACAGGCCGACATGTTGAATTAAATGTTTGTAAGGCTATTTTGAGAGTCAACTTATATTGCATTTAATATTTGTTTGTAGGAGTTAATGGTTTCATCCAGCTGACTTGTGGCTAATGATTAGTATTTATAGGATGTTTGGGGTAGTTGTTGAGGATGATTGAAGGACTTAGCGAGTTAGATTAGAGGTTCTAAAAGCTAGATTTGGTGAAGTTGTGAAAAAGATCTTGCATGATCTTGCAGATTAGATTGTTATCTGATAGTTTTTAGTTGTAGAGCTAGTGGTTTGCACACTTAGAGACAAGGAGATTGCTTGGAGGCTTGTGAGCTCAAGTTTAGATCTACCTTAGGGTTTCCATTAGTTGCTAATTATTTCAAAGCTGAACTAGCTGAGATTGTATTGGATCTATGTGGATCTTGAACAACTTTTTTTTTATTGTAATTGGCCCTAACCTGGAAGGCCTTACAGCCGGGCATGTTAATGAAAATTGAGTTGAAACATCTTGTTGTGTTGTATTTTCCATTGTGTAATTCTGAAGCTAAAAGGCTAGATTATCCTTAATTGGATCCTCCCTACTTTGGTCTGTGTCAGTTATCTACATAAGGAAAAGATGGATATGATAGAAAAGGAAAAGGTAAACATTGGGTAATCTACTTGATGAGGCTATGACTATATATTTTTGACTTGATTATGTTTCATTAACCTATCTTGAAGAAGAGATTAAAAAATAGACAAGACAATGTGGTCGGTAATTGAATTTTTCTATATACACCGAGCCAGTGCTGTGTATATCGAGTGACAGTATTAATCAAGCTAGTCTAACTAGTTATCACCAACGCATTTCTTTGTAAATCAAGTATGGATGAAAACATTAAATGCTAAGGTTAGCCTACAGAATATGATGAGCTAAATTTGTTATGATTTTGAGGTTAAGGATAAAGTTTGTTTTGAGATCCACGACTGACAAAATTCAAAGAAGATCTAAAGGATGAAATTAAATACATCTAACGAGGGATGTTTAAGCGGTAAAAATGGATGAATGAGATTAAGTAGAAAAATATGATGGTTGAGAAGAAAATATTTTACCTGTCTATTTAAGAGACATGATTTTCATTATTGAAACATGCTACCAGAAGAAGGAGATTGGACATAATTCGCATGAAATACAAGTTTCATGCATGCCTGATCAGACTAGTTATTGAAGAACCGAGTTGCAAAGTTATTACCAAGTGTCAGAGAATCAATTACCGAGAAAAGTAAGTTGAGAATATTGAAGGAAGTGAATTTATTAGTGATCAGAGGATTATTTGTAAGGGCTTAGCATAGATCTAAATATCTACAAATAAGTTCTATTTGAATCAGATCATTACTGTATCAGTTTAACCATTGATTCAGAAAAATATCTTAACCGAGTGGACTTAACCATCTTATGTACTACCCTATGACATTCTACTAAATGTAAAATGTTATCTTGTTGACCCCATAGTGAATTCCGGTCACAAATTAATGGTTAGTGTTAAATCCTCTAACAAGGTCACACCTTGTTGGAGCTCTAAATTTTGGGCAAAATTTGGAGTCCTATATAGTGATAAAACCCTAAAAGATGGCCTCTTAAACTCCATGCCCAATAATTAATGATGGATTACATGAAATGGGATGAAAAAATTATATTAATTTTCAATTAAAAAGTTGAGAGATTAAGGAAGGAATCTCTGTGACAAGAACAAACAAAATTATATGATCAAAGCTTTCAGAAAATGCTAGAATTTCAACTTGCTGCAAAGATGATGCCAACAAGGGCTGAAGATGGTTGAATTTAAATTTTTTTAAAAAAACCCAGTTTGCGAAATCAAATTTCCTATTTCCACTAAAAATCTTAGCTTTCCATGAGGTGTTTTGGTTTTTTGACCAGACCCAAATCCGAAAGTTAGGTAGTTATTTTTTAGATAGTTTATTATTTTTTCAAAATAATTTATAATAAGGTTGTGTCTTTTCACCCTAAAGAGGTGTGAAAGCCACTCACACACACACACACACACACACACACACAATGTAAAATGTAAAGAGAGAAGACAATATAATTTAGATTTTCATAGGATATAATTTGATCACAACTACAATATGAACTCTAATGTACTATTTTTTCAACATTAATAAAGATAAGTGCTCTTCTTTTTATTTGTGGTTATAAGTTATATGTTTTCAATGAGTCTTTAAGATATTCTATTAAATAAAGTGTTTCACTGTGTTGAATTCCCTGAGTATCATAATTCAATATTAATATATAGTTTAAATATTAATTGAAAGATCTGTGTATCTTCTCTTATTTTTATCAGTCTCTTAATTTGAGTTAAAATTGATAAGATTAGTTATATAGATTGGTTTGAATTATAAGTCAAGTGGAAGCCCGTGAAGTGATGGTCTTGTCTTATTAAAGCAAGTTTTTAAAACTGTCTCTGATCGTACATAGGATTGAAAGTTTTATGACTCTATAGTCCAAGTATTTAGAAGGCACCGATCTAATCTTCAATTGGAAACTATCATCATTTGTAGTTTGTAGATCATTAAATCTTTATTTCAAAACATTACTTTTCAGTCTTTAGTATAATCCATTTAGTCAAGTATTATAGAATAGCAATTTTTAGGAGATTAGTTGTTTTCCTCAAAGGATCATTCACTACCTTTGAAGGAATCTTGTTTTATGTACGTAGTTGTGTGACACAAAAAAATTGATAGTTTAGAGTGAATTTAGGCCTACTAGCCTTGGCTTGATTAAAGCTAGAATTACAGAGGTATCAGCTTGTACCTGTCAGTTGGCCAAAATCGATCCATCATTTTTGGACACCAATAAATTGGAAACTCTATTGGGGAGAGTTTCTCACAATATATATTGTGAAGTTACCTAGAATTTCATATTTTGCAAATTAGAATTAAAAAGTAGTTATATTAGTTTGTTTGGAAGCACACTCTACTAGAAGAAAGAACCCAGAAGCAAGACATTCCTCGAATGAGGTGGTGACTCTATTCAATAAAGCATTTCAATCAGTGACTCTATTGAGGAAGAAGACCCAGAAGGAGATAAGTAGTTTTCCTCTTTGAAAGAGGTGGCGACTCTATTGTCAAGAACCTAATGTATAAAGAAATAACTTACTACCAATTCAGATATTCAAAATGTATTAGAATAAACAACCATTTCAGAGAAAACCATTTATTACAGATGGTATCAAGCCATTGGATCTCAGGGGATTCCATTGTATTCCTTTTAAGTTGCTCCCTAAGTTCTCGTAGCTTGTACCAAAGTTCCATGGAGAATGGGATGAATCAACAATTGAACATTTGGATGCATTTAATGCATTTATAAAGAACTATGAGATTTGTGTAGAAGATCGGGCAATGAAACTATTTGTTAGAACATTAGAAGATAATGCAAGAGAGGCATATGAATCATTACCTACACAAAGTATTTCATCTTGGAAAGAATTTGAACAATGGTTTCTATATGAATTCCATTATGCAAGTGAAGGAAATAACATGTGTTATGAATAGGAAGAGGATCAACAATACATCTGGGAAGCAGAGCCTTGTATGTCTCCCTTGGATGAATTTTTAAATATTGAAAGAAAAGAAGGTGATAGATGCAGTGTGAAATCTACAAGAGTACAAAGATCTAATGAAGTTCTAGATCTAGATGAAAAAAATAATAAATCTAATCATGGACTTGCATCTCAAATAATCAAACATGTATTTCATAATTATATAATTAAGGATAACATCAGAGAAAAGAACACAATAAGTCCATTTATTGATTTATGTGTGGATGACTCTTGTGACAATAGGACCTATGAAATAGAAGTAGATAATATAAATAAAATGAATGAGGAAGAATATTTTCTCGGTACAGAACAAATTTCAGATTTGTTGGATAAGGAATATCAAAGGCATATACACAAAATAACTCAAATTTTTTTCCAATTCACAAGGATAAAAAAATTGATGAAACACCAGAAGATAAACCTGATGAGAGAGACACCTATCTTGTTGATGAAGTATATGATTCTAAAAAGGATGAATTTATTAGAGAGGAAGATGAAGAAGATGTGTCTACATTGTCTATGTTCCTGAATCCATTGTTTGAAGAGGAAGAAGATGAATATATGTCCGAGTTCTCTATGTTCTTGAATACATTATTTGAAGAGAATCTTCTATGCAATCAAATTCATTGACATCATGATGAAGATAATAGGCCTAATGATAATTTTGAGGATGATGAAACTCAAAATGTGTGTGGAGAAGTGTATTCAAGAGGTGAGACATCTTTTAGTTCATCCTATGAACATAAGTTGTATCAAACATGTGAAGATAAGATGGTATCATCCAGGCATAATGAGGAGAATGTGTTGAGGAATAGTGCTAAATTTTTTCCAAATATCCTATCTAATTAGATTCTTGATAAAAGTATAGTAATGTCTCCTAAATATGAGTTATCTTCAAAACTATTTTATGATGAGAAACAACATATGGAGTATAAAGACAAAGCAAATTATGAGCAAGAAGTTGTCCAAGTAAAGAAATTTCATTTTGATATAACTGGTCTAATGCATAGAGATCCTCCATTCATAAAAAATCATGATGCACTTAATGATTCCTCAAAGATGAAACAAATGTCAAATACCAAGGACCACATCGATGAAACAATGCGAATTGTCCATAAGGAAGATGCACCCAATGCAACAAGGGGGGAGTTATTGCATGATCAAAATCAAGTGTTTGATAGAGGAAAAGATCAATATTCAATTTTGGGGGGCCTAGGGCCACCCAATTTTACTTCGCATCAAATTAAGTATGGATACTTGGTCTGCTTCTCCAGAGATAGTTGGAATCTCGCTATGCTCACAAAGAGCATACATCCCCAGAAAGAGCCTATTAGAGCTCTAAATTTTGGGCAAAATTTGGAGTCCTATATAGTGATAAAAACCTAAAAGATGGCCTCTTAAACTCCATGACAAGAACAGTCAAAACTCTATGATCAAAGCCTTCAAAAAATGCTGGAATTTTGACCTGGTGCAAAGATGATGCCAATAGAGGCTGAAGATGGTCAAATTTTAAAAATCTAAAAAAAACCTAGTTCGGGAAATCAAAATTTCTATTTCCAATAAAAATATTAGCTTTCCACGAGGTGTTTTGGATTTTTGACTAGACCCAAATCTGAAAGTTAGGTAGTTATTTTTTAGTTAGTTTATTATTTTTTCAAAATTATTTTTAATAAGGTTGTGTCTTTTCACCCTAAAGAGTTGTGAAAGCCACTCAAACACATCTATATACATAATGTAAAATGTAAAGAGAGAAGACAATACAATTCAGATTTTCATAGGATATAATTTGATCACAACTACAATATGAACTCTAATGTATCATTTTTCCAACATTAATAAAGATAAGTGCTCTTCTTATTATTTGTGGTTATAAGTTATATGTTTTCAATGAGTCTTTAAGATATTCTATTAAATAGAGTGTTTCACTGTGTTTAATTCCCTGAGTATCATAATTCTATATATATATATATTTTAAATATCAATTGAAAGATCTGTGTAACTTCTCTTATTTTTATCAGTCTCTTAATTTGAGTTAAAATCGATAAGATTAGCTATATAGATTGATTTGAATTATAAGTTAAGTGGAAGCCTATGAAGTGATGGTCTTGTCTTATTAAAGAAAGTTTTTAAAACCGTCTCTGAACATACGTAGGATTGTAATTTTTATGACTCTATAGCCCAAGTATTTGGAAGGCACTGATCTAATCTTTAATTGGAAACTGTCATGTTAGTTCATTTGTAGTTTGTAGATCATTAAATCTTTATTTCAAAACATTACTTTTTAGTCTTTAGTATAATCCATTTAGTCAAGTATTATAGAATAGATATTTTTAGGAGATTAGTTGTTTTCCTTAAAGGATCATTCACCACCTTTGGAGGAATCTTGTTTTGTGTACGTAGTTGTGTGACACAGAAAATTTGATAGTTCAGAGTGAATTTAGGCCTACTAGCCTTGGCTTGATTAAGCTAGAATTGCAGAGGTATCAGCTTGTACTTGTCAGTTGGCCAAAAGCAATCCATCATTTTGGGTCACTAATACACCTAATAGTGTGTTTGTAAACTTTAACAAGGTTGGCTCTTCACTGAGCTTACTTTAGAAGAGTGAAATTTTTGGGTTACCGATCCCAGGTGGTTTTTTTCTTTACAGGGTTTCCACATTAAATCATTGTGTTATGTGTTTGGTGTTATGATTGTTTTGCTATAATACTTTACATGCTGCATAATTTATTTAGTTAGTAATCACATTTGGATATTTACTGCTAATCGGTAAAAGCATAGAGATAGATTAAGTTTATATGTTATCGAGCTGCATATTTTGTTTAAATTGTTTTGTGAAGAATATCTTTGTATTTGGGACTATGGATAATTGATTCAACACCACCCCCCCTCCCCCCCAGTTATTCTAACAATTGGTATCAGAGCTATATTGGTTCCTTGGAATAAAGTTTTAAGGACTTGAGCATAAAGATCACAAGATGTATAAGAGGGAAGTGTTGAAGCTAAAAAAAGGAAACTTTACTACATGGCAAAGCCGCATGAGATTGCACATATTTGGAATTGGAGATTCTGTAATACACTTACTTGAGAATGGCTACATTTAACCACCGACTAGACCTTTAACTCTTGATCAGTTGAAAGATCAACATGAAAACAACATGACTATGATAGAGATTGTTGCTGCTCTATCTAATGTTGAATTTAAGGATTCAAAGGCTGTGCACTATAGCTAAAGAGATGTGGGATAAACTTGCACTAGTTCACAATGGTGATGTGAATGTGATGAGAGCTAGAGCTGAAAGTATGAGAGGCCGGTTTGATGACATGAAGATGAAGGAAGGAGAAAATATTACACAATATTAAAATAGAATAAAAGAGGTTGTTAATGCTATTCGAGGAGCTAGAGGAACTATTGATGAAGAAAATATGATAATTAAGATACTGAGAACTGTTATCATTATTTTTACTCATCTTTATAGGCCTAGTTATGAAGTGAGACTATTGCACCATAGTTTGAATTATTAGTGGTCTTTCTTAAAATTTGTGTTCATTTCATTGTAAAGTACATGAAATAGAAAAGAAATGATCTACATCTAAGCATTATATGTATATGTACCAATGTCTTTAGTGTTATATACAAAAGGAAAGGAACTGAATAGACCATTTATCTAAGCTCACATAGGCCATGAGCATAGCCACTATCAGAATTGCATAAATGAGTATAGACATACATATGTAATGAATGCAAATATAGGGGTACCATACATTTCCTAGTAATGATGTCTTGATCAACAGTGTTTCCATGTGCTCCTGAGATCTGAGACCTAAAGATAAGAGAAGAGAAGGGGGTTAGATCCAATGGATCTAAACAATGTATGGTTCCATAGTATTCACAAAGATGCATATATGTACTCAGTCATACACTTCTGGGAGGGGCTGTGCTCAGGGCATGTGCATCAAGGAGGCTCCAGAAATAAACAGATACCATTATTTTCACTAATTTGTTTATTCCATGTGGAGATACAAAAGAATCTGATTCACTATGTTTACCTCATTTAGATAATTGAAGTACTAAGAGGATGGTCTTCCCAAAAGACCATCCTAGAAGTACAATGATTGTCTATAAAAAAAACAATCCAAGGGTGATAGAATCTAGATGAATGATGTTGCACTATGATGTGGGCTCTCTCAGGAAGATCTCAAATTTCTTTGAGAGAGACCACATCACCAGCCAAGAGCACCCATGATTACAACATGGAGACAAATGGATGAAGTAGTATTAGTGGGACATTCAAAGATCATAAAGATAGATCAAATGAAGCATGGTTAGGCATTGGAAGATTTATAGGGAGGGGCATACATCATCAACATGTCAGATAAAGGTACAATTTGCATACTAAGGAAAGTTACATCATGACATGAAGCATGTCCAAATATGCATTATAAGCTAAGTAAATGAGCTATAAACATCAGATAATGTAATATCAAATAGGTCACAATATCACTGAAAAAACATAAAATATCAAATGAAGATGGTGTCACAATGCATGATATTCATGGGCCTTAAGAACAACAAGCATGCACTGAATAACAACTACAATGTTATTTTCTTGGTTTCATCAAGTAATCCAACTGAACAAACAAGGGAGAAAAGATATAGCATGACACAGTGAATCATGATGGCACCAAGTAAACAATAAAATACATAATGCCAGTTATCAACAGTACATCAACATAAAAATAGTATTGGTATTTCATATAACATCTATGCTAAATAGATAGATCCAATTCTAATCAAAAGTCACACATCTAGCTTGGCCTCAAGTTTGAATGGCAATTAGATTCAATAAAATAATTCAATGCTTTATGCTTGTAGCTTGTATATCTATAGCAAGAATATAACCAATAAGAAATGAACCCGATGAGTGTTTAACTAATAAAAAATGCCCTGTCTTGTTCACGAACTATGCATGAAAGAGGAGATAATAGTGCCTACACTTCACCAATGATGAAATGCTTCAAAGAATATAGAAGCCACTGACAACAAATTTTAGGTAAAGACACGATGCCCTCAAGCTCACAAGTTCAAGACTAGACCTTGCCTGGCTCACAGGCTATGCCGTAATGAGATTTTCAATAACAACAAGTAAAGTATTAAAAAACAATGCAAACATCAGATCATATGTTGAATAAAGTAGAGTTCATGAATAAGAAAAATATACAACAATCACACATAATGGTGAACAACATGGTATGACGGGAAGCCGATAAAAGAACATAGAAAACTTAGCCTTCTCAAAGGAGAAGAGAATATCAAAAGGTCAAATGGAAATAGAGCTCACGCAATAACAATATAATTTTAAGAAACAAAATGTGTAATCCAAACAATTAGAAATGCATATAGCCCATGGGTCATATAAAATACAAACATGTCACCGATACCCCAAGTACAGAGCAATGGTGCTATAGTTTTAGCTCACGAGCTAAGAGCAGTGAAACCATCTTCAAAGGACCAATTAGATGAGGAAGACCAAGTCTCACAACATGATGTGTAGTGGGCATTAACATACCATGCTAGGTCCACAAGCCTCCACCAAATGAGATCCCAGAGACATAGGCCTTGGGCCATAGTTCAAAGGCACTGACAGGTCACCGAGAGGCAATGCTCAGATCCTTCATGGTGCCCTCATCAAATATGAAAATAGTTAAATAATGCAAAGTACAAATGGTACCTTGAGATTTTGTAACAGTATGCTATCATTATGCAGTGACCTCAAAAAGTGTAAAAATTTGACAAGAAAAGAATGCTTAGGGAGTTGAGTACACAATAAAATAGAAATGAAACAAGACATAATGCCATAAAATGTAGAGGGTATAGATGTCATGTCCTAGGGTTGCAATGCCTTCAAGATAAACTTAGAATTAGTGGACATGTCGTGAGCATAATAACAATGCAATAACAATGCCCATGAAGGTAAAACATCAATAACATGAAATGATACATGGCCGTGCCCTCAAATACAGAGACAAAAATTTCAAAATCAAATACAGAGGAAGTGAATTCATACACCAACAAATAACCAAGTAAAGATGTGCATTCCAATGAATTATGCTATCAAAAATAGTGATAAAACAACAAGGACATGACATTCTAGCAAAAATAGTATACCATCATTTATGTCGAGCCCTTGAAATTCAAAGAAAGGAGAAAATAGAATGCAGAATAATGAAGAGGACAGTGCCTATGTCAAATTGTATGATGTCATGAAATCTAGGATAGCTATTTCTAAATCTAAATTCAAAATCAAATGCAGAGATGACAAATTTTTGAGTGCCGAAGGATGAAGTGTTTTTTGCCAGCAGACTTTCCTCATCCTCAATGAGGGTTTTGGGGGTCTAGACAATCATTAATATGTTCTCCCCTCTTTTCGGGTCAAGGATTTATTATTATTTTTCCTCTCATGCTAATGTATTTTCAAAACATGGGTTTTTATTTAAATAATTTGTTTTTTTAAATGTACTTTCCCCTTAATTGGGTTGAGATTCATTTATTGACCTAGGATAAAAGGTTCAAATCTATGTTAATTTTGGTATAGGGCTAAGAATTTAAATTTAAGAGTCATTTCCTACCTTCATTGTAATTTTGATAATGGTGTCTTTATAAACCATTGTCAGAATATTATTTTTAGTGCATGACTTAGAGTGGATAGGTTAGTTTTGTTTGACCATGTTTTTTAGGCATCCTACTTTTCCGCTACCCCTATAAACTCTAGAATCTAGCATCCGAGCTTATGAGGCATCTTTCAGACCCTATATGGAATTATTTTCCATTTTTAGGAGGTTGAGGGGTTTCATGCAAATTCCTAGGTTTCCTTTTTATACTTCTCACTTCGGTGATTGAAGTTGGTTCTTCTTTCCCTCTTTCTTGGAGGTGAATGCTTATAGCTCAGGAGAAGCAAATTGATGTACTTAGCACCTTTCACTGAGAATAAAGCATTATTCCTTCTCATCCCTATCATTTATGAGTTTTCCTATTTGAATTCATGTCACATCTATTGTGATCCTGTTATCCTTTACTTTGCATGCTTGTTCAAGTTGAATGTTCATAAAACTACTTTGCAATTGATTTATAATCTATGTATGATTGAGCCTTAAGTCATGGAAGCTATTCCCTTCTTTAATCCAAGTACCTCTTTATTTCAAAATATCAAGGCATAGGGTCAGGATGTGAATCACAAGGTTTTCAAGTGTCATTGTGATTGTTTTCTTCAATCTATGGATCTATCAATGTTTGGTGAATCACCTAGTTTAGTTTTAGTTTCATAAAATCTCTCTCCCTTTTCCTTCAAAGTTTAGTTAAGTTTTAGGTGATTCAAGGGGAAGCCAGCCCCTAATTTGAAGGTCTAGTCTCAAATAGGTTACCCATAGCCTGAGAGTAGTCCCATGTCTAACAGGATTTCTAGGTCCTACAGTTAGCCATACTCAGGTGCAATCCCTAGTGACGATAATTTTTGGCACTCCTGGTGAGAGTGATGTTTCCCATCATTCACTGAGATTTTGGTGTGATCCTCAGTGCAACCATCCTTTAAGAGGTAGTTTGTTTCAAACACCATGATGACTCTAAGAGAAATCTACTAGTTTAAGCAGTCCAAGTGCTAATAAGTTTCAGAAAATATCTTTTTACCAGCTTATTTAATGAGTAAGCATGTCAATCCATAATGCATATTCTCCCTATCACCCCCCATATCATGAGAAAGCTACCCATGTGCTGACATTCATGCCATATCAAGCTAGCCAAGCAGCATCATATAGCCAAAATGGCCCACTAACAACAAATTTCCAGCATGCACTACCATACCCCCCCACCCAGCATCAAGCATCTTGGCAACATTCCTATTAACCACCCTATTAGGATCACCATTTCAATCCTCAGAATCAGTTCTACCCCACTTCAGATACAAAATCCAATGATTGGTTGCCAAATTTTTGAGAGGAAATGAGCTCTTTGATGAAAGAATATGTAGAGATGAGGTCTCAGATAGAGGAGCTCACAAGGCAGTATATGGAGATGGTGGCTCAAAAAGAAGGGATCTCATGGTAGCTAGAGAACAAGATAGCAATTTATGAGCAGACCCTTGAAGAAAAGAACCAATTGATCTTGACACAAGAGAAGGTTTATGAGAAAAATCTTGAGGATCATCAGGAATTAATAAGGGCCATCTATCTTATAGCTACAAAAAATGAGAAGGATCTCCGAAAAGAGTTAACAGAAAATGATCAGTTGATGAAGAATCAGTTGGCACAAGCACTAAGGCAAGGAGATCAAGAGGTCACTACTGCCCCTATACAAGGAGGCTCACTAGATCCACCAGAGGACAATAAAGACTTAATACAGTCTTGGAGACCCTCATGGACCATGTATTCAGGTTACGAGATGTCAAGTCTTCTTAAGAAAGAGATCTAGGAGGAGACGCCTGATGTTGTTGAAGAGGATCTAGAGGCTTTGTATACTAGATAGGAGACTCACAAGGTACAAATCCCAAATTTCTTGCCTACTAAGTCCACTAGCACTTCCATTAAAATTCCAAGCTTTAGGATTTCTCCTTCAGTTCAAAATCTTAGTCAACAGGAACCTAATCTCCATGCATTTTTAGAGCTTGTTCATGGATCCCTCTTAGTTTTCCAGCCACCTCATTTTATTCCTATAGAAGAGACACCTAAAAGGTTTAACTTCCTAAGTGATAATGAGCCTGTCCTCCAATATATAAAGCCATATGAGCCAATTCCTAAAGAGCCCCCTACACCTCATGGCATTTCAAGCCACCAGGAAGAGAATGAATTTTGTCTTTTGGGTGTACTTTTTCATGATGATCATGAGGAACAAGTAGATTTATTACATACTAATGGATTAGAGCAGCTAGATAAGGATAAGAAAGCAAGTGAAGAAGGTGAGAGCCTAGTTGATCTATTTGAGGAGATGCATTCTTATATTGAGCAAGATGAGGTGGTACAAGATTTACTAGTTGAGCTCTCTGATTATGATAGGAAAGATATAGTTTCTACCAACTTAGAACAAAAAGATGATTTTGATTTGATAATTGATTTTTTATGCTCCACTCTTTTTGATGTTCCTCATCTTCTTGAAAAGGATAATAGCTTACATGTTCTTGAGGAAGAGTTTGTTTTTCAGGAGGTCAATGTTTTCTCAATCGTAGAATCTAAGCCTGTCTGCGATAAAGTAGAGGATGAATCTAAGGAATCATATTTATTGGACCATGAGGAGGGGCCAGTGATTTTTAAGGACCTGAGACATTTTGATAGCTTTGATGAGCTATTGGATGCTCCAACTGATGAAGAGGATGGTCCTCTAATTGCAAAAGAGGAAATAGTATGGTAGACTATCATAGAGGGGCAAAATTTTGATCAGCATGTTGAAGACATTCATAAGGTGCATACTGAATAGCAAGAGAGGCCTGGTTTCATACTCTCAAGGGGGTATCCTATCAGATATCTAGCTCAGGTGGGGTCAAGCAAGACATCCATACTCAAGAATTCAATGGAGGGTGATGTCAGAGGCCCACTCTTTGGTTACCAGGAGCCTATTCAGCCTTATCAAACTCTCTGGGAGGACAACACCTATGATCTTATCGAGGTTAGTAACCTGGTTTACCAATTTTAGAAGTTGACATGCCAGATAGTTCAGTATGTTTTTGTATTCCATCTTCTCCTTATTGGCATCAAATGTGCAAAGTATAACACTTTAAGAAGGATGGGGAGTTATTTCAACAGTCTAGTCAATGAATTTGTTTGACTAGTTTGTTGATACTGGTAGAGTAGGGTAGGGTACAAGTTTTGTGTTCAGTTTTCCCTAAGTGCTTCAGCACAAGTTTGTTGGAAATTGCAATTGAAGCAATTTTTGTATTGTCATTGATGTCAAACCTTAACTGGTAAGACTATTTCTATTTAAGAAAGTACTATATCTATTTGAGTGTTGCTAAGGGGATAGGTAAGGTTGGTAACAACAAGACCTAAGGAAAGGTTGAGTTATCTTGATACTTCAATGAGTACTTGATTATGTGGCACAATAATAAGACAATGTATTGTTTATCTTAGTAAGAATGAAGACTAAACTGGTAGGCTTGACCGAGAATAAGTGAAGAAATCTAGTTTAAGCCGAGTGTTGTTTGTGTCAACCGAGCTAGTGAATGCCGAGTAAAAATAGTGTTGACCATACACCAGTTAATTGCTGAGGAAGATAGTGTTAGCTGAGGGAATAGTTTATGTGGTGACTGAGCTTTCTAGAGAAGACTAAGAAGTTGGACACAGTATTGATCGAGTGTCAGTATTTTGCATTTGTTGAAGAATTTAGATTTCTAGCCGACATCATTAAATTCTTGATTATGTAAAACCTGTTGACTTTATTTATTGATTGTATGAAAGCATTTAATGCACTGTAAAATGTTTTATTGTAAATCTTTAAGAGATTTGAGATATTTCAAAGACAAGCTGAAGAACATAATGTAGGATGGATTCAATGAATCTAACCTAACCCTAAGATCTACGAAGGAGATTAAGCAACAAAAGATGTATTGACCTAATAGAGGTCGTATTAAGGAAACCTAAGCGAGAAGTTGAATGTGGAGATGGAAAGAAGTGAATGCTGGAAGTATTGTTATTGATTGTCTAAGTAGAAAAGGCTGAAGGAGAAGTGTTGTGAACACTTGAAGGGTTCCGAGCAGATCAGTGATGGAGATGGAAAAGGTTCACAGTCAGTAAGCCAACATATGTGTACGGAATTAAATCTGATATTCACAAAGTGAGTTGTATGTTTCTCAGATCAATATTACTACTACTTTCTAACCATTGTAACAGTCAAAATCCTTTTAACAAAGGTTGACCTAATAGTCATAGGTATAAATCCTTTGAACAAGGTTGCATTCTAATGGATTGTATGTAAGTCCTATAACAAGGTGCACTTTTAATAGAGTGATTGAAATCCTTTAGCCGGGTCACACTTGACAGTGTGTTTGTAACCTTTGATAGGGTTGGCTTTTCACCGAGCTCACTTCAGAAGAGTGAACATAATAGTAACATGTTACAAAGTGGTTTTTCCCAAATTGGGTTTCCATTATAAATCCTAGTGTTGATACTTGTGTGAATGTTTTGGTTTGAACATTTCTGTGTTTTACAAGTTAGATGCTACTGGATAAGTGGATTGCACTATTATATGCTTCTGTTATGCAATCAGTAATGACCGAGTAGGTGTTGGTTATTAGATCTAATTTGTTGAAGAGTTTGAAAGATTGTTTTATACATCTAGGCCTGAGAACAAATGATTCACCCCGACTCTCCATTATTCTAAATCATATTAAAAATTGGTATCAGAGCTTTCAGTGCTTACAAAGAACAAGTTTGAAGGTACTTGAAGAAAATGATCAAGATGTATAAGAAGGAGGTACCTAAGCTGAATAAGGAAAACTTTCCTGCATGGAAAAGTTTGATGAAGCTGCATCTGGCTAGTATTGGTGATTTTGCTAAGTATTACATTGAACATGACTATGTCACACCTACTGTACCTCTGACTACTGAGGAAATGAAAGCCAAACAAGAGCACAACCAAGCAATGTTGGAGATTACGGCTGCCCTAAGCTATCTAGAATTCAAAGACATCAAAGACTGTAGTACCGCAAAGAAAATGTTGGACACCCTTGCAAGCATTTATGGCAGTGATGTGAATGTGTTGAGAGAAAAATTTGAGAGCCTAAGAGGTAAATTTGATGAAATGAGAATGCAAGAAGGTGAGAATATTGCACAATATTGTGGTATAATAAAAGAAGTTGTAAATGCTATTAGAGGAGCAAATGGAACTATTGAGGATGAAACTGTAATAGGAAAAGTATTGAGAACTCTACGTCCTATCTATGCAATCAAAATTTTTGCAATCCAGGAATGTAGATGTAACTCTCCTAATGTCCTTACTTTAGAAAGTTTGGTCGGAAAGCTTACTAGTTTTGAACTTTCTAACTATGATAACTTCACTATTGGTAGTATTGAATCTACTTTTAAGTCTTAGATGGTTTTGAATAAGTCAAAGAAGGAAAAAGAAAGATGCATCAGTGAAAGTGAAAGTGAAAGTGATAGTGACAGTGGCACATCTGATGAAGAACTTGAGGATCTAGAAGCTCGTATGGCTAGAAGACTGAAAAGGGGAAAAGGAAGGTACAAAGGTAAACTCCCTATTATATGTTTTTCATGTAATAAATTTGGTCATATAGCTGCTAGATGTCCTGATAGGGATAATAAGGATGAAGAAAGAGACAACAAGAAAAAAGACAAAAGAGAAGATAGAGGTTACAAAAGATACAAAGACTACAAAGGGAAAGGTAAGAAATCCTGCTACATTGCTGAAGAAGAGACTGACACTGATAATGATGATTTTGAAATTGAAGTTGTCTATGTTGCAATGAAAGATGAATCTGATGAGGATGAGAAAATTGCATTAATATCTTATGTGAAGAAAAATGATAAATGGATTATTGATAGTGGTTGTTCACATAATATGACTAGAGATAAGAGTAAGTTTGATACCTTAAACCATTATAAAGGTAGGAGTGTAAATTTTGGAAATGATGCACCATGTCCTATTAGAGGAAAAGAATTGATTAAGTTGACTGATAAGATCTCTTGTGAAAATTCTTATTGGGTTAAGGGTCTTAATTATAATCTGCTGAGTGTTGCACAACTTAATAGCACTGGCTACTGAGTGGAATTTCATCACAGGAAGGAGAAAATATTTGATGCCATAGGTGAACTAATTGGAAGTGGAGAATAGATAAGAGGTAATTTTTTCTATCTAGACCTATCTAAAGAAACATGTATGATTGCACAACTTGATGATATTTGGTTATGGCATAAGCGGCTATGTCATGTTAACTTTGATAATCTAGTAGAAATTAGCAAGAAAAAGAAAGTGAGAGGTCTACCTAGATTGAAGAAACCTAAGAATGCAATGTGCAAAGAATGTCAGTTGGGTAAGATGACTAAGTCTAGTTTCAAGAGCAAAACCTTTACTTCAGAGAATGTCTTAGATTTGGTTCATACTGACCTTTGTGGACTGATGTGTGTACAAAGTTATTGTGGTGCTAGATATTTTATCCTATTTGTTGATGATTATATTAGAATGATGCATGTAATGTTCTTAAAAGAAAAATCTGATGCTTTTCAATTTTTTAAGTGGTATGTGGCCAAGGTTGAAAAAGAGACAGGTAAAAACCTGAAGTGTCTGAATTATAACACTAATAAAATTGTGGAAAGTGTAAATGTTAAAGTTGAAGAGTATGCAGAGAAAAATGAAGCTGACAGTAATAGGGTACCAAAAGATTATAGATCTTTTGTGTATATAGAGGAAGAAGAGGCAAATGACAGACCTGTACTTGATGCTGAGTCTTGGGTAAGCAATGTCAAGCATCAGGATAACAATGTTGAGAGAGAAGAAGAACATGTCAAGTGAAAGGAAGAAGCTGTCGAGTATCAGGAAGAGGTTGCCGAGCATTCAGAAGCTAAATTTGACAATCTGGTTGGAGAACCCAATGAGCCGAATGAAAGAAGAGTAGAACCTATTCTAGCATAATATGTATGGAGACATCACAAGCCTGAATAGATTATTAGAGATAAAGATACCAGAATCTAGAAAAGAAGCAAGGTAAAAGATCCAACATGTTTACTATGTGAATATGAGCCTAAGACAATAAAGGAAGCATTAGAAAATGAAGACTTGATAGAAGCAATGAATGAAGAGATTGACCAGATAGAGAAGAATGATACTTGGACTCTAGTTCTGAGACCAGAAGATAAGAATGTCATTGGGACAAAGTGGGTATTTCATAATAAGCTAAATGAACATGATCAAATCACAAGAAACAAGGCCAAGCTGGTATGCAAAGGCTACGCACAAGAAGAAGGAATAGATTATGGGGAAACATTTTCCCCTGTAGCAAGATTGGAAGGAGTCAGAGCTTTGCTTGCATATGCTGCCTATAAAAGTTTCAAGGTATACCAAATGGATGTCAAGTTTGCATTTTTAAATGGTATATTGGAAGAAGAAGTATATATTGAACAACCAGAAGATTTTTTGATCCAAATAGAAGACACATGGTTTGTAAATTGAATAAAGCACTATATGGATTAAAGCAAGCTCCTAGAGCATGGTATGAGAGATTGCACAACTACTTAATACAAATTGGATTCTTAAGGACAAATGACACAAGAAATTTGTACATGAAAGATGAAGAAGGTAAAGAAATCCTGTTAGCCAAAATCTTTGTAGATGATATTATATTTGGTGGACAAGATGTCTTGTGTAAGAAATTTTCAAATGAAATGCAAACTAAATTTGAAATGAGTATGTTTGGAGAGATCAAATTTTTTGTTGGTTTGCAAGTATATCAGATGGAGAAAGGAATCTTCATCACCCAGTCTAAATATGTTCATGAGATATTGAAAACCTTTGGTATGGAAGACTCAAGGCCAGTAAGTACTCTCATGGCTACTGGACAAAAGTTGTCTAAGAATGATGATGCTGTAGAAGTTAACTAGACTTTGTATAGATATATGATTAGAAAGCTATAGTATGCTATACATAGCAGACCAGATATTGCATTATCTATTGGGATTGTGGCAAGATTTTCTGGCAATCCTAAGGAAACTCATATGATGGTGGTTAAAAGAATCATGAGATACTTGAAAGGAACTACTGACTATGGATTGTACTACAAGAAGCATGAAAAATTTGAACTGAGAGTGTATACAAATGCTGATTGGGTAGGAAATGTAGATGACAGAAAGAGTACTAGTGGTGGAGCTTTCTTTCTTAGACAAAGATTAGTTTCCTGGACAAGCAAGAAAAAAAATTGCATTTCCCAATCTACTGCTAAAGCTGAGTATGTGGCTGCAGCTGTCAATTGTTCAAATTTGATATGGATAAAACAATTGTTACTAGGCATGAAAGAAGAAATCACCAAACTAGTTGTCATCTTCTGTGACAACACAAGTGCTATCAACATCTCTAAAAACCCAGTGATGCACACTAAGACCAAACAAATTGCCATCAAGTATCACTACTTGAGAGAACTGGTACAAGATAAAGAGGTCCACATGGAATATGTGAATACCAAGGAAAAAATAGCAGATATATTCACTAAAGCTTTACCTAAAGAAGCTCATGAATACCTGAGAAGTCAATTAGGGGTCCTTCCCCTAACTGAGGCTTCCTAGTCAAGCTAGGAGCACTGCATCAAGTGTGCTGCAAAGAACATCTAACATACTGGTGCAGAGAAAGGTCACACTTTAGGAGCAACCTAGAGTTGTGAAGAGCACAATAAGTCAAAATAAGTCATAAGAAAGATGACAGAGGGAGAAATATTCTACTGAACTAAAAGGATGATATCTACATCTATAGGATGTATGTTTTTGTTACTGCTTTGGCATTTTTTGTCAAAGAGGGAGATAATGACAGATGAATACATAGAATGAGAAGATCAAGACAGTGAGAGAAATTTAGTGGATGGTCATGCATGGCTAATAAATTCTATATCATAATGAAGCTAAGGATATTATACATTTCTCTAATAGACATATAAGTTTTGGATTGGTTGGTAATTCATGTGATATTCATATGGTGTTGCCATCAATGCCAAAGAGGGAGATTATTGGAAACTGCAACTGAAGCAATTGTTTTATTGTCATTGATGTCAAACCTTAACTAGTAAGACTTGCTATTTAAGAAAGTACTATATCTATTTGAGTGTTGCTAAGGGGATAGGCAAGGTTGGTAACAACAACACCTAAGGAAAGGTTGAGTTATCTTGATACTTCAATGAGTACTTGATTATGTGGCACAATGATAAGACAATGTATTGTTTATCTTAGTAAGAATGAAGACTAAACTAGTAGGCTTGACTGAGAATAAGTCAATAAATCTAGTTTAAGTTAAGTGTTGTTTGTGTTGACCGAGCTAGTGAATGCCGAGTAAAAAGAGTGTTGACCGAACACCAGTTAATTGCTAAGGAAGATAGTGTTATTCAACATAACAGTTTATGTGGTGACCAAGCTTTCTAGAGAAGACCAAGAAGTTGGACACAGTATTGACTGAGCATCAGTATTTTGCATTTGTTGAAGAATTCAGATTTCTAGCCGACATCGTTGAATTCTTGAATTATGTAAAACATGTTGACTTTATTTATTAATTGTATGAAAGAATTTAATGCACTTTAAAATGTTTTATTGTAAATCTTTAAGAGATTTGAGATATTTCAAAGACAAGCTGAAGAACATAATGTAGGATAGATTCAATGAATCTGACCTAACCCTAAGATCTACGAAGGAGATTAAGTGACAAAAGATGTATTGACCTAATAGAGGTAGTATTAAGGAAACCTAAGCGAGAAGTTGAATGTGGAGATGGAAAGAAGTGAATGCTGGAAGTATTGTTATTGATTGTCTAAGTAGAAAAGGCTGAAGGAGAAGTGTTGTGATTGCTTGAAGGGTTCTGAGCAAATTAGTGATGGAGATGGAAAAGGTCACAATTAGTAAGCTAGCATATGTGTATGGAATTGGATCTAATATTTGCAAAGTGAGTTGTATGTTTCTCAGATCAATATTACTACTACTTTCTAACCATTGTAACAGTCAAAATCCTTTTAACAGAGGTTGATCTAACAGTCATAGGTATAAATCCTTTGAACAAGGTTGCATTCTAATGGATTGTATGTAAGTCCTATAACAAGGTGCACTTTTAACAGAGTGGTTGAAATCCTTTAACCGAGTCACACTTGACAGTGTGTTTGTAACCTTTGATAGGGTTGGATTTTCACCGAGCTCACTTCAAAAGAGTGAACATAATAGTAACATTTTACAAAGTGGTTTTTCTCAAATTGGGTTTCCACTATAAATCCTAGTGTTGATACTTGTGTGAATGTTTTCATTTGAACATTTCTATGTTTTACAAGTTAGATGCTATTGGATAAGTGGACTGCACTGTTATATGTTTCTGTTATGCAATCAGTAATGACCGAGTAGGTGTTGGTTATTAGATCTGATTTGTTGAAGATTTTGAAAGATTGTTTTATACATCTAGACCTGAGAACAGCTGATTAACCCCCCCTCTCTATTGTTCTAAATCATATTAACAAGTTTTCTTTTAGTTTTTAGTTTTCAGTGTGGTTTGGTTAGCAATAAGCTAGAGCAGTCTGTCTCAGGCAATTAGTTTCAGTTTTGTTTGAGAGAAGGAGTTTTTTGCTTAAAAAGTTTAGTTTTGAGGCTAGGAATCTATGCCCAATGGATTGTCAAGGCAACTGGCCAGGGTGCTTTGTAGGCAAGTACTCCATAAGAGGTCGCTAGAATGTTATCATTATTTTCACTCATCTTTGGAGGCCTAGTTACTAAGTGAGACTACTGCACCCTAGTTTGAATTATTAGTGGTCTTTCTTAAAATTTGTGTTCATTTCATTGTAAAGTACATGAAAATGAAAAGAAATGATCTACATCTAAGAATTTCATGTATATGTACCAATGTCTTTAGTGTGCTATACAAAAGGAAAGGAACTGAATAGACCATTTATCCAAGCTCACACAGGTCATGATCATAGCCACTATCAGAATTGCATAAATGAGAATAGACATACATATATAATAAATGTAAATATAGGGGTACTAGACATTGCCTGGTAATGATGTCTTGATCAATGATGTTTCCATGTGCTCCTGAGATCTGGGACCTATAGATAACAGAAGAGAAGGGGGTTAGATCCAATGGATCTAAACAATGTATGGTGCCATAGTATTCACAAAGATGCATATATGTACTCAGTCAAACACCTTTGGGAGGGGCTGTGCTCAGGGCATGTGCATCAAGGAGGCTCCAGAAATAAAGAGATACCATTTTTTTCACTAATTTGTTTGTTCCATGTGCAGATACAGAAGAAGCTAATTCACTATGTTTACCTCATTCAGATAATCAAAGTACGAAGAGGGTGGTCTTCCCAAAAGACCATCCTAGAAGGACAAAAATTGTCTATACAACAACAATCCAAGGGTGATAGAATTTAGATGAATAATGCTGCCCTGTGATGTGGGCTCTCTCGGGAAGATCTCAAATTTCCTTGAGAGAGACCACATCATAGGCCAAGATCACCCATGATCACAACAGGGAGGCAACTAGATGAAGCAGTATCAGTGGGACATTCAAAGATCATAAAGACAGATCAAATGAAGCATGGTTAGGCACTGGAAGATTCATAGGGAGGGGCATACATCATCAGCATGTCAAATAAAGGTACAATATGCATACTAAGGAAAGGTACATCATGACATGAAGCATGTCCAAATATGCATTATAAGCTAAGTAAATGAGCTATAAACATCAGACAATGTACTATCAAATAGGTCACAATATCACTGAAATAGCATACAATGTCAAATGAAGATGGTGTCACAATGCATGATATTCATGGGCCTTAAGAACAACAATCATGCATTGAATAACAACTGCAATGTTGTTTACTTGGTGTCATCAAGTAATAAAACTAAACAAATAGAGGAGCAAAGATATAGCATGGAACAGTAAATCATGATGGCACCAAGTAAAAAATCAAATACATAATTCCAGTTATCAATAGTACATCAGCATAAAAATTGCATTAGTATTTCATATAACATCTATGCTAAATAGATAAATCCAATGCTAATCAAGATTCACACATCCAGCTTGTCCTCAAGTTTGAATGGAAATTAGATTTAATAAAATAATTCAATGCTTTATGCTTGTAGCCTGTACATCTATAGAAAGCATAGAACCAATAAGCAATGAACCTGATTAGTGTTCAAATAATAAAAAATGCACTGTCTTTTTCATGGGCTATGCATGAAAGAGGAGATAGTAGTTCCTACACTTCACCAATGATGCAATGCTTCGAAGAAGATAGAAGCCACCGACAGAAAATGCCAGGTAAAGACATGATGCCCTCAAGCTCATGGGTTCAAGACCAGGCCTTGCCAGGCTCACAAGCTATGTCGTAATGAGCTTTTCAATAACAACAAGTAAAGTATTAAAAAACAATGCAAACATCAGATCATATATTCAGTAACACCAAGAGTTCATGAATAGGAAAAATATACAACAATCACACATAATGGTGAACAACATGGCATGACAGGTAGCTGATAAAAGAACATAGAAAACTCAGCCTTCTCAAAGGAGAAGAGAATATCAAAAGGTCAAATGGCAATAGAGCTCATGCAATAATAATATAATTTGAAGAAACAACATGTGTATTCTAAACAATTAGCAATGCACACAACTCACGGGTCATATAAAATACAAACATGTCACTAATGCCCCAAGTACTGAGTAGTGGTGTTATAGTTTTAGCTCACGGGCTAAGAGCAATGACAACATCTTCAAAGGACTAGTTAGATGAGGAAGACCAAGGCTCACGATCTTATGTAAAGTGGGCTTTAACATACCATGATAGGTCTGTGAGACTCCACCAAATGAGATCCCAGAGACATAGGCCTTGGGCCATAGTTCAAAGGCACTGGCAGGTCACTAAGAGGCAACACTTAGATCCTTCAGGGTGCCCTCATCAAATATGAAAATAGTTAAATAATGCAAAGTACGAATGGTACCTTGAGATTTTGCAATAGTATGCTATCATTATGTAGTGACCTCAAAAAGTTTAAAAAATTGATAGGAAAAGAATGCTCAGGGAGCTGAATACACAATCAAATAGAAACAAAACAAGACACAATGCCATAAAATGTAGAGGGTATAGATGTCGTGCCGTAGGGTTACAGTACCTTCAAGATAAACTCAGAATTAGTGGAGATGTCGTGAGCATAATAACAATGCAATAATAGTGCCCATGAAGGTAAAACATCAATAGCATGAAATGATACACAGCCGTGCCCTCAAATAAAGAGACAACAATTTCAAAATCAAATACAAAGGAAGTGAATTCATACGCCAATAAATAACCAAGTAAATATGTGCATTCCAATGCATTATGCTATAAAAAATAGTGATAAAACAACAAAGGGGACACAACATTCTAGCAAAAATAGTATACCATCATTTATGCCATGCCCTTGAAATGCAAAGAAAGGAGAAAATAAAATGCAGAATAATGAAGAGGACAGTGCCTTCCTCAAACAGTATGATGCCACAAAATCCAAGATAGTTGTTTCTAAATCTAAATTCAAAATCAAATGTAGAGATGGAAACTTTCCAAGTGTCGAAGGATGAAGTGTCTGTTGCCAGTAGACTTTCCTCATCCTTGATGAGGGTTTTGGGGGTCTAGACAATCATTAATATGTTCTCCCCTCTTTTTGGGTCAAGGATTTATTATTTTTTTTTCCTCTCATTCTAATGTATTTGCAAAACATGGGTTTTAATTTAAATAATTTTTAAAAAAAATGTACTTTCCCCTTAATTGGGTTGAGAGTCATTTATTGACCTAGGATAAAAGGTTCAAATCCATGTTAATTTGGTATAGGGCTAAGAATGTAAATGTAAGAGTCATTGCCTACCTTCATTGTAATTCTGACAATGGTGTCTTTATAAACCATTGTCATAATATTATTTTTAGTGCATGACTTAGAGTGGACAGGGTAGTTTTGTTTGACCATCTTTTTTATGTGTCCTACTTTTCCACTACCCCTATAAACTCAGGAATCTAGCATCTGATCTTATGAGGCATCTTTCAGACCCTACATGCAGTTATTTTCCATTTTTAGGAGGTTGAGGGTTTTCATGCAGATTCCTAGGTTTCCTTTTTATACTTCCCACTTCGGTGATTGAAGTTAGTTCTTCTTTCCCTCTTTCTTGGAGGTGAATGCTTGTAGCTCAGGAGAAGAAGATTGATGCACTTGGCTCCTTTCATTGAGAATAAAGCATTATTCCTTCTCATCCCTATCATTTTATGAGTTTTCCTATTTGAATTCATGTCAAAGCTATTGTGATCATGTTATCCTTTACTTTGCACGCTTGTTCAAGTTGAATATTCATAAAAGTGCTTTGCAATTATTTTTATAATCTGTGTATGATTAAGCCTTAAGTCATGGAAGCTATTCCCTTCTTTAATCCAAGTACCTCTTTATTTCAAAATATCAAGGCATAGGGTCAGGTTGTGAATCACAGGGTTTTCAGGTGTCATTGTGAGTGTTTGCTTCAATATGTGGATCTATCAATGTTTGGTGAATCACCTAGTTTAGTTTTAGTTTCATGCACTCTCTCTCCCTTTTCCTTCAAAGTTTAGTTAAGTTTCAGGTGATTCAAGGGGAAGTCAACCCCTAATCCAGAGGTCTACTCTTAGATATGTTACCCATAGCCTGAGAGTAGTCCCATGTTTCATGAGATTTCTAGGTCCTACACTTAGCCATATTCATGTGTAATCCCTAGTGACAACAAGAACCTTGCTGCCTGTTTATGCAATTAGAATATCAGATATTCATGAAATGAGGTCTGCACCTAATAATACTCTTACTCTTGATAGTTTGATTGGTAAGCTAACAACTTTTGAGTTGAATAACTTTGATAATAGTTTTGTACTGAATGTTGAATCTACATTTATGTCAAATCTTAATAGTAAATCTAGCAGTAAGCACAATATAAAGAATGAAAGTGATAGTGACACTGATGATGAGCTTGATGAACTTGAAGCTCTAATGGCTTGAAGACTACATAAAGGTAAAGGAAGATATAAAGGAAAGTTACCTTTAGCTTGTTTTAATTGCAAAGAAGTTGGCCATATTGTTGCTAGGTGTCCTAACAGGAAAGAAGAAGACAAAGACTGAGCTAGTGATGGAAATTTTGGTAGAAGGAACAATAATTGGAATAATAGAGGAAACCAATAGTACAATAGAGACAATCGAGAGCACAAAGATAAAGGTAAGAAGTCCTGTTACCTTATAGATGATGATGATGATACCAAGACTGACTTAGATGATGATGTTGAGGTAGTATTTGTGGCAATGAAAGAAGATTCTGAAGAAGAGGAAAGGTATGTAGGAACATCACTTATCTTTAAAGTTAGTAAGAATTATACATGGATCATAGATAGTGGTTATACACATCACATGACCGGTGATGAAGATAAATTTGAGCATCTAGAACATTATAATGGAGGATCAGTAAAAATGGGAAATGATACATCTTGTATGGTAAAAGGAAAAGGATCAATCTTGCTGAATGATAGAATTAGATGTGAAAATGCATACTGGGTAAAAGGGCTTAATTACAATTTGTTAAGTGTAGCACAGTTGAATAATTCAAGTCATCACGTTTCATTTGAGAGCAAGAAGGTGAAGATTTATGATGATAATGGAACACTTGTTGGCACCGGAGGACAATCCAAAGGTAATCTATTTTATCTTGACAATGCTGAGACTTCTTGCTTAATGGTGAAAAATAAAGATGCATGGTTGTGGCATAAGAGGTTATGTCATGTAAATTTTGATAACATGATTAAGATCAGTAGAAAGAGAAAAGTTAGGGGATTGCCTAAACTTGCAAAGCCTGATCATGTTATGTGTCATCAATGTCAGAAAGGGAAGATGACAAAATCTAGTTTCAAAAGTAAGGACTTTTCATCTAAAGGAATTTTGGAGTTGGTTCACACAGACTTGTGTGGTCCTATGAGAACTGAAAGCTATTATGGAGATAGATACTTTTTTTTTTGTTGATGACTATACTAGATTGATGACTGTTATGTTCTTAAAAGAAAAATCTGAGCCTTTTAAATTGTTCAAATGGTATAAAGAAAATTTTGAAAAAGAAACCAGGAAAATATTGATATGCTTGAGATCTGATAGAGGTGGTGAGTTTATTTTTGATGAATTCACTAACTATTATAGTGAGGATGGAATCAAAAGGTAGGTTTTGCATTGAGAACACCACAACAGAATGGGATTGCTAAAAGGAGGAACAAATCAATTGTGGATTGTGCTAGAACCCTAATGATAGAGAAAAATATTACACAAATGTACTGGAGAGAAGCAGTTAGCACTGTAGTATATGTCCTGAACTGAGTTGAACTAAAGAAAGACACAAACAAGACACCTTATGAGTTATGGTTTGGATACACACCGAGTGTAAGCTATTTTAGAATTTTTGTTAGTAAGTGCTATATTCTGAAAGATGAAAAAAATGGTAAATTTGAGTCCAAAGGTGATGAAGGTTTATTCTTAGGTTATTCTACTGATAGTAAATCTTATAAATGTTAGAATAAGGTTACTAATAAGATGATTGAGTGTACTAATGTGAGAGTAGATGAATTTTTTGAAAAGAATAATGAAGAAAGCATGAAGGAACCAAAAGACTATGGTAGGTTCACTTATGTTAAAGATCCATAATATCTACCAAAGTTGTAGGCTGTCTACCGAGCATCTCGAAAATGCTACCGATGGTCAGCAAATGAAAATTGACAATCATGAAGAAGTAGAAAATGCAAACCAACAATCATGAAGAAGCTATTGATTATAGAAATGAACCTAAACTAAATGATGAACATAGAAGAGAACAAGTGCTAGAGAAATTTGTAAGAAGACACCATCCAGAGAATCAAATCATTGGTGATAAGCAAGCTGGCATGATGACCCGAAGTAAGTTAAGACAAAACACATGCTTAGTTTGTGAATTTGAATTGAAGACTGTTAAGGATGCACTTGATAATGAAGAATGGATAAATGCTATGAATGAAGAGATAGAACAAATTGAAAAGATTAAAAGATGGACATTGGTACCTAGACTAAAAGATAAGAATGTTATTGGTACTAAGTGGATTTTCAGGAATAAGTTAAATGAGAATGGAGAAGTTACAATAAATAAACAAAGACTTGTTTACAAAGGATATTCACAAGAAGAAGGTATAGATTATGGTGAAACATTTGCACCTATTGCAAGACTTGAAGGAGTTCAGATACTACTTTCTTATGTTGCACATAAGGGATTTAAGGTATATTAAATGGATGTGAAATCAGATTTTTTGAATGGAATTCTTGAGGAGGAGGTCTACATAGAACAACTAGAAGAGTTTGTTGATCTGAATTAGAAAGACATGGTATGTATACTACACAAATCTTTATATGGATTGAAACAATCACCAAGGGCATAGTATGAAAGACTACATGCTTATTTAATTAGTATTGGATTTGTTAGAACCAGTGAAAATAGTAACATGTATATGAAAGGAGATTCAGATGATAACATTTTGATTGTTGCTATATTTGTTGATGATATAATCTTTGGTGGAAAAGATCAAATCTGTAAGTCTTTTTTTGATGACATGAAAAAGGAATTTGAAATGTCAATGTTTGGAGAAATTAAATTCTTTCTAGGATTACAGATTATACAATAGAGTGATGGGATCTTCATCACACAATCAAAATACAGTAAGGAGGTATTGAATACTTTTGGCATGGAGGATGCTAAACCAGTAGGAACACCAATGGTGATTGGCTACAAATTGACAAAGGATGATGAATCTACAAAAGTGAATCAAACATTATATAGATCTATGATTGGGAAACTAATGTATGTTGTACACAGTAGGCTTGACATTGCACAAGCAGTTGGGATTGTGGCAAGATTTTATGAAAATCCTAAGGATTCACACATGGTTGCAATAAAGAGAATTATGAGATACTTGAAAAAGATAGAAGATTATGGCTTATGGTATTCTAAGGAAGGAAAATTTGAACTGATAGTTTACACCGATGCAGATTGGGCTGGGAACATAGATGACTGGAAGAGCACAACTTTTGGAGCATTATTTTTAGGAGATAGGCTTGTGACTTGGATTAGCAAGAAACAAGCTTGTATCTCTCAATCTATTGTTGAAGCAGAGTATGTTTCTACCACTGTAAACTATTCTAATATTGCTTGGATCAGACAAGTACTGGAAGGCATGAATGAGGTAATCATTGAGCTGGTAATTATATACTATGATAATACCAGTGCTATAAATATTTCAAATAATCTTGTGATGCATTCTAAAACAAAGCACATATCTATTAAGTATCACTACTTGATAGAACAAGTTCAAGAGAAGCAAGTAAAATTGGAATTTGTAAAATCTAAGGAGAAACTTGTTGATATCTTTACTAAGCCATTACCGAAGGATACATTTGAATACTTGAGGACTAGACTTTAGGTCCGTCCCCTGTCTATCAGTCACTAAGGTGATCAGAAGGTTGCATCAACCTATTCTTATCAAAAGATCAATTATGTTAATGCAGATAGCTCACACTTTGGATTTTTGTCTAAGGTTGTGAAAGATTGAAGAGGTTGAAACAAAAATCTGTACACTGAAGGCACTGATATGCACAAAGAGAGTTACTTAGCTATTTAGAGATATTTTTATATTTTATTTGGCATTTTATGGCCAAGGGAGAGAGTTACAATATGAAAATTGAAGAATTAAAATCGGATTGGAGAGAGGAATCAGAGAAAGGGAGAGTTTGAATATCTATTGCTGAGAACAAGAACTTGAGAACTAAAAAGAGAAAATCTACAAGGAGAGCTTGCATGTAAATGTATATTATTTTTTGTAGTGATTAAACATATTAAATATCAAGCTAGGTAGAGCTTACCGAGATACAACATTTACTTACATAGTTGTAGAATACATGTTTGGTATGTGTATGACATATTTTCATATTACTTGTGTTGTCATCAATGCCAAAGGGAGAGATTGATGAACTACAACTGATTGAATATCTGAGATGAACTGAAGAACTTGTTAGGAATAAGGTGTCTCAACCTTGGATAATTCCTATTCTTATTATTTGTTTTGTAAAATGTATTTCTTGCAAATAATGTAATTAAGTGTGAGTGTACATGTCTAGTTGGCATGTTGATGTGTCACTCCACTTGATGTGTCAGCATCTTGAATTGTGTGTAAGGAGATCATGGCTGAAATGGTTATGACAGATTCCTATGACACGTAAGAGCTATGTCTAGAAGATTCAATGACAGGTGAAGACATGTGGCAACTGATAAAATTGAGTATTGTACACTCTTCCCCAATCATGGGGTTCAGGGATCTCAGAGAATGGTAAAGCCCTAATACAACTATCTTTGGAAGTTGCCCTAAAAAGGGAAGCGCATGATATAAGCATTTTTTAGGGTTGCGAAGATAGGATAAGTTAGTGTATTGTTGAAACATTTTATGCTACCACAATTTGTCTTCAAGAGTTGAAAAATCTTCTGAAAGAACTTGCATTGCAAGTGCATTGTAAACTATAATCATTTTGATTAATACACTGTGTAGGTTTTGGAGTGCTAGGGTTTTTACCGAAAGGTCTCCCTAGGGTAAATCATTCTATCATTCTCTATTTTTTGTATGCATGGTATATGGCTGCAATATCCTTGTTAAAGTAGTTAATGAATTTGAAATTGTAAGGATTTAAAATAATTTGCACAATACTTTCCTTTAGAGATTAGTGCAGGAAGCTATTTCCACACCTGAGTTTCCTTACAAGTGGTATCAAAGCCTGATCAACTTTTGATCCTAGTTGTTGGGTAGGGTTTTTTGAGCTAATCTCAATTTGAGTGGGAGTTTTGTGCAGAGCATTCTGAATCTTATTTGCAGATTGAGATGGCAAGTTCCTCATACAGTAGAATGGAGGTGGAGAAATTTAATGGCACTAATTTCAAGTTGTGGAAACTCAAGATGGAAGACATGCTTGAAGACCATGATCTATGGGAGGCTACTTCACTTTATGTGAAACCTGTAGCAATATCTCAAGAAGATTGGGAGATCAAGGATCAGAAGGCTAAGGGTCTCATCAGACTCTGTCTAGCAGATGCCGTTCTTCTGAATGTTCTTGATGAGACTACTGAAAATTCTTTGTGGAAATGGCTTGGGTCTGTGTATCAGGCCAAATCTCTGGTGAATAAGTTGTTCCTAAGAAAGAAGTTGTATTCTTTAAGAATGGAGGAAGGTGGATCCGTAACTGATCATCTCAATGCATTCAATTTATTGATTGCATAGTTGGCATCATTTGGTGCCAAGATCGAGGAGGAGGATCATTGTATGACCCTACTTTGTTCCTTTCTAGATTCATGGGACCATCTTGTGATGGCTCTTAGAAGTACTATAGTCACATTCCATATGGATGATGTGGTGTCTTCACTGCTATCTGAGGAGATGTGAAGAAAGACTTTAAATTCATCTAAGGAAGCCCTTGTTGTTTGCAGGAGATCCAATGAAAAAGGAAAGCAAAATGACAAGTCAAAGAAGGGAAGATCTAAATCCCATGGGAGTTCTAAGACTCTTGGAAAGTCCAAGGTGAAATGTTGGAATTGTGATAAAACTAGGCACTTTCAGAGGGATTGCAAAGAACCAAAGAAGAAGAAGAAAGGCTCAGATTCAGCTTCCAAAAAATCTCAAGAAGATGGAGATGCTTTTATTACAGCTTTGGTAGCCCATGCATCTGATGATGTGTGGTTGGTAGACTTAGGTGCTTCTTTTCACATGACCTCTCATCGAAACTGGTTCTCAAAATATGAAGAGTTCGATGGTGGAAAGGTGTACTTGGTGTGTATGAGTGAATGTGACCTCAAATTCAACACACATGCAACATGATCATTATTCACATGAACGGATTATAGAAAAGAATATGAGTTATTCAATTTGAAATCCGTAGTGAAGTGATCTATTGCCTCCTATGCAGACGAGATGTTTTCAAGATTGCTCTTAGATCGAAAGCCAACAACCATAAGACCGAACTACAATGGAGGATTTTAAAAGCAAAGCACATGCATTAAATCCAAAATGAAAGCAATCTAGCATGAATTCATGTAATCTAACATGAGAATGCAAGTAATCTAATATGAGAATGCAAGTAATCTAATATGGATGCATGTAATCTAAAATGAAAATGCAAGTTCTTTTTAGAGTTTTCAAAGGAAAATGTGACTAAATCTAAGAACAAGTAAGTAAACTAAGAAGATGAGAAATGCAATATTATACTAAATGAACTAACTAAAATGATAACAATCAAAAGCTATGAATCTCAAAGAATGTAGTATAATTTCACTATAATCTCTATGCTCTCTAAAGTTTGATCCTTTGAAATGAAAAGGAAAGCTCTTAAATAGAAAAAGAGGGGGAATCTCGCATGTAACTCCTTTTGCCACATGGCCTAAGTGACTTCATTTTCCATTAAGGCTCTTCACTTTTTGGACAAATATCCATGGAACTATTTAATTAAAAAGTGGAATTTATGCCACATATGGGGGTGTGACTAATTTGAATAATTTGAATAATTAAATTCAAATAGAGAGATGTCCACTCAAATAATTAAATGATATTAATTCCTTTTTGATGTGTATTAGCTAAAGGGGTAGATTTAATCTAATTTAAAGCACTTAGGACTTTAGAATTAAATTAATTTATCATAGGGATAATTTAGCTAATATAAGTCAAAGACTTTTAGGAATTAATTTAGCATTTGATTATTGCAATTTAGGGTCTTTGCAACTGACATCAAGTCAAATAGAGTCAAGTAGGAGAGAGAAAATTGCCTAGGGAACTAGGACTTTGATGACATAGAATTGAAGAAATACACCAAAATTTGCCTGAAATAAATAGGTGCCAATTTTGGGGTATTACATTTTGCCCCTCTTTGAATTGATGTGTGAGTAGCGTGTTGATTCAAAGAATAGTCTGAAGTGACAGATGACGAGAATTTCCAAAGTCTAAGTTAGATTGCAAAGATAGCGTTCTTAGAATAGAACCAGGATCAGGGTTAGATTGCCCCAATACCAATTGATGAAGATGCAGATTTAGGACTATCTCCAGAATTAGGGTTAGATTGCCCCAATACATAGCTTAGCCCTCCAAGACCTAGGTTAGATTTCCCCAATACCTAAAATATTTCAAGAACCATCTCCAGAATGAAGCTTGATTCTCGAGGATCTGAGTTAGATTACTCAGATACCTAAGAGATAGATGATAAGATAATAGGATATGAGGCACTAAGATGCCCCAAGCAATGAGAACTGAAGATTCAGATTAGACTGATTCAAGAATTGATTCGACAAGATTCAATGATGCAATCATCCTGCCCCCTCGGGAGTGAAATCGAAAGATGACACGTCAGAAGATGATTGACAGCAAGAGATTACAGATAAAGATAAGATCAAAGATTGAGAAGAATTCAGATTAGATTAAAGAAGCATCGAGAAGATGCAGAAGCAAATCGAAGCAATGCAGAGGTCCTGTTGACCAAGTTTGACCATGGTTGACCAAATTTTGACTAGGGTTGACTTTGATGAGAAGAACAAAGATATCTCAAGAACATGATGCAAAGATGAGAGTCTGGTAGGAAGATGATGCCAGAAGGCTGACTGCACAAGCATCCGATCCCAAAGGGTCTCATAATTTAAAACGCGATTTCGAGCTATGTAGAGATGTCAGATTTTGATTTCGATCCCGAAAACTTGCACAATCATGATGAAACTAGGATGGAAGAGGAGAACCTCTGATGAACAAAAAGAAATCAAGAGAGTAGCAAGATATCATCTCAAATGCAAGCCTGAAATGGACATGCAAGCCTAGAAAGTGCAAGCTTAGAATGAAAATGCAAACCTAAGCTAAAGATGCAAGCCTAGAAAAAAAATGCAAACCCTAGGACTTGGTTGTTGGACTCCCCGTGTTTTCATCACAGAGCCCTTTAAGTTCAAAAAATTGCAAGATGTCATACAATCCTCACTAATATCACTATCATGAGAATATGAATATGACATAAGTCTTAGATTTGTCAGAATGAGGTGTAAGCATTAAGGCACAAGAAGCCAGAATGACCTGAACACCTATTCCTTTTAATCTAGCAAGTTAACATAAGCATTAGAACATAGATGCTAGAATGACTTGAATGTTGCTTGCAACAAACACACCAAACACATAGGAGTTCCTCCTTTTGCCAAAGATTGCTCGCAGTGACCCTTATGTTCACTTAGCAGGACGAGCGTTTACAATTTCACTAGTAGTAGAAAGAAGTCGCTCAAAAGACAAGGAGAAGAACCAACCTCACCAAAGCATCCATATAAAAGGAGTTGAGGTATGCATGGCCATCCAATACGAGATGGAGGCTCTTACAGATGGACACCCCTCTTATATGAATTTTTTGGATCATTGGAACTAAACCAACAAGCAGAAAGCAAAGAAACCAAACAAAACAAACCCTCAAAGAAAACAAAGCTCAGCATGCCTCAAAAGAACACACATTTAGTTTTAGTTTTAGTTTATGCTCATGTTCAAGAAAATTGGAGTCGAATCAAAAAGATGACATTTGAAGTCTCGATGAGATAACGAAAATAGGTAGACACAGTGAGAAGCACTGGTGACTGATGCAAGGGAGAGATCTTGAAAGAGAGAGGTCAAACAAGAGCTAGGTATCAACAGGCAAATGTAGTGAGAGTCATTGGTGACTGATGCTTGAAAGAGTTTCCAAAAGTGATAGGACAATGCCCCCTAGACCAAGCGGGTGCCCCCAAGCGTGAACCAATTCCAATCTATGAAGAGTCGAGCAAAAACTCAAAAACAACCGAAGGCAAGTGCATGAGCTAGCAAACCAAAGCGGGAAACAAACTAAAGCAGGAAATAAAAGAAGCAAACTAAAGCTGGAAAGAAAACTAAAGCAAGAAACTAAGAGCCAAGTGACACCGAGAGAGGATGTTACTTTAGGAAACAAGTGGTTCCTATTTACCATGTTTTCACCAACTTGGCAGAGATTCTATTTTTGCTACCATGATGCCTGTTTACCAGGTTTTCAGCAATGGCACATTTTTTTCTTTTTCAATTTTTTTGTACTTTTCTCTTTTTTGCTTTTTTTGTATTTTTTTTTAATCTCATTTTTTTGAATTTTTCATTTTTTCATTTTTTTTTTGTATTTTTTCAAATTTTCTATTTTTTTTGTGTATTATCAAGGTGCCTGTTTACTAGGTTTTCACCAGGATAATAGATACATCAAAGCACCTGTTTACCAGGTTTTCACTAAGATGATCATTTTTTCAGGACATTTTGCAATTTTTAGGATTTTTTGCAATATATCAATTTTTAGGATTTTTTTCAGGACCAATAAGTATGTACATGAGCACATAGAGAATGTCAACTATAGAACTTCTTCAGATGAAGAGCGTTGATGGGCTCTTTGAGTGCCTCTCCTTCAGTGGTAGAGAGTTTGTATGCGCTAAATCCAAATGTTGAAATAACAATGTATGGACCAAGCTAGTTTGGTTCAAATTTTCCTTTTTGAACTCTTTGCTGTTGATTCTTGGGGTTTTCTCTTAGGACGAGATCACCCACTTGGAATTCCCTTGGTCTGACTTTTTTATTGTATGCTTTTGAAATTCTATTATGGTATGCTCAGAGATGATTGAACGCCACCTTCCAATGTTCATCCAATAGTTCAAGCTCTTGTAGCCTAGATATTCGGGTGTCTTCATCAGTGATGAGGCCCTTCAGAGAGACTCACAAAGTAGGAATCTTGACCTCAATAGGTAACACTGCATCTGCTCCATAGACTAAGGTGAACGGCGTGGCCCCTTTTGGTGTCTGGATACTTATTCTGTAAGCCCATAAAGCTGGATTAATTTGGAGATGCCAATCTCTACAAGATTTGTGAACTATTCTGTGCAAAATTTTGAGAATTGTTTTATTGGAAGCTTCTGCTTGTCCATTACCTTGAGGATAATAGATAGATGACCAATGCTGAATAATCCTAAATTTGGCACACAAGTTCATCAAGTCCTTATTTTTGAATTGTCCCCTATTGTCAGTGATAATAGATGAGGGTACACCATATTTGCAAATGATGTAGTTCAGAATGAACATAGCAATAGTCTTTCCATTAGCAATGGTGAGAGGAACTGCCTCGACCCATTTGGTAAAGAAATCTATAGCAGTGATTATGAACTTGTGTCCCCTTGAAGAAGGATGAATTTTCCCTACCAAATCAAAAGCCCATTGCTGAAATGGCCAAAAACTGATGAAAGGTATAAGCTCTTGAGTAGGAGCATGAATCAGATTCCCATGATATTGGCATTGTTTGCAGGTTTTGGCATATTGAATAGCTTCTTTTTCCATATCTAGCCAGTAGTATCTAGCTCTAATAAGTTTGTGAGTTAACGTTAGACCACTTGAATGAGAGCCACATATACCTTCATGTACTTCAACTAGCACACGTTTGGACTCATCGGGTTCTAGACACCTAAGGAGAGTACCATCTAGACCTCGTCTATACAAGTCATTTGCTATGATAACATACCATGAAGCAGTGTGAATGAGGTGATGTTTCTCATTCCGGGAGTAGGTGTCGGGAATGATTTGGTACCAAAGGTAGGAATAAATGTGATGGTAGCAAGATGAGTCATGTCCAATAACTAAACAAACATCTTGGAGTCGGGGCTATCATAGGCAGGGTAGTGCAATGTTTCCACCAGGAATTCATGTCTGAAATCATTTTCTGGCATTTGTAGCATTGAAGCGAGAGTAGCCATGGCATCAACCACCTTATTGTCTGCTCTTGGAACTTGTTGGAAAGAAATATGTGTAAAGTACAATTTCAAATCATCCACCATTTTCTTGTAAGGTATTAGCTTGTCATCCTTTGTTTGATAAACATCATTGACTTGGTTGACAATCAACTGAGAATCTCCAAAAACTTTGAGCTTGTCCACACGCCATTCAATGGCTATCTTCATTCCATTGATGAGAGCTTCATACTCCGCTATGTTGTTTGTACAGGGAAACAACATCTTATATGCTTTTGGCAATGAGTACCTCTAAGGTGTTATAAATAGAATACTTGCACCTAATCCTTGTTGAGTAAATGATCCATCAAAGAACATGCTCCAAGACTGGTGTGTAAGAAGCATGATGGATTCATCTAGAAATTCAATGCTCAAAGGTTGATGATCTTTTAATGGAGCTTTGGCCAACTGATCAGCAATTGCTTGTCCCTTAATGGCTTTTCTTTCCACATATTCGATGTCAAAATCACTAAGAATCATGACCCATTTAGCTAATCTACCTATGAGGGAAGCTTTGCTTAATAGATATTTCAATGGATCAATTTTTGCAATAAGCCTCATAGTGTGAGCCAACATATAATGTCGCAGCTTTTGAGATGCAAACACTATAGCCAGACAAGCCTTTTCAATAACTGAATAATTCATCTCATAGGAAACCAATGTTCTGTTGATATAGTAAATAGCCCTCTCTTTACTGTTCTGATCTTCTTGAGCTAGGAGAGCTCCCAAAGATGTGTTTGTGGCCGAGATGTACAGTATAAGTGGCTTCCCATGAATGGGTGGCATCAGAATTGGTGGATTAGTGAGATACTACTTTATCTAAATAAGTCCTTTATCACACTCTTCATCCCATTTATAGGTTACACCCTTGTGTAGAGTTTTAGTAAATGGTTGGGATTTATCAGCTAATTGTGAGATGAACTGCCAGATGGATTTTAATCTTCCCTAGAGACCTCTCATCTAACTTATGTTTTTAGGTGGAGGCATGTCCATAATAGCTTGCACCTTTTTTGGATCCACCTCTATACCCTTGGCTGAAATAATTTAACCCAAGAGTTTTCCGAAAGTAACACCAAATGCACATTTCTTGGGATTAAGTCATAGGCTAAATTGTTCCATACGATCAAGAATAGGACCCAAATCTTCAAGGTGAGTTGTTCATTGCATACTTTTGGCTAAAGTATCATCCACATAATCCTCCATGGTCTTATGCATCATATCATGAAAAATGGTGGTAACAGCTCTCTGATATGTTGCTCCAACATTCTTGAGCCCGAAAGGCATGACATTCCAGTAGAAAGTGCCCTAGGCACATGTAAAAGTAGTTTTTTCTTTATCCTCTAGTGCAATTTTATTTGGTTATAGCCAGAGAATCCATCCATTAGTGAGTACATCTCATATCCCACTGTCATGTCTACTATCATATCAATATTTGGCAACAGGAAGTCATCTTTTGGACATGCCTTATTGAGATCCTAGAAATTTGTACATACACGAATGGACTTATCATGCTTGGTGACAAGAACAATGTTTGAAATCCATTTGGTATAATCAATTACTCTTATGAAGCCAGCTTTAGGAAGTTTCTCTAGTTCAACCTTAACCAAAAGTGCCACATGAGGGTGCATCTTCCAAAGTTTTTGCTTGATAGGTTTGATATTTGGTGCAACAGATAGATGATGCATGATCAAATTAGGATCTAATCCAGGCATATCAGAATAGGTCCATGCAAAGTTTATTTTCTTACTTTGGACGAAGTTAATGAACTCTTCTTTCTCTTGCACAGACAATGACTGAGCTAAATGTATGATTTGCGGAGCAGCCTCTGTACCCAAATTCACTGCCTGTGTCTGTTCTATCAAAACTAATGATCTTTCTTGAAAATGACTTGGGAGAGTATCAAGTATCTCATCTTTGGGTGCCTCAGAGAGGTTTTCACCTATAGATACGTCTTTTATTTTTACTATTTTGTGCTCTGATACTGCCACAATGTGGTTTTCACCATCAGAGCTTCTATTTTTTCTCTTTTTGATTTTTTGACTAAGATACTTAATATCCCCCTCTGTCATGTTGACACTATATTCATTGGTGGAAGACATTATGGGTTCAATTCCATGGAGGTAACAGGATAGCTCATAATCATTCTGGAACATTAGGACTTCATTGGATGTAGAAGGGGAGTTCCAGTCTATGAGATCGGGATGGCGGAGCAAAAGAGTAGGAGTAATGGGTGGTTCAATTGCGTTCACGGTATGATTCTCAAAAGCGCTGAGAAGAAAGTCAAGACCCAAAGAAATTTCATCCAAAGGAGTGTTTGAATCCCTATGAGACCCTATGTCAGAAGTAGAAGACATGTTAACACCAATAGCATCTAATTCAGGTGCCCTAGCATTAGACCCCTCACCTATTTCGAGAAGTCTTTCATACTCATGAACAGTATCAATGTCTACATCAAAAGTAGCAACAGATAAAGAGTCAAATTCATATTCATGTGAGTCAGTACTTGATGCAGGAATTCCATCAGCATTAGCATCATCATCAGAATCATTATCATCTCTGGTGGCATTAACAACTTGTTGAAGTTTTTCTTGTTCATACCTCTTTTCAAAATGTGGGAATACATATCACTCACCAGTATAACGGGGATCATTAGTCAATGTTTCTTTCCATTGCTCATAAGTGAATTCATGCACTGAAGAGGTTTTATCAGAACTAGCCTCAGAATAAGTATCAGTATCAGTCTCAGTATCATTTTCTACCATATGAATAGGAATGATAGGCTCATCAGGTTCTTCAAAGAGCACAACAAGATCTAGAGGTATGGGATAAGGAAGGACGTCTTCATCAGAGCTGGCCATTGGATTTACCTTTGGTATAGTATCCTCAAATTCTAACTCAGATTCAGGTTCAGGTACGGACACAAATTTCTTCATTCCTAAATGGAAAGCCTTCTTTTCAAAGCCTAAGCTAGTGGTGTCTTTTGAGCAGTGACCAGTAGCTTCAATAGGTTTCAACAAACCATTGTCATTTATTCCTATTGGACCACTCCCTTTGTACCCAAAGCGCTTCATGATCTTGAAGCCTTCACTATAGGGTTCTTGTTCTAAATTTGGAGAAGGAGTAGTTCGCTCAGCTGTTTCTTCCCTTTTATAAATCCAAGCCTTGATAGCTCTTTCTTCTTCCTCATCCTCTAAAGGTACTGTAGCTTTAACAAAAGCACCATCATAAACAATCTGAGGGGAGCTAGTGGTGTTATTCTTAGAAGGTCTTCCATAAGAGCATGGAGATAGAGGTAAAGCTACCAGGGATAGCACAGGTTCCATTTGGTACTCTCCCATGCCAGTATCCTTCAGTTTCAAGATTTGTTCCATTTCTCTAAGTTTAGCATCATAGAACTCAGTGGAGTCTCTGTTTGTTGGAACCAAGTTGTCTGCAGATTGTGTAAGAGTGTTGCAAGCATAATTGGTGTTAGCCAGAATAGTGACTTCTGCACCATGGAAAGGAAACTTGATGCATTGATGGTAAGTAGATGGAATAGCTTGCATCTCATGAATCCATGGTCTTCCCAACAAAATGTTGTATGCCAAAGGAATATCAAGGACCTAAAAAGTGACATCTCTCTCAATGGGACCTATGCATATAGGTAGCACAACTAAGCCTTGGGACTTGCACTCTTCTTCATCATATGCCTTAATGGTAATATTTTTGTGGGATTCTATGCAATCCTCATCATAACCTAGCTGAGTAAGCAATTTGGCTAAACAAATGTTAAGACCAGCACCATTATCAATAAGCATGTGGCAGACACACTTAGGACCTATCATCACCTCTATGTGTAGGGGAGCATTATGTGGGTGACTCAGTGAGTGATCATCTTCTTCTGAGAAGGATAAATAGTGAGGTGAGATCAAGTGACCCACCATAGATTGGAACTGATTAAGATCAAGGTCTTTGGGGACATTTGCCTCAGCAAGGGCCTTATCTAGAATTTGCCTATGAGCAGGCAAGATTTGTAGCAACTCAAAGATGGTAATCTAAGCATTAGTTTGTTGGAGTTGATCTAGAATACTGTAACTAGTAGTATTAGGCATAGGGGTCAATTTTGGGGCTTTGTTGGTAGGACCAGCAGTAGTCTTATCAACAACTTGTTTCGGAGCAGCCTTGTCTACAGTTTGTTTCAAGGAATTGTTACCCATAGTTTGCTTTGGAGGATCAGGGCCTTTCAGCATAACTCTTCCATGTGAATGAGTAATGACATTAGCACAATCATGAGTTTGTTCAAATTCAAATGAACAAGAGGTGGAACTACGCAAGATAAATGGAGTCCTAGGTTTGGGAACATTGTCATTCCCCTCAGAAGAAGCCATATTGCAATACTCAACTCCAACAGGTTCAAGCATATTAATGACATTATCCATAGTAGTGTATGTATAATTAACCTTGGCATTGTTGTTCTTAGGTGTGGAAGACTCACCCTTCTCATGAGGAGGGAAAGGATTCTTAAATGCTTGATGGTCTGAATTCTTATTATGGTTTTCCACAAGAATTTCATGCTTATCAATGAGATCTTGAACTTTGTGCCTCAGCTGATGACAAGTAGACATCTTATGGCCAATGTTTTGGTGGTAGTCATAGTAATCATTGTCATTCCACCAATAAGGTCTTGGTTGTGGGTCATAAAGATGCTTTTCCAATGGAGTGAGCACCTGACTCTCTACAAGAGTTTTAAAGACCACATCAAGAGGCTCCCCCAAAGGAGTGAAGTTACGCTCGGGTCGATCGGCCCAAGGTTTGTTCCTAGAAAACTTTGAATCTTGCCAATTATCTATGGTGGTGGTCTTTTCAATAGCCTTAGCTACTTGCATACTAGAAGTAAGATTAAAGATAGGATTTGAAGGATTTGTGGTGACATTATCAACCACTCCATCATTGACCACATCTCTATTTTTGTTCACATTCTTTCCTTTGTCTTTGTTCGTGGAGAATCCTTGCTTATTATCCTTATTCATAGTTAAGTCTCCCTTTTTAATCATGAAGGCTTATATCCTTATAGCCTATTTAATCATATTATCAAATGTCCAAGGACCTTGTAATTGTACCTAATAACCAAACTTTGGGAGAAGATTGTCCAAAAGGATATCAAGTTTCTCAGATTCAGGCAATTTATGAGGATATTTCATGCATAGTTGTCTCCACCTTTGGAGGAAGGACAAGAAGGACTCTCCCTATTGTTGTTTTAAGTTGCACAAGTCACGAATGTTGACAGGGTGTTGAATGTTGTGAGAGTAATGCTGAAGAAAAAGATTAGCAATCTCATCAAATGTCTTAATGCCAAGAAGCAACCTACAAAACCACTCCATAGCTAGCCCACCCAAGCTATGGGGAAAAAGTCTCATAAGGTACATTTGGTCTTGCATGAACTCCATAGACAAGGCTCCAAAATCCCTTAGATGATCTTGAGGATTGGTTGTGATGAAGGGTGCTCCCCTTAATACCACAAACACATAACAGATATAGAGAAACAACAACAATATGCAAGAACAGAAAATTGGCTTCTTATTATCTCCACAAATGTGGAATTACAAACTTTCAGAATTACAATATGCAAAGCCACATGGGCATTCCCTTACAATATTCTGTAGGACAAAGCCTCGAACTATTACCCAGATCTACTACCCAGAACTATTCTGAACTGCCTAAGACAATAATACAGCCTTCCTTATATAGGCAATTTTCCACCGCCTGGGAAGGTTCCAGAATTTTAGCCAATAAGGCCAACCAAACTTAGAATTATTTTATTTTACATTTTATTACATCATAGTTGGCTCAAGATAACCTTTGAAACCTGAACATAAATTTTGAAGAAAATTATTTTCTGCCATTTCAGGTGGCCCAACTTCCGAAGACCATAAGTCATCACCAGTTGACTCGATCGGCTATTATAACCCCATTTCGGAAATGCCACGAAGCGCTCTACAGGATTGACCTGGGCAAGTGCCCATCACCCAAATTTTTGACCTCATCCGAGGCCTCTAAAGCCTTCAAAACTGAGTTCAAAGTTTCTGTACCCTGCTACCAATACCGAAAATCTTCAGTATTTTCCAATATACACTTGATCTGGCAATGAAACTTTACTGGCAGACGTATATGACCAAAATGAACCTCCAAGAAAGAAATCAGATCATTCTGAGCACATACAAAAATTACCAAAAATAGTAACTTTCCATAAATAGCAGCTCTGCATAAAATAGCCCTTATTGAATATAAAAATAGAAATATTTTTTTTTTGGGTGATGCAAGATTGCTCTTACACCCAGGATGCTCCTGCATCAGGTTGTTCCCATGAACTTGTCATATTTGGGCAACTCCACTCCTCTTGGAAAAGGAGGCATGTGAATATTCTTATCAAAAGGAAAAGGACATATACTCTCCAATGTGAATTATTGTGTGGACTTATCCTTTTCTTTTGTCAGTTGAGTAATCTGATCTTGCATACTTTGGATCATCTTTTGTAGCTTGGCGGTTTCAGTTTCTTCTTCTTTAGCTACAAGTGTTTCAACTTGAAAGTTTGGGGGTAATTTGACCCCTTGTTGTGCTAACTCAAGAAAATACTTCTCCTTCTCTTCTAAAAGGAGAATCTCCATCATTTTGATAAGGCTTTTGTTAGCTTTAGTACCATCTATATCACGTTGGGTTATCACATCATTTCCATCACCAAGGATCTCATAGATACTAGGAACTTGATCTTGTTGATCATCTTGGTTTTGATCAAATGGGGGAGGGCGATAAAAATGTGCTTGTTGATCCCCTTGAGTTCTACTTCGAGATTGGTCATCATTATGAGTCTGATTTTGGTCATGTTGAGATTGACCATGATGTTGATCATTAGAAGACTGAGCATGGTATTGATTGTGGGTTTGGCCATATTAGCCTGATTGAAGGTCAAATGGGTTCTTGGTTCCCATCTTGTTGAGACGGATCTGTGCTACAATCAAAGCTTCAGTAAAGTGATGTTCACGGTGTCAAAAAGGCACAGCTAAGGTAACCTTTGGTGTTTGAATAGAACTAGTAAGATCAACAGTTTCAAGTGAGTCACTATCTTCAGCAATATCAAGGATCTTAATAGCAGGGTCTATCCGAAGAGATGGTCTTCTATAGTTATGAAATAATGAATTGTTCTGGAAGAATCAATTATCTTGATCTTGGAGTGACAAACTAGATTGTGATTCAAACAAAGGATTAAAACACTCTTGGAAGACTGGAGGTGATGATTGAGACAAAGTACCTTTCGAAGTACTCAATGAAGAGCTTGAGGATCTCTCACAAAGTTTAGCTTTTGCAATAGATTCAGGATGACCTATTCCTCAATTAAGGGGTTTATTTTGCTCTGGACCAGTATTCTAGATGGGATAAGTCTTGCCACTTCGAGTCATGACAGTCATAGATGAAGATGTAATGAGAGAAGATTCGGGATAAAGCTAGACTCTGTCTCCAAGATAACGAAAGGAGATGAATGGCTAGAATAGCCAAGATGCAAGATGGACCTGGTACGAATCATCAAAAGAAGTGGCTAGAACAGTCGAGATAAGACTATTGCAACATGAGGTACAAAAGGCATAAAGAGATAAGATGAATAGATGAGAGACAACATGAGTCAAAGCAAAGATTGATCGATTCCTAACTCAAGACAACCAATTTATGACGGTGAACGATAGGAAAATAGAAAAATAGATCACGGACAAAAACGTAGATCAGATTTATGTCATTGATCAAGCACATAAGATAGCAATCAAGGAGTTCAAGCAAATAGTCTTCAAGAAATGGGCAAGGGACAAAGCAACCTTATGCATGAACAGGAATAGTGACTTCGTTTTCTACTCCCTAAGGACTCTACTTGTGTATGTTCTTGAAAATGTTTTAGCAGGCACTTAAAACACAACAACATCCTAGAAAGTTGTCTACAAGGATATACATGGCTTTTCTAAAAGGAGTCCTCGATATACACAAGGTACGTGAGGCACAAATCCATAGATGAGAAGAATCTACAATCACACAACCAGGGGGAGACGGTAACCCAAATCTCCTCCTTCACTTCTCAAAGGTATAAAGTTCTTTGAGGCTTAGCCAAGAGTGAAATCTAACTCATTCCCAAGAGAGGTGTCTTTGGATTCACCTCTTGATATTTATACTCCGTTGGAACATGGGATTTAAGGTCATCCCTTGAGGTGATGAAATCCCCAAGCAGGCCTTCTAGAAATGAAAAAGTAAGTAATTCACTATCAAAAGTATTGGAAAGCACTAAAGGTGGTGCGTTTAACCCTTCAAGTAAATGTGAGGTGAGTCCACAAAGTGGTGCATTTAACTCCTCACACAAACTCAAAGTGAATCCACACCCTAGAAAACAAGCGAGTTCCAAAAATCACAAAAGGGTTTCCTAGTGGAACAATTAACGCTTCTTTCCTGTAGACCCCTCCCCTTTAATGTGGCGCTGAGATTGCAACCACAGGGTGGAATGAGGGGCTAGTGGATTAGTGAGTCCAATAACCCAAGATAGAAATCTAGATCAATCACAAGTAATCTAAGACTGCTAATCAATACTACTCATAAGTGCAAGAGGGTTTGAATCATGGAATATTTAACTTTCCAAGTAAACATGAAGTGAGTCCACAAAGTGGTGTATTTAACTCTTCATGTAAAAAAGGAATGAATCCATGCCCTAGATTACTCAATGAGATTTTTTTGATATTGGAACCAAGAATTACTTAATGTTTAAAAGACAAGCATGCACTTAAACACAAACTTTTATGAAAGCAAATCTATGTTCATTTATTTCCCATTAAGAGCATAAAAAATGTGTTCTATGAAAGCGTGTAACACTCAAACCAAACACATGAGAGATTAATTTTATGCCCAAACCAAGTGTTATAGAGATTTTAAGAACTCACCTTAGGTCCAAATATTTGCAATCCAGCATTTAGCACACATCTGAAAGTACAAAATCAAGACAAATCAATGGCAAACCATAAGATATGTAACATTGCTGTCTTCAAGACAGTCTTTAAAGATTGATTTATTTGACCCATAAAATCACAATATTAAAATTTATGGAAACAATGAAGTTTTTAGCCAACATCAAGAACTATAATTTCCCAAAATTACAAGGTCTTATGATTCAATTTGGTTCCTCAACCAATAACCTTTTCAGACTGCCATTTTTCTGTCATAAACCAGATTTAAAACACCAGGCCCTTCCTAGGGAATCACATATCTTTCTCAGAAAGAATCTAAATGAAACCAAACCAATTTCATAGTAACTATTAATGAATCTAGTTTCTAAATATGTAAGTCATTTATTCTTCCCATTCATAAATCATTTTCTAAGAATAAATCATTGCCTGCAACTCCAATACAGATTGTTAAAAACTAGTTTTCACTCAAATGCCCATAACTTTCACAAATCTACATAAAAATGACTCAAACCAAAAGAAAATGAAAGATAATTCATATATCTTTTCAATTGATATTATTATAGATACTGATTATTCACAATTTGTCCATACCAAATGTTTCAATCTGACTATATTCAGAGAATCTCAAATCTACAAATACCCACTTTCACCAAAATGATCATAACTTATTCATTTCTTTATAAAAATGAACCAAACCAAAAGCATGAGAAAGAGGATTAATTATTATATCTATCCATTATTATATTACAAGGTTTTCAATCTGTAAATGGCTGTAAAAGGTCTGGAACCAACACTAAAACTGAAAAACCAATCAAGAATGAGGCCAGAAATTGATCTTTTCTGCCCCACGGTGGGCACCAAAATGTGTATGAGTGAATGTGACCTCAAATTAAACACACATTCAACATGATCATTACTCACATGATTAGATTATAGAAAATAATATGAGTTATTCAATTTGAAATCCGTAGTGAAGCGATCTGTTGCCTCCTATGTAGATGAGATGTTTTCAAGATTGCTCTTAGATCGAAAGCCAACAACCATAAGACCGAACTACAATGGAGGATTTTAAAAGAAAAGCACATGCATTAAATCCAAAATGCAAGCAATCTAGCATGAATGCATGTAATCTAACATGAGAATGCAAGTAATCTAATATGAGAATGCAAGTAATCTAATATGGATGCATGTAATCTAAAATGAAAATGCAAGTTCTTTTTAGAGTTTTCAAAGGAAAATGTGACTAAATCTAAGAACAAGTAAGTAAACTAAGAAGATGAGAAATGCAATATTATACTAAATGAACTAACTAAAATGATAACAATCAAAAGCTATGAATCTCAAAGAATGTAGTAGAATTTCACTATAATCTCTATGCTCTCAAAAATTCGATCCTTTGAAATGAAAAGGCAAGCTCTTAAATAGAAAAAGAGGGGGAATCTCGCATGTAACTCCTTTTGCCACATGTCCTAAGTGACTTCATTTTCCATTAAGGCTCTTCACTTTTTGGACAAATAGGCATGGAATTATTTAATTAAAAAATAAAATTTATGCCACATATGGGGGTGTGACTAATTTGAATAATTTGAATAATTAAATTCAAATAGAGAGATGTCCACTCAAATAATTAAATGATATTAATTCCTTTTTGATGTGTATTAGCTAAAGGGGTAGATTTAATTTAATTTAAAGCACTTAGGACTTTAGAATTAAATTAATTTATCATAGGGATAATTTAGCTAATATAAGTCAAAGACTTTTAGGAATTAATTTAGCATTTGATTATTGCAATTTAGGGTCTTTGCAACTGACATCAAGTCAAATCAAGTCAAGTAGGAGAGAGAAAATTGCCTAGGGAACTAGGACTTTGATGACATAGAATTGAAGAAATACACCAAAATTTGCCTGAAATAAATAGGTGCCAATTTTGGGGTATTACACTTGGGTGATGATTCTCACCTAAAGATAGTTGGATGCGGAAGGGTCACTATTAGATTTCCTGATGGACGAGTAAAGGGAATTAACAGAGTTATGCACATTCTGGGTTTGGCATGAAACCTGTTATCTATAAGTATGCTGAATGATGTAGGTGTGCAAGTTGTTTTTTTGAAAGAAGGATGCAAGATGATGAGAGGATCGATAGTGCTTGCGAGGGGTACTAGGAGAGGTACCTTATTTCAACTAGATGCATGTATTCCTCTATGTAATAGTTCTTCATCCTCACCATCTAAATGAGTAGTGAAGAAGTTTGTGGTTATTGGTTCTTATGGTAGTGCAAACACTTTGGAAGGTAAGCTTCCTACAGAGAAGACAATGTTGTGGCATATGAGATTTGGCCACATTGGTGAAAAGAGTCTCAGAACCCTGAAAAATAAAAACCTCGTTGAGGGGTTAAATGATTGCAATCTTGAGTTTGACTTCTGCGAACACTGTGTCTATGGTAAACAAAATCATGTTTAGTTTTACTCTAGTTCTCCCAAATCTTCTGATGTTTTGGATCTTATTCATTCTGATGTATTTGGTCCTGTAAAAGTTCCTTCAATCTCCAAGTCTGTATTTTTTGTATCTTTCATAGATGATTATAGTAGGACTTGGATTTATTTCCTTAAAAGTAAGACACAATTCTTTAGTCGGTTCAAAGAATTTAAAGCTCTTGTAGAGAATTAGACTAGTAAGAAGATTAAGTGTGTGAGAACTGACAATGGTGGTGAGTTTTTCTCAGTAGAGTTTGAACAGTTCTATAAAGAACAAGGTATTGAGAGGCATAAGATAACTCCTTATACCCCACAGAAAAATGGAGTTGCAGAGAGAATGAATAGGACACTAATGGAGAAGGCTAAGAGTATGCTTAGTGGAGCTGGTTTAGAACAAAGGTTTTGAGCTGAAGCTATGGCCACTGCTTGCTATCCAGTTAACAGATCTCCTACATCAGCTCTTGTTGGTAAGACACCCATGGAGGTTTGGTTTGGTAAGAAGCCTTCAATTAGACATCTTCATTTTTTGGTTGTGAAGCTTATGCACATGTTCCAAAGGAGAAAATATCTAAGTTGGAAAACAAAGCTGTCAAATGTATTTTCATCGGATACAGTGTTGTTGTGAAAGGATACAAGCTTTGGGATCCTGTGACTAGTAAGGTGTTATATAGTAGAACTGTTATTTTTAGAGAGAAAACATCTTCTCCTATTGTGCTACAACTAGATGAAAAGGAAAAGGAAAAAGATGTTGTTCAGTTGTCTCCTACCCTTGAGAAGACTGAACAAAGAGACCATGTTGGGCCTAATGATGAGGAGAGCTCTAGTAGCTCTGATAGTTCGGAAGAAGAGGAAGAACAACCTCAACCTCAGCCCTTGAGGAGATCCACAAGAGAAAGAAAGCAACCAGGAAGGTTTGGTTATTCTATGTTAGATTCCAGTTGTGATTTTGCTTTGATTACTAACACTGATGAGCCTAGATCTGTGAAAAGGCTTTGGGCATGGAAGATGCAGGTTCCTGGATTGAGGCTATGGATGATGAGATGGCTTCATTGGAGAAAAAAAAACTTGGGACCTTGTACCTTTTCCTAAAGGGAGAAAATATGTTAGTTGTAAATGGGTGTTCAAGAAGAAATTCTATGTAGATGGCAGTGTTGAAAGGTACAAAGCTAGATTGGTTGCAAGGGGGTATTCACAGGTAGAGGGAATAGATTATGGTGAAATATTCTCTCCTATTGCAAAGTTGACATCCATTAGATTTATGTTATCTCTTGCTGCATCATATGATTTAGAGATAGAACAAATGGATGTGAAGACAACTTTCCTTCATGGTGATTTGGAGGAAGAGATTTATATGTCACAGCTTGAGCACTACAATGTTAAAGGTAAAGAATCCTTAGTTTGCAAATTAAAGAAATCTCTATATGGTTTGAAGCAATCTCCTAGGATGTGGTACCTTAAGTTTGATGTCTTTGTGTTGTCAATTGGATTTGTAAGATCGAAATTAGATCATTGTGTTTATTTCAGAGTTGAAAATGATCACCTTCTTATTGTTGCATTATATGTTGATGATATATTGTTGTTTGGGAAGGGTAAGGGTATGATTTCTGATTTTAAATCTCAGTTGTCAGCACAGTTTGAGATGAAAGATCTTGGGGAAGCAAGGTACATCTTGGGTATGGAAATCAGTAGAGATAGGTCTAACAAAAAACTTTGGTTGAGTCAGAGTAAGTATGTGAAGTCTGTGTTGGACAGGTTCAGCATGGTAGATTATAGACCACTATGTGTTCCTATTTCTGTGGGAACAAAGTTATCTGTAGATGATTATCCAAAATCTCCTAGTGAGGTGGAGGACATGACTAGAGTACCTTATGCTAGTGCTGTTGGTAGTCTTATGTATGCTATGGTCTGTACTAGACCAGACATTGCCCAAGCAGTGGGAGTCCTAAGTCAGTTTATGGCTAACCTTGGATGGGTACATTGGGATGTAGTTAAGCAAGTATTCAGATAAAATTGAGGGGTACATCAGATTACTCCATATGTTACCATGGTAATTGTTCTGGATCTCTGCATTTAGTTTGTATTTGTGGGTTTGTGGATTTAGATTGAGCAGGTGATATTGACAATAGGAGATCCACCAGTGCTTATGTGTTCACTATGTTTGGTGGTGCTATCAGTTGGATGAGTAAGCAACAACCTATGGTTGCTTTGTCCACTACAGAAGCTGAGTACATGGCTGCTACTCATGCTTTTAAGAAATCCATTTGTCTTAGGAGATTATGTTTTGATGTTGGTGTTGATGCAAAATAGATTACTATTTGGTGTGACAGTCAGAGTTCTATTTGCCTTGCGAAGAATCCAATTTTTCATGCCAGAACGAAGCACATTGATGTGTAGTTTCACTTTGTGAGAGATATGGTGGAAGATGGAAAGGTAAATTTGGAGAAGGTAGATACTCTGAAGAATGTTGCAGATGCATTAACAAAACTAGTGGGCACTGAGAAGTTCAGATGGTGTTCCGAGTTTATGGGCCTTTTGGCCTATAGCGGCTAGTTCTTGTTATGTTCCTGTTGCTCTTACAAGGTGTTCGACAAGTGGGAGAATGTTAGGAATAAGGTGTCTCAACCTTGGATAATTCCTATTCTTATTATTTGTTTTATAAAATATATTTCTTGCAAATAATGTAATTAAGTGTGAGTGTACATGTCTAGTTGGCATGTTGATGTGTCACTCCACTTGATGTGTCGGCATCTTGAATTGTGTGTAAGGAGATCATGGCTGAAATGGTTATGATAGATTCCTATGACACATAAGAGCTATGTCTGGAAGATTCAATGATAAGTGAAGACATGTGGAAATTGATAAAATTGAGTACTATACACTCTTCCCCAATCGTGGGGTTCGGGGATCTCAAAGAATGGTAAAGCCCTAATACGGCTATCTTTGGAAGTTGCCCTAAAAAGGGAAGCACATGATATAAGCATTTTTTAGGGTTGCAAAGATAGAAGTTAGTGTATTGTTGAAACATTTTATGCTACCGTGATTTGTCTTCAAGAGTTGAAAAATCTTCTGAAAGAACTTGCATTTCAAGTGTATTGTAAACTATAATAGTTTTGATTAATACACTATGCAGGTTTTGGAGTGCTGGGGTTTTTACCGAAAGGTTTCCCCAGGGTAAATCATTGTGTGATTCTCTATTTTCTATATGCATGGTATATGGCTGCAATATCCTTGTTAAAGTAGTTAACGAATCTGAAATTGTAAGGATTTAAAAGAATTTGCACAATACTTTCCTTTAGAGATTAGTGTAGGAAGCTGTTTCCACACCTGAGTTTCCTTACAGAACTATGATTAGAGATCATCGAGTACTGAATTGATATGAAAGATGATTAAATTAGTAATATGTTGTCATTGATGTCAACTAATCTTGACTATACTTATCATGTAAGTTACAAACATCTGAACAATCTATTGATGAAGAAAAGATGAAGAATAAAGTTATCTACATAAGGAAAAGATGGATATGAAAGAAAGGGAAAAGGTAAACATTGGGTAATCTACTTGATGAGGCTATGAGTGTATATTGATGACTTGATTATGTTTCATTAACCTATCTTGAAGAAGAGATTAAAAAATGGACAAGACAATGTGGTCGATAATTGAAGTTTTCTATATACACCGAGCTAGTGCTATGTATACTGAGTGATAGTATTAACCGAGCTAGTCTAACTAGTTATCACCAATGCATTTCTTTGTAAATTGAGTATGGATGAAAACATTAAATGCTAAAGTTAGCTGATAGAATATGATGAGATGGATTGGTTATGATTTTGAGGTTAAGGATAAATTTTGTTTTGAGATCCACGGCTGAAAAAATTTGAAGAAGATCTAAAGGATGAAATTGAATACATCTATCGAGGGATGTTTAAGTGGCAAAAATGGATGAATGAGATTAAGCAGAAAAATATGATGGTTGAGAAGAAATTTTTTTACCTATCTATTTAAGAGACATGAGTTTCATTATTGAAACATGCTGCTGGAAGGAGATTGTACATAATTCGCATGAAAGACAAGCTTCATGCATGCCTAATCAAACTAGTTATTGAAGAACTGAGTTGTAGAGTTATTACTGAGTGTCAGAGAATCATTTACCAAGCAAAGTAAGTTGAGAATATTGAAGGAAGTGAATTTCTTAGTGATCTAAGGATTATTTGTAAGGGCTTAGCATAGATCTAAATCTCTTCAAATAAGTTGTATTTGAATCAGATCATTACTGTATCAGTTTAACCATTGATTCAAAAAATCTCTTAACCGAGTGGACTTAACCGTCTTATGTACTACCCTATGACATTCTACCAAATGTAAAGTGTTATCTTGTTGACCCCATAGTGAATGCTGGTCAGGAGTTAACAGTTAGTGTTAAATCCTCTAACAAGGTCACACCTAATAGTGTTTTTGTAACCTTTAATAGGGTTGGCTCTTCACCGAGCTCACTGCAGAAGAGTGAAATTTTTGGGTTACCAGTCCCAAGTGGTTTTTCCCTTTATAGGGTTTCCACATTAATCATTGTGTTATGTGTTTGGTGTTATGATTTTTTTCTATCATACTTTACATGCTGCATAATTGATTTAGTTGGTAATCACATTTGGATATTTACTGGTAATCGGTAAAAGCATAGAGACAGATTAAGTTTATATGTTACCGAGCTGCATATTTTGTTTAAATTTGTTTGTGAAGTACATCTTTTTTGGGGGGACTATGGATACCGATTCACCCCCTCTCCATTATTCTAACAATATGATGATGTTAATTTTGTAAGAGGATATGTGAATTGAGTAGATCTGGTATTGATATCTTGTAAAGTATTTGGTGCAGTTTTGGCACGGACAGAGGAGTGAAGATAGGTTGATGAGATCAATAATTGTTGGTATTATTCTATTTAGATAATATAGAGATCAGTTGGATAGTAAGTTCAGTGATATTGCCCCTAAAGTTGTTTGGATAGTGGGTCCTTCTAGCTTCCTTAACTCCTAACAGGGTCAAAATCTTTTAACAAGAATTCAAAGTCTCCTAACAGGTACTGATATGTACTGAATTTATTTCATAGACTCCTAACAGAGTCCATCCTCTCACAAGGAATTTTCATATTAGTACATCTTTTGTGGGTACAATCCCCACTGGGGTTTACTCTATGATCAAGAGGTTCCCTAGTTAACATATCTTGTGTCATTATGTATGTTTACCTTTCTATGGTTGTTTATGTTGGTTACATGTTTGAGATCTAATAAAGTTATTAAAAGTTGTTTTTATCAAATAAATGATTCACCCCCCCCCCTCTCAATTATCTTGGTGGAATTTACTTTCTAACAATTGGTATCAGAGAAACAGGTCCTTGAAGGAAAAGTTTAACAACTTAAGGAGATCTATGGTGAATCATTTCAAAAAAGAAAGTCCTAAGTTTGATGGAGTTAACTATGACAGCTAGAAAGAAAAGATGAAGACACATCTACTATGTTTAGGACTAGGATATTGGTTGATTACAAAAAATAAAAAAAATATCATTGAAGAAGATAAAATTGAAGAATGCACTAATAAAGAAAGAGATCTATTTATGTGTAACATACTTTCTAGAGAAGCACTTTTGTTAGCTCTTCCTGAGAATGAATACAACCAGGTAAAAACTCTAAGGACATCTCATAAAATTTGGTTAGCTTTAAAATCTACTCTTGAAGGTGATACACATGCTAAGAGAATTAGATTACAAAATTAGACATGTTTATTTCAATATGCAAAGATGACAAAAGATGAATCTATTAGAAGTTATATTGGTAGAATATAAGAGATTTTTGCAGGTATCAAAGCCTATGAAGGAAATAAAACTGAAGATTAAATAATATGGAAGATCTTAAAGACACTGACCCCTATGTTTAAGTAGATATTGCAGATGATTGAACAAATTATACCTTGTACTAAAAAATTTACCAGAGAAACTCTTCTTAGAAGGTTAGAAGCAACAGAGATAGGCTTGAGACAATTTGGAGATTTTCCTAGAACTAAAATAGCATTCAGCACACTTAGTGTTCACCCTACTTTTTCAAGAAGTACAAGTGTCAGTGGAGACTATACCGGTAGCATTAGATCTAAGACTGAAGAAGACAAAAAGATTGAGGAAGGAATTGCCTTGCTTGTCAAAAGAGAACCAGAAGGTAAGAAAATATTTAAATGTTGGACATGTCAAGAATATGGTCATTTCACATCTAAATGTCCTAAGAGAGTAAATAAATATAAGAAGAACATTAAAACTAGAAGATCTAAAGAATGTTATTATGCTAATGATGAGGAATTTGAGGCTAGCATTGAGAAAATCTTAAGTGAAAGTGATAATGAAAGTGATGGCATAGGAGTTGTTGCAATAAAAGAAGAAAACTTTGAAACTTAAGTTAGAGAAGAAAAAGCTTTAGTTTCTCAAGTTGAAAAGAAAATTGATTGGATTGTAGATAGTGGTTGTTCACATCATATAACTCGAGATATGAAAAAGTTTATAAAAGTTAACAATTATGATGGAGGAATTGTTAGAGTCAAAAATAATGCACCTTGCCTGATAAAAGGAATATGATCTATTACTCTTGATGGAAAGACTAACATAGATTATGTTTACTGTGTGGATGGATTAAAACATAATATTTTAAGTGTTGGATAGTTAGTTGACAAGGGATATCAAGTTTGGTTTACTGAGAAGACTTGTGTGATCAAGGATAAGAATCGTAAGATGATTGGAATAGGAGCAAGAACCAGAGGTAATCTATTTCAGTTGAATCCTACTGAGATGACATGTTTGATTACTAATATTAACAAAAATTGGTAATGGCACAAAAGGTTTTGTCACACAAACTTTAATAACATTGTGAAAGCAAGCACTATATTTGTAGTAAGAGATTTGCCTAAGATTATGAAACCTACTAACATGATATGCAAAGAATATGTTATGGAAAAGCAGAAAAGAAGTTATTTTCCCAGTAAGAAGTTTGCCACAATAGAAAATTGGAGATTATTCATATAGATATGAGTGGTCTTGCAAGGACTAGAGGATTCTATGGTGAAAGGTATTTTATGATTCTTGTTGACGACTTTACTAGAATAATGTAGGTAGCATTTCTTAAACAAAAATCAGAAGCATTTGACAAGTTTAGATTAATTAAAAATAAAGTTGAGAATGAATCAGGAATGAAGATTAAATTTTTAATATCTAATAGAGGTGGAGAATTTACTTCAAAATAATTTAATACTTTTTTTGAAGTGAATGGTATTAAGAGACAACTTTCAGCCCCTAGAACACCTGAACAAAATGGTATTGCAGAAAGAAGAAATAGATCAATAATTGAGGTAGCAAGAGATATGTTATTTGAGAATGATATAGAAAAGACATATTGGAGAGAAGTAGTGAATACAATAGTATATACAATGAACAAAGTAAAAATGAGAGCAGATACAGACAAGACACTTGATGTGAGTGTTCTAAGGCTTGCTTGCACTGCAACCAAGAGACCTAGCTTGTCTCTTCTAAGAACCTAGTCTCCTCTAGGTCTTGATTGGCTTACATGATTAACTAAGTCCAATACTAACTCTTCTCTAAGAGTTCTTAACCTTTGTGCTTCACCTGGAAAGACTAACACCTTTTAGTTAGTTTAATCCTTCACCTTCACTTAGAAAGCTCTAAGTGCTACCTTCTCATAAAATTCATTCTTCATTGTAGGGGTGTCCATCAACATGAAAAAATTCTAAATGTTTTCATTTGAATCCATTTGATTGGCTCTTCATGCCCTTTTCCACCGAGTTCAAGGTTCCACCTTGAAATGGCCTAATTAGGCCTATTTTCTTGTAGCCTTTTGCAGAGGCTTTTGTCCCTTCTTTCCAAAATTCTTCAAAAAACCTACAAAAACAATTGGGGATTTGGATACCCTTTTGGCTCTTACTAAAAATTTTGCAAATTTTAGGTCCTGGTAGCCTCTGTACACTACCTTCCTACAAACTAAGACAAATAGGGCTAAAAGACCTATTTTCTAGGATTGGCTGTATCCTAGTATTAATCTTGCTCATAACTTGGTCTAATGGATTGGAATAGGCTCAATCCTCATAAAATATTAGGATATGATGAAATCCTTCTTGAAACTATACTTGTGTCATACAATACCTTTCTACCCTGCAAGAAATCTTCAATCTTTCATTCCTAGACCTCTAATCAGGCTTTGTCTGCTCACCTAGGGCCTAGTAGTAAAAATAGATCTCAAAACTTTCAAGACTCCTAATCCTAAAAATATATACACTAATGACTCCCCTAACATATCCATCTATCCTTAGGTGTTTCCCATGGTTAGATTTCATGGGGGAGCCATGAATGCACCGACTGGTCAAAATAGGACCAGTGAGAACTCTAAAACAAAAACAATTTATTCAACACAATATATCTACTCTAAACAACTTGATTCCTAAATGAAAAAGTCTTAGAAAAAACTAAAGAACACTAATCAACCAAAAGATCAAGACTTTAAATCCATTTCAAGCCACTATCAACACAAAAGCTTGGGATATTCTCCAAAACAAAGTTGCAGAGCTCTATTCAAAATTCACAAACTATTACAATGATTCCTCCATCCTTGAGATTCAAGTCTTAGGTAATATTAGATACCATCTCCATGATTCTAAGTCCTATTGGCTGATCTCCCACTTCCTATAGTTTAGGGGATCCAAAGTAACCTAGTTGCATGCAACATTTAATTGCAAATGTTGTCATGACAACTTCTTTACAACATTTGGCATCTTTCTCTATGCCTTCATCCTATTTCTTAGGACTACTAACCTCCTATATTTTGAGGATCCAAGATCATTAATGACCTTATGGCATCTTTACAACCTCATTATGTGCTTAGAACACATTAAAGACTCTAATATCACCTTAAGCTTCTAACACTAAGAAAATTAATCAACAACTAACAATGGCTATCTATGTGGCCTTATTCCTAATGACTAACTCACCTAGCCCACATTGAAATTACCTTCTAAGGTCTTAAAACAAAAACACTCTACTCTTCTTGACTTGGCTAGAGTCAAGTACAAGCCAAAACAACTAAGACATGGAGGTTAGCCTAGGTGTGCTCCTGCACCATCCTCCCCAGAACAAAAAGTTCAATCCACCCTTGGATTGATGATGCTTGGGTCAATCCCCATCGATTTGAATTCTAATTCTTTTATCCATACTGCATCAACATTCATTTGACCATGCTTCTTTATCAAGTATTCCTTGTATGCTTTGGTTCTAGTCTGTTTATAGACCCTTGTGTCCAATATGCTATTAGCTCCTGTGACTGTAGTAGTAGGTAATTGTAGATCTTCCACATCTTTGATCACTTCATGAAGGTTTTGATCCATGTCTTGCTGTGGTCCTTTGTAATGGACTAAGTCTACAATGTTGAAGATAGGGGAAAGTCCACTATCTTTCAGTAGCTCAACTCTGAATGCTTTATCACCATACTTAGCCAAGATAGGATAGTGACCTATCCTTATCATCTACAACTTGTGAGGGACTCCCTTTTGAAGTCTTGATTTGTTAAGATTCACCATAACCAAGTCACCTACATTAAACTACACTATTATTCTATGTTCATCCACCTTGGTTTTATGTTTCATGGTGTTCTCTGTCAAGGTCTTCCTCACTGTATTATGTACCTCCTGGATAGCATGTGCAAAATCATCAGCATATCCACTTCCCTTCACTCCATCCTTCAAATCTCTTAGTTCATATACTCCTCTAGGATGTAGTCCATAGACTATTTCAAAGGGACTCTTCCCTGTGGATCTGTTTATAGTGTCATTGTAGGCATATTCAGCTTGCCCAATCAACTGATCCCATTGTTGACCATACTCCTTGGTCAAGCACCTTAGTATATTTCCAAGGCTTCTATTGACAACCTCGGTTTGACCATCAGTTTGGGGATGGTAGGCTAATTCAAAGGAAAAGTTAGTGCCTAACCTTTGCCAAAGAGTCTTCCAAAAATGACTCATGAATTTAGTGTCTCTATCTGACACAATGCTGATAGGTAACCCATGGATTATTATTATCTCTTTGAAGAAAAGAGAGGCTATTTGACTAGCATCAGTAGTGGTTTTGCATGGCACAAAGTGATCCATCTTGCTAAATCTATCCACAACCACATAAACACTATCCATGCCTTGTCTTGTCTTGGGTAACCCAACTATAAAATTCATACTCAAGAATTCCCATGGCCCAGTAGGAATAGGTAGTGGTTGGTAAAGGCTTGCATTTGAAGAAGTGCCCTTGGCCTTTTGACATACTACACAACTTTCCACGTACCTCCTAACATCAAGATTCATCCTTGTCAAATAATAGAACCTTTGAACAAGTTCCTAAGTCTTAGTGATCCCAAAATGACCACTCAAAGCACCATTATGCTTTTCTTCTATCAAATTCCCTCTAATAGAGCCTCTAGGAACATATAGTTGATTCCCCTTAAACAAAAGATCACTTTGGAAAGTATACTCAACATATCTACTGTTAGAAATAGGAAATACTGAGAGGGGGGGGGGGGGTGAATCAATATTTCACAAACTTTTTATTTTTCCCACTTATGGATATAATAGATTACTTTAGTGCATACAAATATTATCAAGCTGATTAACAAACATAGTAGTAAATAGAAAGAACTCATAACACATCAGTAGATCTGTCCTGGTTAAAGGACTTTAGGCCTTGTTAGAAGCCTTAACCCTATTAGGAGTTAGATTACAAAACCTGATCACTAGCTGAGCTCACTACCCAAACAGGTAATACAAAATGTTTATGACTATAATATGGTACTGCTTACAACTTTTCATCAATAGCCTTTGCTACTATCACAATAAACAACTATCACAAGTTATCTTTTCTTTCTTTTTACATGTCACTTGTATCTTTCATTACATTTCAAGTATGCCTAATATATGAGTTATTAAAGCTAATAACTTTACGTGTTCAGCTTCCAAAATATTTATCCAAGAGTAAACATCTAGGATGTCATCCCTTCATAATGTTAAGTCATTATTTTGACAAGCAAAAATAATCCCTTAACTCTTTCGCTAATACTATCTCCAAAACTATTATGTCTACAAAAACTGTCTTTGGTAAACTTTGAATAACTTTGTCTGTACTACTCCAAACTTTATGTGCACTGAGATGGGGTATCCTCATACTCTATAGAAGCTTTAGTTAACTGCGCAAACAAAAATATTTCTCCAGTGGATGTCACCAACTAAATCTTCATCGGGTGCTCTGTCAGGATCACTGTATCCATACTTAGACAATTTCTTCCTTCAACTTGCTATACTTGCATTCCAAATTCTGTGCTCTCAATAGAGATCATATGTTGCCATAATGACAACATCTATGCATCCACATTAGCCAAATTGCCAACAATCTCCCCCTTTGTCATTGGTGGCAACATATGGGAAAATTGGCTAAGTGTGCAAACAAAACTTCAAAAAAACACTTATACAAAATTGTAGCCAAAAGTTATACAATATGTATACAATATCATACTCCATAGAATAGCTCCCCCTATGAGTATCCTTCCTCAACATATATTCAATTTTCTGCTATCTCTCCCCCTTTGACAACAATGACAAAGATAGGGTGTACAAAAATTTCAAAAACTTTATACCTTATTATCAGTTATTGCAAAGCCGGTAGGCTTGCAACACAATCACCAAACTCTAACTTCCAAGATTCAAAATCTTTCTCCCATATCTTCCTGATGGATTCAACAACATTGAGTAGATTACTCAATCCGTATGTTGCTGTCTGACAAGCTTGCAGGGAATTGAAGCTAAACTTCTGAAATGATGTCTTTGCTAAAAGACACTGCTCAATTTGATCTTCAACAATTGATATCTTGATTGAGACATGCTCTCTCAAGATGTTAACCCTGATCATCTTTCTATTCTTCTCCTCTGCTAACATTCTGATTTCATCTTTCAATTTCCTTATGCTCTTCTCTACAGAACTTATCTTGACATTAGGGCTTGTCAAGGTGTTTGTCTCAGTTGTAATAGCATCTAACTTCTCTCTGATCTTCTTATCCTCTTCAACTATTAGGATTTCTAATTTAGTGCATTGTATGTACAAATTCTTTCCTATCTCAAAATGTCTCCTCAAATTCTTTATGCATACATCTTAACTACCAATATCATTTCGAATATTTACACTTAAATTTTGTTGCATTTTTGCTTCAAAGTCTTCCTAAACTTTTATCTTAGCAATATCCTTCAAGTTAGAAAATTTAGAGTCAAAAGAATTTATTACTGATTGAGCTTTCTCAAGTGGATCTGATTCAGATACCTTAGTGTTGATCACACTCTCAAGTTTCTCTGTCAAAACTCTAACTTTTCCTTCAAGGTCTTTCACCTTCTTATTCTTTCCAATAATTTTATTCAGTGATGTGATGAACTCAAGCTGATCATCATCTTCAACTTATTTTCCAAGGTCTTCAAACATTGAACCAATATTCCTCTTCTTACTGTCAGGTGCACTAATGTCTTCAATTGGTATGGAAGGTGCACTAGAGGTAGTGGCCTTTGTCAAAATTTGTTTGCCTTTAACTGACTGCTCTGCTAGAACTGATTCTGATACAGTTGGTGCTTCCTCTACCTTTGTATTCTTCTCTGATTTTGTGACCTTTTCTTTCTCTCCCAAAGTCAAATTGTCAACAATGTTTCCTAGATCATGAAATACTGCATCATCTGATACTAGAGTCACTTTGGTGCCTTCAATATCCATTGATTCTTTGCCAATATTGATATGTGAAGAAGATGGAACTTCTTTAATACCAACTTCCTCTATATGTGGTTTCTCTGATTACTTCTGTTGAGGGTCTGATTCAACATGCTTTTCTGCAACTATATCTGCAAGAACTTGCATTAGTGCTTGCTCTGTCTCTTTCTGTACTTCCTCCTTTTTGCCTCCCATTATAAGGATTGTTCTTCTCTTAGTTCTCAATAAAGTTCCAAGAGACTTCAAGAATTTCTTCAAATGATCTTCATCCTTAACTTCATAGAACTATCTGATTACATGTTCTCTCATCTTTATGTCATCTTCTTGTGCTCTCTATTTTCTATTCACAAGTCTGTTATACAAATCTTCTGGGATCTTACCATGAATAGTGCTAAGTTTCTTATCTACCACAATCATGTGTGTAACCATTACATTTTCAAAGTTCAATCTGTCAAATGATCCATATAGATCATAGAATTTATTCAACTTAGTGAAGTCTCCATGCTTCAATATATCTTCATTAACTCTTTCAATTCTTGGTTTCCAAGTTTTCTTCTTGATTGAAACTACATCATCATCTTTAATTACTGCTACATTTCTAGGTATAGGTGGTACAACCACTTTCTGTCTCTTGCCAGGTCTTGTTGCATTCACTTTTACTCTTTTGCTAAGAATAGGAGAAAAAGATTTATCTCCTTCATCTTTTTCAGGTACTTCAACTTTTACCTTTATTGCAATAGGATCAACAGGATCTGCACTTGATGTCTCAGGTGAAATTACAAGATTTTCACTTTGCTTCAAGGCTTCTGTAGTCTTCTTAGCTATGTCAAACTCATGACTTGACATACCAGATTCTTTCAATATTTTCTTCATAGTAGATTCAACTCTCTTACTAGATTGCTTCTTTTCTCTCAAACTTATTGCAGAGTTGAAATTCTCTTCATAGGTTCCAAACCTATTTACATGACCATCCAACTCACACTTTAACAATCTATTCACATATCCTACTATTTCTGCTTCAGATATTTCATAGCCAAGAGGGTCTATGAATTCCATTCTAGGCTCAACTACTTTAATGTAGGTGAAATCAGTGTCAACCATAAAAAAAATGTTATCTTTACGCTTTTCAACTAAGGATTGAGGAATCCTTGATTTGTTCTTAACAATATTCTGAAAAGTCTTCAATACAAGCTTCACACTATCATTAACTTTATCAAAAAGGTGCTTCATGTAGACTGAGTTTATTCTTTCCATTGTGTTCACATTGTCACTCCAATCAACTATGTAAGGAAATCTTCTCAAAATATGGAAAAACATATAGGTTATCAGAGATTAAAACCTAAACTATGTGTACTTAGACTTCTTAATCTTTTCTAAGTTCTCAAATAACTGAATTTTCAAAATTTCACATAGGTCTACTGGTTTCTTCTCAATACACATAAGATAAGCTACATGAATCATTCCTAGAGCCATGTCATCTTCCCTTGAACTACCATAGAATTTAGTTGTTAGGATCTTGCAAAGGTACCTAACATCATCTTGCTTAATCTTACTTATCACAATTCCTCTACCATTATAACTAGATCCAGTGTTATCTAAAACAATCTTTCTCACGTTCTTTTCATTTAGTGGAATCTCTCCAACTTTTGATAATCCAGTAACTTCATGAATTAGGTTGACAGTTATATCAATAACTCTATCCTCCATCCAGAATTTCCCATTGTGGATTCTACTTAAAATGATCTTGGTACATTCCTCATCATTGAATTCATACTTCATGGAATATTTGATAATTTCATTGTTCTCTAGGTGCCCATAAGCTGGTTTAACTGACATGTCTTGATTGTACAATTTCTTGTAATCATCACTAAAATCTGTATCTCCCAAAGTTTCAAACTTACAACCTAAATATCCTTTAACATTCTCAATGTGCAATACTCCATTTAGTACGGATGATAATGCTAGACTGTCATCAATTTCAATTGGTTCTACTAGTTCTTTCTTAATCTTTGGTCTATTCTTATCCTTAACATTATGAACCATAGAAATATCCATCTTATCAACTGATTAAAGATCAAAAAATACCTCAACTTTGCAAATCTAGGGTTTCGGTATGATCGTCGCTGCAAACTGCTTCCAAACTTCTTCAAATTATCCTCAACTCACTTTTCTTCTTTCAAATCTCTTTTCAATCACTTTTTAATTATAATAACTTCAAATTCAACCTTATAACACTTCACATTAACTTGATCTGACATCGCATTCATTCATTTTGCCGCTAAAACCTCAAAAAGCTAATTCTACAAACCTACAACCATAAAACTTTCTGCGACCTTGCAAAACACAATATTTTCTTTTGCGCACTTAACCATAGCATTAGTACAACATAATAAACCTATATCTAACTGTGAAAAACTTAACTCATTCAAATTCCTAATCTACACTAATCCTAAGTCCTAAACTATAGAAACTTACATAATTTAAGTACTTAAAGAAGGGTCAGGTAAAGATTCATCCTTACCATCAGTTACATTACCTTCCTAACTACTTTCAATGTTGACTGTACCTCCTTGATCTGTGCCTTTGTCAAATTTAACTTCATCTTTATTGCTATAGCAACCTTTCTCTTTGTATCCTGCATTTTCATTCCTTCTTGCATTGTTCCTAGGGTTAGGGTTATGATGATAACCTCCATTGTTCATTCTGCAAAATCTTGCTGAGTGTCCAAACTTGTTGCATATCTAACAAATGATTCCATTGTTTCCAAATCTCTGTCCTTGCTGGTTAATCTGTGACCTGCAATTTCTAGCAATATGTCCTACTTTGTTGCATCTAAAACATACTACCACTTTTCTTTGATTCATTTCTTCAATAGATTTCTTATCTACATTGTTAGTATTCCCAATCATTCTATCATAATTATTCAAAATTACTTTAGGTCTTCTACATTCATTAGCTCTATGTCCAAAACTATGATAATTATAACAATGTCCATTAAAAGGTTTAAATTGCTTACCTGTGCAATCTCTCTTCATGTGCCCAATAGTATTACAAGAAAAACATCTACCTTTGAATTCTCTTTGCATACCTTTAGATGATTCTTCCTATTTTGATTCTTCTTGCTTTGATTCTTCTTTCTCTCTAGGTGGTTCTTCTTTAGGTGGATCTTCCAATGTGTTCTCATCTAGCTTTATTTCCTCCACACTTTCAGATGTCTTCAGATCTGGCTTCTTACTTTCATGGTTTGTTCTAAACATACTATATCCAAATCCAGTCCTATCAAAGAATGGTTCTTCAAAAGAAATTTGTTTTTCAGTCTTATCACTTTTTGAATATAGCCTTTCAAGTTGTTGTTTAGATTGAGTTAATTCACCTTTCACAATTTTATTATACTTCTCAAGTTCCACATACTGCACTTTTACTTTTTCAGATTCAGATGTTTCCTTTTCAAGTCTTGACCTCATATCTTCATTCTCAATTTTCAATTTTTCATTATCAGATCTCAAATTTCCATCTTTCATACTAAGCTTCTGATTTACTATCTTCAACTCATGCTTAAGGATCTCATTTTCTTTTTCTAATTCATCACAATCTTCAACAAGCATATCAGATTTCTTTTCAGATTTCAGATCTTCAATCTTACGTTTTAATTTGTCAATAGCATTCTTTGCATCTTCATATTTTCTTCTTAAGGAGTTTCTTTCATCAGTAAGCATATCAATCTGTTCAAGAGCTTCTTCAAGATTCTTCTAAAGTTGATCCATATCCATAGAGATCTTACTCAAGCTGCTAAGCTTTCCTTGAATGTTCCTTCTCTGAGTAAATGTGCTCTGATACCAATTTTTAGAAATAGGAAATACTGAGAGGGGGGGTGAATCAGTATTTCACAAACTTTTTCTTTTGCCCACTTATGGATATAACAGATTACTTTAGTGCATACAAAGATTATCAAGATGATTAACAAACATAGTAGTAAATAGAAAGAACTCATAACACATCATATGTTCTCAAGGAAACCCTAGCCAAGGGAAAACCTCGGTGGGGATGGTACCCACAAAGATCACTAATCAAAAGTATCTTGTTAGGGATATTGGACCCTATTAGGAGTCAATTTACAATGTATAGTAGATCTGTCCTGGTTAAAGGACTTTAGGCCTTCTTAGAAGCCTTAACCCTATTAGGAGTTAGATTACAAAACCTGATCACCAGCTGAGCTCATTGCCTAAACAGGTAATACAAAATGTTTCTGACTATAATATGGTACTACTTACAACTTCACATCAATAGCCTTTGCTGCTATCACAATAAACAACTATCGCAAGTTATCTTTTCTTTCTTTTTACATATCACTTGTATCTTTCATTACATTTTAAGTATGCCTAATATATGAGTTATTAAAGCTAATAACTTTATGTGGTCGGCTTCTAAAATATTTATCCAAGAGTAAACATCTAGGATGTCATCCCTTCATAATGTTAAGTCATTATTTTGACAAGCAAAAATAATCCCTTAACTCTTTTGCTAATACTGTCTCCAAAACTATTCTGTCTGCAAAAATTGTCTTCGGTAAACTTTGAATAACTTTGTCCGTACTACTCCAAACTTTATGCACACTGAGATGGGGTATCCTCATACTCTATAGAAGCTTTAGTTAACTATGCAAACAAAAATATTGCTCCAGTGGACGTCGCCAATGAAATCTTCATCGGGTGCTCTGTCAAGATCACTGTATCCATACTTAGACAATTTCTTCCTTCAACTTGCTATACTTGCATTCCAGATTCTGCGCTCTCAATAGAGATCATATGTTGCCATAATGACAACATCAATGCATCCACATTAGCCAAATTTCCAACATCTACTATGAAAATGATTCTTGTATTCAACACATACCTTATAAATGTCTGCAAAATCTTCATCATGAGCATATAGATCCTTGAAGTGATCTATTCCCATGCTCTTCAACTGAATTTCTTGAATTGTGAGACCTCTTCTAAACAATGCATCTACCACTTTATTGAGGACACCTTTCTTGTGCTTGATATTAAAGGTATAAGCTTTTAGGTATTCAACCCACTTCATGTGCTTGTGACTCAACTTTTCTTGTGAATTCAGGAAACTAAGTGCTTGATTGTCTGAATACACAATGAATTCCTTGGGAAGCAAGTAGTGCCTTCACTTCCATAGAGCTTGGACCAATGCATACATTTCAAGGTCATAATAAGAGTACTTCTTCTTGGCTTCACTTAACTTCTCTGAATGAAAAGCCACCGGTCTACCCTCTTGGCTTAGAACAACCCCAATTGCCACATTGCTAGCATCACACTCAATGGTGAAAAGCTTCACAAAGCTTGGTAACACTAAAAAAAGTTGGGTAGCTATCTTTTCCTTCAACAACTCAAAGCTCTTGTTAGCATTCTCATTCCATATAAACTTAGTTTTCATTCCTCCCTTGATATTGTCTAACATAGGAGCACAAATAGCATTAAATTGCCTTATGAACTTCCTATAATATTATGCAAGGCCATGAAAACTCCTTACCTCTATTGTTGTCCTTGGAGTAGGCCAATTCATGTTAGCCTCCACTTTTCTCTTGTCCATTTTCATATTTCCATGTGATAGAACAAATCCAAGGTACACTAGCTCTATTTTGATGAACTCACACTTTTCCAAGTTGATCATCAACTCCTCCTCATGTAGCTTCTTGAAAACAATATCAAGATGTTCTAGGTGCTCACTCCTTGTCTTGCTATAAATTAGTATATCATCTACATATACTACTACAAACTTTCCAATGTAGTCTTTGAGAACTTCATTCATAAGCCTCATGAATGTGGAGGGGGCATTGGATAATCCAAATGGCATGACAAGCCATTCATACAGACCTTCATTGGTCTTGAAGGATGTTTTCCACTCATCTCCTTCATGTATTCTTATTTGGTGATAGCCACTCTTCAAGTCTATCTTGCTATAGTACTTAGCTTCACCTAGACAATCCATTAGGTCTTCAATCCTAGGGATAGGGAACCTATACCTTATAGTTATCCTATTGATAGCCCTTGAATTAGTACAAAGCCTCCAAGTTCCTCCTTTCTTATGTGTAAGTATAGTGGGTATGGCACATGGACTAATTCTCTTTCTAATGAAATCTTGGTTTAGGAGTTCTTGTATTTGCCTAGAAATTTACTCATTTTGTTGAGGGGTCATCTTGTAAGCTACCTTATTGGGAAGGGTAGCTCCTGAGATAAGGTCTATCCTATGACTTATGACTCTTTTAGGGGGTAAGGATGATGATTTTCCATCACTCACTATACCTTGGTAAGTCTGCAACATGCTTTAAATCTCCTTTGGTAACTCTATCTTCTTAGTCACCTTGCCTTCATCTTCTTCTCTTGGTCTTAGTACTAATGCATAGCCAGCTCCATCACTCTCTTCCATGGCTTGTAAGAACTCTTTTTCACCCACCATAAGTATATTTGGACCTACTATCTTCACCTCAGCATGTTCCAATAGTGACTATATTTTGAAGGTCATATTATCCTTCTTGAAAGAATAAGAATTCTTTCCTCCATCATGTATGGCTTGGCAATCAAATTTTGATGGTCTACCTAGGAGAAAATGACATGCATCCATAGGTAACACATCACACAAAAATTTGTCTTTGTATCTTCCAATGGAGAACTCCACCCATGCTTTCTCATTTACTAACACATGTTGGCCTTTATTGAGCCAAGTGACCTTGTAAGGATTGGTGTGGACTATCCTTGTCAACTTTAGCTTGCTGCTACTTCCTTTGACATAATATTGTTAGTAGATCCTGAGTCAATGATGAATCTACATACTTTCCCCATCATCTTACATGTTATCCTAAACAAAGACCTCCTTTGGCTTGGCTCTTCCTTCACTGGCTCCTTGATCAAAGTTCTCCTCATCATGAGGTTCTCTCCTTTCTCTAAATTCAATGGTACTTTAGCATGTTTTTTTGCTACATTAGTCTCATCATGAACTAGGCTAGTTCTCTTATCACCTCCTTGTGAAGAACTACCTTTCTCTGGACAATTATAAGTAGGGTGCCCCATTTGATTGTAATGGTAGCATTTCATATTGGCAAAGTAGTTGTCTCTTCCTCGTCCACCATTCCTTCCTCTAGAGCTAGAGTTAGAACTCCTTCCTCTATCTCCTCTACTAGAACTTCCCTCTTGCTACTCACTGAATTTTATGTCTCCTTAAGTCCTTGATTCATAAATTTTCCCACCATAGCCACCTCTTTGTCCCCTACTATCCTTGCCTTTTCCTCTACCTTTGGAGGATTGGTCTTGTTTTCTCTTGCTTTTCTCTTCTATCTTCAAGGCCATTTGATAACATTAGCAGATGGTTTTGAAGTTCACTAGACTCATCTCTTCTTGAATAGACCACTTAAGGCCATTCAAGTACCTTGCAAGCTTGATTATTTCATCTTCAACTACCTTTGATCTCAAACGTAGCTTTTGAAACTCCTCAGTGTAGGCTTGGACATCTAGATCTTTTCATCTTAGATTGTGTCTCCTCCTATGCATTTTAACTTCATAGTCATCAAGAAGGTAGGTCTACTTTACTTTGGTTACCATGCCCTTCCATGTAACTATAGGACCTTTTCCATCCTTTTCCCTCTTAGTTTGCATAACTTCCACCAAGTAAGAGATGAACCTCTTAGCCTAGACTTCGCCACCATAACTTTTTGTGCCTTAGAAATACCATCACATTCAAAATGGTTCTCAATGCTATCTATCCAATCCACAACTGAATCTGGATCAATTTGTCCACTAAATAGTGGCACACCTTCCAAGTTTTTGCCACTCAATGCCTTTAGTGCTTTTAAGAATGGATCTTCAGGAAGAATAGGGTCAAGTGTTGGAGCTTCCTCCTCCAAGTCTAATTCCTTCTCCCTTGCTTCTTTTTCTTCCTTTTGGTCAATTTTCTCTTTGACCTTATCAACTTTATCTTGGACTTCACCCAAGAGCTGCTCCATTTGAGCTATTCTTTCCCTTAGCAACTTGTTATCCTCCTCTTGTTCCTCATCCTTCTTGGCTAACTCAGCATTAGTCACCATGGTTTTATCTTCCACTGATCCAACTGGTGTATTTTCTCCCACTGATTCAGTAGGCTACAATATCCACCACAAGCCTGATCAATTCAAGCTATGATACCAATATGATGTGAGTGTTCCATGGCTTGCTTATAATGCAACCAAGAGACCTAGCTTGTCTCTTCTAGGAACCTAGTCTCCTCTAGGTTTTGATTGGCTTAGATGATTAACTAAGTCCAATACTAACTCTTTTCTAAGATTTCTTAACCTTTGTGCTTCACCTTGAAAGACTAACACCTTTTAGTTAGTTCAATCCTTCACCTTCACTTAGAAATCTCTAAGTGCTACCTTCTCATAAAATTCATTCTTCATTGTAGGGGTGTCCATCAACATGAAAAAATTCCCAATGTTTTCATTTGAATCCATTTGATTGGGTCTTCAATCCCTTTTCCACCGGGTTCAAGGTTCCACCTTGAAATGGCCTAATTAGGCATATTTTCTTGTATCCTTTTGCAGAGGCTTTTGTCCCTTCTTTCCAAAATTATTCAAACAAACTACAAAACCAATTGGGTATTTGGATACCCTTTTGGCTCTTACTAAAGATTCTACAAATTTTAGGTCCTGGTAGCCTCCGTACACTACCTTCCTACAAAGTAGGACAAATAGGGCTAAAAGACCTATTTTCTAGGACTAACTGTATCCTAGTATGAATCATGCTCATAACTTGGTCTAATGGATTGGCATAGGCTCAATCCTCATAAAATGTTAGGATATGAAAAAATCCTTCTTGAAACTATACTTGTTCTATACAATACCTTTCTACCCTGCAAGAAATCTTCAATCTTTCATTCCTAGACCTCTAACCAAGCTTTGTCTGCTCGCCTAGGGCCTGGTAGTAAAAATAGCTCTCCAAAATTTCAAGACTCCTAATCCTAAAAATATATACACTAATGACTCCCCTAACATATCCATCTATCCTTAGGTGTTTCCCATGGTTAGATTTCATGGGGGAGCCATGAATGCACCGATTGGTCAAAATAGGACCAGTGAGAACTCTAAAATAAAACCAGTTTATTCAACACAATATATCTACTCTAAACAACTTGATTCCTAAATGAAAAAGTATTAGAACAAAATAAATAACACTAATTAACCACTAGATTGAGACTTTCAATCCATTTCAAGGCACTATCAACACAAAATCTCAGGATATTCTCCAAAATAGAGTTATAGAGCTCTATTCAAAATTCACAAACTATTACAATGATTCCTCCATCCTTGATATTAGAGTCTTAGGTAATATTAGATGCCATCTCCATGATTCTATGGCCTATTGGCCAATCTCCCACTTCATATAGTTTAGGGGATTCAAAATAATTGAGTTGCATGCAACATTTGTAATAATTGCAAATGTTGTCATGACAACTTCTTTACAACATTTGGCATCTTTCTCTATGCCTTCATCCTATTTCTTAGGACTACTAACCTCCTATATTTCAAGGATCCAAGATCATTAATGACCTTATGGCATCTTTACAACCTCATTATATGCTTAGAACACATTAAAGACTCTAATATCACCTTAAGCTTCTAACACTAAGAAAATTAATCAACAACTAACAATGGCTATTTGTGTGACCTTAGTCCTAATGACTAACTCACCTAGCCCACATTGTAATGACCTTCTAGGGTCTTAAAAAAAACACACTCTACTCAACCTAACTTGGCTAGAGTCAAGTACAAGCCATAACAACTAAGACATGGAGGTTAGCTTAGGTGTGCTCCTGCACATACACCTTATGAATTGTGGTTTGGACATGCACCATTAGTTAAGTATTTCAGAATTTTTGGAAGTGTTATATTAAGAGAGATGATGACATTGGTAAGTTTGATTTGAGAAGTGATTAAGGTATATTTCTTGGTTATTTGTTGAAAAAAATCTTATATATTTTTTAATAAAAGAACTAAGACTATTGTTGAGAGATGAAACGTTAAAGTAGATGAGAAATTTAGAATTCAGGAAGAATAATTGATTATGATTTAAATGAATAATTTTTCCCTAGATTTGATCAATAAAAAGTTGAATTTTTTTATTAAACTAATAGTGATTTGTAGAATGAGATTCATATTGAGGAAATAAGAGAAGAACCGAGATGAAAACCTAGAGTTGAAGCAAGAACTGAGACAATGACACCTAATAAGAATATGATGAGGAATCATACTGCTGATGAGATTATTGGGAGCAAAGAAAAAGGAGTCATGAAAAGAAATAAGGTACAAGAAGAACTATATTTGATTTCTCAAATTGAACCTAAGACTATTGATGAAGCTTGTAAAGATGATAATTGGATTCAAGCAATGAAGGAAGAACAAGATCAAATTGAAAAGAACAATACTTGGGAGTTGGTCCCTAGACCTAAAGATAAAAATGTTATAGGAACTAAATGGGTTTTCAGAAACAAGATGAATGAACAAGGTGAAGTTGTAAGAAACAAAGAAAGATTAGTATGTAAAGGATACTCATAGCAAGAAAGAATTTATTATAAAGAAACATTTGCACATGTTGCAAGAATTGAAGTGGTAAGAATGTTTTTTTCCTTATACAACTTATAAGAAATTCAAAGTGTATCAGATGGATGTGAAGTCAAAATTTTTGAATGGAGAATTGGAAGAAGAAGTATACATTGAGAAGCCTAAAGGTTTTCCATTGACTCAAGAAGGAGACATGGTATGTAAACTGAACAAAGATTTATATGGACTAAAATAAGAATCTAGAGCTTGGTATGCAATATTAGACAAATATTTGGTAAAATTGGGATTTTCTAAAGGCACCTCAGCTCATAATTTGTATCTAAAAGAAATTGATAATGGTTCATTGATTGTAGTTATTTTTGTTGATGATATTATCTTTGGAGGTGAAGATGAAGCTAGTGATAAATTTGTTGATGAAATAAATTTGAAATGAGCATGATTGGTGAAATAAATTTTTTTCTAAGATTACAGATAGTGCAAAACATTGATCGTATTTTCTTATCTCAGACAAAGTATTTGAAAGATTTATTGCAGAGATTTGGTTTGGAAAATTGTAAGCATGTTGGTACACCTATGGAAACTAGCTATAAGTTATCTAGCACAGATGAAACTCATGTAGTTGAACAAAAGAAATATAGATCCATGATTGGAGGTTTGTAGTATCTAACTCATACAAGGCCAGATATATCACATGCAATTGGAATTTTTGCAAGATTTCAAGTTTATCCTAAAGAGTCACATTATGTAGTAGTAAAAAGAATATTTAGGTATTTGAAAGGCACAACTGACTATGGGTTGTGGTATGATAAATTAGATGATTTTACCCTATGTGCATATACAGATGCAGATTGGGGAGGCAATGTTGATGACAAAAAGAGTACAAGTGGTGGAGCATTTTTTCTTGGAGGAAGATTGGTTTCTTGGCTAAGCAATAAATAGAATTGTATCTCATAGAGCACAACAAAAGTAAAATATGTAGCAATAGTAATTGTAATTAGATAATATGGATGAAAAAAATGTTGAAGGATATAGGAATCAAGTTCAAAGAGCCTATTATCATACACTATGATAACACCAGTATAGTAAGTATGTCTAAGAACCATGTGTTGCATTCTAAAACAAAACATATAGAGATCAAATATCATGTTGTAAGAGAGAAAGTTGTAGAAAAAGAAGTCAGACTTGAGTATATTAGTATTAAGGAGTAGATTTTGGATATATTTACAAAGGCCTTACCTAAAGATACATTTGAGTATTTAAGAGGTATGCTTGGGGTTATACCCCAACCGAATTTTGAGTAGTGATGCAGAAAGTTGCATCAGTCCAGTGATATAAGTACACTATCTTTTATGGACTGTATGCTGATGCTTCCTCTATGGGGGAGTATGTGTGTTTTTGACACAAGGAAGAGAGCTAGAGGGGAAAAAAAATGGCACACCCTAATGATCCAAGCCTTCCCAACACATGCAGAAGCAACAAACAACAATAGTGAGAGAGAGAATGCAGATACTTTCATATATTTTCATTAAATAGACTGATACATGTTGGGCTGCAAGGCCTTCCTAGTTAGGGCCAGATATTACAATGAATCACATAAGTCCTCAACATGTGAGGATCTTCCAAAATCTCTACTTCTATCTTCTACCCCTAATTCCTATGAAAACTCTGCCTCCTAAACTCTAAACCAACAACTACATTTATACAAGAAGCTACTGAACTAAGTTGGCCTTCAGATCCATAATCAATGGAAGGAACAATTAGATCTGGGACCACATGCTTCCCAATGATGTATTCCAACATTAAATCCAATATAAATTCACAAGTCGGCCACAACAAGAACTAAAACTAAACCCATCGGTGAGAAAGATAACCAAGCAACAGATAGATAATGTCGAGTGCTAGTGAAATAGCCGACCACCTAGGAGATAACCAACCACACTTAGTAACCAAAGGAAAATAACCTACTACCAACCAACTTAGTCAAAGTAGAAACTAAGAAACACAAACAAACTCCAAATTGTTTTTGGTGACACGGGATTGCCAAGGACCCAAGATGCTCCTACATCAGACACATGGGATTATTTTGAAATGATTCTCCAAATCATTTGGTAGGTCTAGTCTGAGCTACATCCAACTTAGACTATGAAATCCATGAACTATCTTCCATTGGTCTATTCTTCCACTTTACCAGATATTCCATATACTATTTTCCTCTTGTACTCTTGCCAACTCTTTCCTTCAAAATCTGTTCAACTTCATCATTCTGCTTCTTAGGATATTATGTCAGTATTGTTACTTCTTCATCAGGTTCATGATACTCATACAAATCAGCAATGTTGAAAATAGGTGTTATGTCCATGTCATCAGGTAACTCAATTTCATATACATTTCCACTGTTAAATTTCCTCAAAATCTTGCAAGGTCCAAACTTCTTCATCTTCAGTTTCCCATAGGTTCCAACGGGAAATTGGCCTTTCTTCAAATGAACCATCACTTCATCACCAAAATCAAAATTTGTATATCTTCTTGATCTATCAGCTCTGTCTTTGTATTTCTGATTACTGTCTTCCAACTTCAGCTTCACATCTTCATGTAATGTTTTCATGTACTCATAAAATTTTACTCCTTCAACACTTTCCTTATTCTCATAAAAAAATGTCTCTCAAATCAAATATTCCTCTCAGTTTTTTGCTATTCACAATCTCAAATGGTGTCTTTCCAGTACTACTATTCATTGAATTATTGTATGCAAACTTTTCTTGTGCCAACACAGAATCCCAATTACTCGGTGTGTCTCCAACTAAACATCTCAAAAGATTTCCCAAACTTCTATTCATAGCTTCAGTATGTCCATCGGTTTGTGGGTGAAATGTAGAAATATATTTCAACTCAGTGCCAAATTTCTTCTGAAGGGTTTTCCAAAAATATCCAAAAAATTTACTGTCTCTATCAGAGATAATACTCCTCGGTAATCCATGCAATCTAACAATTTCCTTAAAGAAAAGATCTGCTACATGTACTGCATCTAATGTCTTTCTACATGGTATAAAATGTGCCATTTTTAAAAATCTATCCACAATAAAAAATATAGAATCATTACCTCTTACTGTCTTTGGTAAGACAAGAACAAAATCCATACTAATATCAATCCAAGGTTTCTCAGGAACAACAATCGGTGTATACAATCTAGTATTTTGACTTACTCCTTTTGTAACTTGACAAATTCCACAACTTTTCACAAATTTTTGAACATCTTTATACAATTGCGGTCAATAGTACTTCTCCTTAATAAAATTCCATGTTTTATCAATACCAAAATATCCAGCCAAACCACTACTATGTTTCTCCTTTATCAAATTAGATCTCATTACTCCTCTCGGTATACACAACTGAATACCTTTAAACAACATACCTTCCTGAATAAAATATTCATCCCATTTAGTATCTTGTTGATCTTGAATAGGTGCTCTGCACTTTCTCCATGTCTCAGAAAAATTAGGGTCAAACTCATAAGAATCTCTCATCTCATCAAAACCAAGAACATCAATTTTCATCTCGGTCATCAAAGATCTTCTTCTACTCAATGCATTAGCAACTCAATTAGTAACTCTAATCTTATGCTTTATCACAAATGTATAACTCTACAAGTACTCAACCCATTTCATATGTCTCTGATTCAACTTATTCTGACTACCCAAATATTGTAAAGCCTTATGATCAGTATACAACATAAATTCACTCAATATCAAATAATGTCTCCATTTCTTCAGTTCTTGAACAATAGCATAGAATTCTTGATCATACATAGAATATTTCCTTCTAGCATCATTCAAATTTTCACTAAAGAAAGCAATAGGTTTACCTTCTTGACTCAACAAAGCTCCAATTGCACTTCCACTTGCATCATATTCCACTTGAAATACCTTACTGAAATTAGGTAATGCCAAAATAGGTAACTCAACAACCTTATGCTTCAGAGTCTCAAAAATTTTATCAGCTCCACGCATCCACTTGAATCCTCTTTTGTCTCCTCTCATACTCTCAGTCACAAAATTACAAATTGAACTAAAATTCCTTATGAACTTTTGGTAAAAACTTGCCAAACCATGAAATGATCTTACCTCACTAGCATTCATAGGTGTAGGCCAATTCAAAATAGCTTCAACCTTTTTAGGATCCATCTTCAAACCATCAGCTGAAATAGAAAATCCCAAATAAACAATCTCCTCTTTCATGAATGAACACTTTTTTAGATTTATCAACAACTTTTCCTCTTTCAATCTCTGCAAAACTTGTCTAACATGCAAAAAATGTTCCTCTCTGGTCTTATTGAATATCATAATATCATCAAGATATACAATCACAAACTTACCCAAGAATTTCTTCAAAACTTCATTCATCAACCTCATAAAAGTACTCGGTGCATTAGTTAAACCAAAGGGCATAACCAACCACTCATACAAACCTTCTTTTGTCTTAAAAGTAGTCTTCCATTCATCACCTTCTCTGATTTTGATACAATGATACCCAATTTTTAAATCAATCTTTGTGAAATACTTTGCTCCAATCAAATTGTCCATTATATCATCCATTCTTGGTATAGGAAACCTATACTTCACTATTATCTTATTGATTGCTCTAGAATCAGTACACATTCTCCATTCTCCATTCTTCTTTGGTGCCAATACAATAGGCACTACACAAGCACTCAAAATTTCTCTAATCAAACCTTTCTCCAGCAACTCTTGAATCTGTCGGTTCAATTCCTGATTCTTAGTAGGTGTCAACCGTTGAGGTGCCTTATTTGGTAAACTAGCTCCAAGGATTAGATCCATACAATGATCAATGCTTCTTTTCAGTGGAAAACCATTAGGTACATTATCAAAAATGATATCACTATACTTGGTGAGTAACTTATCAATCTCCTCAGGGACACTATCCTCTATCTTCTTACTCAGTTTGTTAGGGTCATTGCAAAACATACATAATTCTTCTTCAAAGAGTTAACAAACTTTCTTTCTTTCATCAAGAAAAATTTCATAGATGTGCAAACATTACTAACAAGTTCTTCCATTAATGGTAACAAGATTTTTTTCTTTCCATTAGCCACAATAGTATACTTATGCAATCTCCCATCATATATAGCATGTCTATCATATTGCCAAGGTCTACCCAACAAAATATGACAACAATCCATAGGCATGATATCACATAACACCTTATCATAGTATTTCCCAATCTTCAAATTCACATAACATTTTTCACTTACCAGGAGTGTATGCTCATCTTTGATCCATGAAATCTGATAGGGCTTTGGATGTACCAACCTCTCCAACTACAATTTTGTGACCATTTCTTCAGATGCCAGATTCTTTGAGCTACCACTGTCAATGATTACCTTCCAAACTTTGTTAGAAACTCTACATCTGGTCTTGAACAAAATTTTCCTTACCAGATCTTCCTTCCTACTTTCATTCCATGGAGCTCTCCTTGCCATCAAGTTATTTTCTTTCTCAGGTTCATTCAGTGATTCTTCTTGTACCAAAGCATTTCTACTACTACCAACCTTCTTACTAGCCTATGTACATTCAAAAGATCTATGTCCTTCTCCAAAATTGTAACAAGTTCCTCAAAAAATTCCTCTGCCATAACCACCTCGGTAGTTACTGCCTCTACCTCTAGATGAACTTTCACCTTTCCACTCAGTCTTGCCTTTGTCCAGATTTGTCTTTTCTGGTTCAGATCTACCATTTTCACCATTAGATCTACCTCTTCCTCTAGGGAATCTACCACCTCAACCTCTCTATCTTTTCTCATGTCTCTTGTTCAATTCCCTTAGCCTTCAAAGAAAATTGATAAGCCTCTTCAATGTTCTCCAACTTGACCATACTAATTTCCTCTTGGATGGAAACTCTCAAACCATTCAGGTATCTACCAATTCTTTCCACATCATCTTCATCATGTCTAGATCTGATATCTAATCTATATAATTCCTCAGTATATTCCTTTACCGAGCTATCTTTCTGTCTCAAACTTTGCATTCGCCAAACTAGGTTAATCTGATAATAAAAAAGTAAGAACTTTCCTTTCAATTTATTCACCATTTTATTCCACACCTTGATTTTGTCTTTTCCTTTCCTCTTCCTATCTAGCTGTAGATGTTCCCACCATAACGATGCATGACTTTTCAACTTTGTGCTTGCAACCTTTACCTTCTTATCCTCAAGAATGTTTTCATACTCAAAATACTTTTCCATCTTAGTGATCCAGTCCACCAATTCATCAGAATCTAGCTTTCCACCATACTCGGGAGGATTGAAATGTGGTGTTGAATTCAAACTTGTCAAAGCCTTCAAAAATCTTTCTTCACCCTGATCCATAATAGGTGCAGTTTTTGCATTCACCTATTCTTCTTCAACTTCATCATCACTAACATCTTCAAGATGTCTACCTCTTCTTTGGGCTATTTCAATAGCTTCTAACCTAGCAACAATCTGCCTTAGCATATCTTCCAATCCTGGATTTGCATCTCACCTCCCATGAATCATCTTGACTCCCATGAATCATCTTGACAACCCTCTACAATTGCAGGTCAGATCATAATCTGCTACCCCAAAACAATCAACTAGGGCTTCAAGAGGAACCTATAAACCTAGATCCACAGAGCTAGATCAAGATCTCACCTCACTCTGATACCACTTGATGTAAGGTAGGGAGAAAGAGGGGCCAAACAATGGCATACCCTAATGATCCAAGCTTGCCCAACACATGTGGAAGCAAAAAACAACAACAGTGAGAGAGAGAATGCAAATACTTTCATATATTTTCATTAAATAGACTGATACATGCTGGGCTATAAGGCCTTCCTAGTTAGGGCTAGATATTACAATGAATCACAAAAGTCCTCAACATGCGAGGATTTGCCAAAATATCTACTTCTATCTTCTACCCCTAATTCCTATGAAAACTTTGCCTCCTAAACTCTAAACCAACAACTACATTTATACAAGAAGCTACGGAACTGAGTCAGCCTTCAGATCCATAATCAATGGAAGGAATAGTCAGATCTGGGACCACACGCTTCCCAATGATGGATTCTAACATTAAATCCATGATCTGATATAAATGCACAAGTCGGCCACAACAAGAACTAAAACTAAACCCGTCGATGAGAAAGATAACTGAGCAACAAATAGGCAATGTCGAGCGCCAGTGAAACAACCGATCACCTAGGAGATAACCGACCACACTCGTTAACCAAAGGAAACTGACCAACTAGTGACCAACTTGGTCAATGTAGAAACTGAGCAACATAGACAAACTCCAAATTATTTTTGGTGACATAGGATTGCCAAGGACCTGAGATGCTCCTGCATCAGTTTTTGAGCTGAGTCATGAAGGACTCTTGTGAAGGTATTTTATAAACAATGTCTTTTGACATTCGATCTTGTATTGGATTGACATATTGATGTTTAATCTATCATTGATGTCAATGGGAGATAAGGATACATGAAAATAATTTGATGATCTGATGATTGATGAAGAGGATTTGAAAAAGTAAAGTATTGAGGAGAAGGATACATCTGGTGACTGATTTGATGATTGATGAAGAAGATTTGAAAAGATAATGTAGAACAATAGTGCCACAGTTTGGTGTTTATGGAATTTGTATGTTTTTCATCTATGTTGCCATAAATGCCAATGGGGGAGATTATTAGGCATGAATGCTGAATATGTCCTATGGGGGAGTATTTGAGTAGTTTTGTAGTAGTTTTATGTTACATTCATGACTATTTTTTTCATTGATGTCAGCACATTAATCTAATGGAGATTAGTAGAGAAGCATACAATGTTTGAATTAGCGCACATGGATATTTATAGATTAAGCTATGTGGCGTTGAGGACATGTTCCTTATTCTATCCTAAGATTATGGTTAAGAATGCATATAGAAATTCAATTATTCATGACAGCTATGAGTAATCTAGTGGAAACAATATTCTGATAGTGTTCCTGAGAAGCGACTTGTGATAACTGGATTATATCTCCTAACTGGGATAGAATCTAGACATGCGAAGTTATACAGAGGTTGAAGACATTTCAGAGGTGACCTGGATGAGACAACATAGTTAGAGGTCGCATGTGTGAAGAATTATTAAGTTTGGAAGCCAACATTTTTTATGTGGTTATGAAATATTATGTAACATGTAATGATTTATATTTTATAATTGGTTAAGCTTAGTTGGCCGAATCAATTTTAACAGGAGGTATAAAGGAGTTCAGTAATATATGAACAAATCTTACAATTGAACACCCAAAGTGATGAAGACTCTAATAAATGGAAATGTGATTCTTTATCTAGTGAATCTTGTCAAGACAAAGAGGTGGATGTTATCCATACATATGCTCCTATGTCTAACCTAGGTAAAAGACAAGAGTTAAACCAAGGTTCAAGTTAAAACTAGGCTTCGAGTTCTAACCAAGAAATTCAAGAGTCTCCTCCAAATCAAGAAGTGGAAGAATTTCAATAGGTAGGAGAACCCTATGTACCCTTATGGTTACCAACAATGGAAGAATCTAACAATAGGTTTAACCCATGATATTTTTATCCACAAGAAACCCAACATGATTCTAGTGAAGGGGATTTCGATCCAAGTTATATGGAACACCTAGAACAAGCACATGTCATAGACTTGAGTGATACAATCTATGAACCATCTATTGGTTGGTTTCCCAATTTTTGATGTTGTCCTTCAAAATTTTGATTTTTGAGGTTTCTCTCTGAGTTTCATGATTTGGTCTTCAAGCTTTTTTAGATTCCACAGTTCAAAATTTGTTAAAATCTAAAGAACCCTAAGTGCTAGGTCTAATTGTCTTTTGAAAATCCAAAAAAGCCCTAAAATTTACTTGCCCAAGTCTATTCGACTGTTACCTTTTTCAAAATCACTTAAAAACCTTTTAAAGCATGTGCGCTTTTATTTCTTTGGTTAGTCACTTAGTCTCGCAATGAGTTTAGTATATTCCTTTTAGTCTAGTGATTACTTGAAAACTTTTATTGCGCAATCTCCTTAAGATGAAAGAATATTCCTTGCCTTCTAACAACTTAGTGATTTCCTTCAGTCTCCAAGTCTCCTGATGTTCATTATGAGATCTAGCAACTACTATGATAAATTTTGCAGAGCAACTATAGTCGCCCTATCTCTAGATCAAAATACCTTCATTCGGGTCATCTCTGAAAGAAATAATGAAGTGATATAATATTCAATGATTATCAGGTTTTCCTTTGGTTTCCAAGTCTCTAAATGTGAGGTGGCAGTCTATCTTTTCTGGATCACCATATCTCTAAGTTCTTTAACAGTTAGCCCTTTTATTCAATGACCCGACGATTTCAATGGTCATGTGTTCTCCTAGTTCTGGTGGTTATGTTTCAAGCAGTCAGTGATTCAGCAACATCATTATCTCTAAGTCTCACAATGCAATAGTTAAGTTATAAAAGGTGTAGCGACTCAATGGGAACCGTCAGATGGAGAATTGATCAATGGTTGGTGTTTAGTCTCATTACTTGAGTGAGGTTAAGTAAATATTTTGGCAACTTGGAGAATAAAGGTGTTCATGCAGTCTCCAGTTTTAACTGGAGTTAAAAGAAATATCTAGCGACAGGGAGATGTCTTTAGTCACATGGTCACCAGATGATGGTGAGTTAAGAGAAAGGTCAACAGATAGCAATTTCCAACTGTTGATTTAATTTTGATTGAGTGGTGATCGTGTAATCTTAGAATCAAACCATGGATTAGAAAAAGTTCTAGTGACCTTGAGATTTGCCTTATCACCCAATCTCTGGATCAAACCCAAGTGAAATAATTTTCTCTACAACTTGGAGATTGTCTTTAGTCATGCAATTGCCAAATGGTAACTACAACTTGGAGATTGTCTTCAGTCATGCAATCACCAAATGGTAAGAGGTTAAGTGTTGACCAAGGAAAAAAAAATTGAAAAAATATGAGCATCCGTATACCAAATTTTGAGATGTGTCTTTCTCTGATTGGTCGACAAAGTAAGAAAGAAAATAAGCAATTACAAAGACCAGACTATAGTTGCTGGATCTCTAGGGGAAATAAATCAAAGTTTTCTCTATCTTTAATTGTTAAATCTCTAGATAGGTAAGTTGGGAAGTCTCAAGAAAAGGTTTGAAAAATCAACAGGCTTCAATGACTAGGAGATTCATTACGGTTGCTAGATCTCCTGATGGACTATTATCGCCAGGTCTCAAGATAAAATTAAAAGGAGATAATTTTTGTAGTGACTAAGAGAATGATTATAGTCCCCAAGTCTCAGAATGGAAAAATTTAAATGAAACAAGGTCACCCATTCTCTAGATAAATTCAAAAGGGTTCAAATCATTCAACGACTATGATTTCTCACTATAGTCACCATGTCTTAAGAAAAAATGAAGTCATTAAGTGACTAAAGCTTTCTGTTAGTCACCAGTTCTCTGAGACTATTAAGGAAGCACAAAATCTTTCAGTGATTATGAGAAAGTGTTGTAGTCACTAGGTCGCTAGAAAATTAAATTTTGATTACCTATCATTTTCTCAACTTACAGCTAGTGAATTGAGTTCTGAGCATGCCGAGTAATAGCGGAAGTGACATGATTTCTAGCTTTTCAGTTTCTAATGAGTCGCTGCATTCAATTCTTCCAAATAAATATAGTTGGTTATCACTCATTTTGAAATACAAAGCATTTTGAAGAGCTAAGGCAATAAAATTCTTGTGATTTTTAAAGCATTCTCAAAGTTCAGTACGTTCAAAGTTTTTAGCAGAATTTGAATTTTCAGAAAAGATGAGCCGGTTAACAATCAGTGAAGCCTCTACTAGCAAGGGTACCAAGGAGAAAGCCAAGGAGATATTTTCAGATGAATTCCTCACCTTATTGCCCGGGTCATCACAGAACAAAAAGGTTAGTGATGAGTGTTTTTTTGATGAGCTTGCATACTATAGAGATGCCAAATTTCCCAGTGTCACTGGCATGTGTTTATTCAAGTATTTTTATAAAAATTTTGATAGCCTAGTCCCCATCTCAAACCCTTGGACTTTAGGGTTGGCTAAATTTATTGTTCTAGATGTTTTTCTAGACATAGACCTATTAATTGTGTTATCCCATAGATATGATCCCCTATCCAAAATAATTAGGAAGGGTGATGGTTCTCCTTTGGTCACCCTTGACCAAAATTCTTTTATGAGAGCCTTTGGTATCCAAATTCCTATGGCTACTGAGATTGACCTACAGGATCAAGCCAACATATACATTAGAGAGTCTATAGTAGTATCTAAGGAAATTCAAAACCATGTTCCATGGGAGAATAGAAATTGGATTGCAGCAGTGGCCGGGTCAACTCCATATTTCTTTAAGGACCTCTATTTTTATATAAAGTACATTGCATATGGATTATGTAGAGTTCTAGGAATTGATGGTGGGGTGAAAAGGATTACTTCTTATATCCTCATGATGGTACTAGATTTATAGATTTTTCATGTGACTAGAGGGTATGATTACATAGGTTATGTTATCAATAAGATGCATGAAGGTTTACAAGCAGTAAAGAATCACACAATCGGTTCTACACCAAGGTTTCTGCACTATTCTTTGTTAATGCATCTCATTTTATACTTTAACTGTGACATCATGGACCTGGAGGGCCTTTAGCCACAAATGATGTGGAATGGACAACCAAACCCAATGCATTTTTGGATAAGGGTCTAGAGTTATTCTTCTACAAGGTGTGATTTTTGTGCATTTTAGAACTAGATGGTTCAACCAATTCTTATCAGTTTAGGGTTGAATCTTTCTAGATTGTCAACCAAAGTTTTGCAGTTAGTTAGGCCCTAACAGTTAGTTGATAAGTGGACCAAGGGTCACAATTGGGAAGATATCTATTATGAGAAGGGTTATACAATTATTAGAGTTTATGGATGCCCTCAGCCTCCCCACATTATTCCATTATTTGTTCCACCTAGGGTGGAATTTTTAGAATTCATCTAGTAGCTTATACTGACCGATAAAGAGCACCTTGCTCCCCACAAGAAAGGAACCTTTACCCCAAGGCACTTCAGAGTGCATAATCTCACAATAGGCAAGAATGCCTTTAATTAGGTGAATGATTGGTTAGGGCAGTTTAAAATGCATGATGCTTCCTATAGATATGTTGATACAGAGGGATTCATGGTTGCTGCGAGGAAATATTATACCCCTAGCATCCCATTCAATAGAAGACATGAAGAATATCCTGAAGAGGATGTAATAAAAAATATAATAGAGGAGGAAGAGGTGGTAACAAGGGATGGTTAGATAAATGAATTATATGCCATGGAGAGAAAGTTGAAACAAAAAAGGATTGCATTTGGAGGCTTCTTCCCCACATTTCCTTATCTCCAAAGACTAGAACAAATGATGGCCCATTTTAATACATTGATGAGGTCTATGGAGGACCAAATAGATGAGACAGAGAGAGGGAAAAAGGCACACTCTGAATCTAACTATGATGAGGATAGTGATGGTGGCTTCTCATTACACAACATCCCTACCATGGAACAACTGACAGTTGAAAAACATGAGGTTGGCGAGGATGCAATGATTGATTTATCTGAGTTACCTAGTTCTCAAGATACAAATGAGCCTCCACCAAAGAAGAAATTTGTTCTAATGGGAGAATCTTCCCAGGTGAGGATTGTAAAGAAGAAAAAGGACAGAGTGGGAGCCCTCTTCACTAGAACTGGTGTCCATGACCACCAATTGAGGAAGAAAATAAGAGAGGAGAAGAGAAAACAAAAACTTGAGGATGAAGATGTTGAGTTGCCTTTGGCCCTATGCCAAGATGAAAGAATGTTGGAACAAGATGCATTCTTGAAGGATGAAAATTTTATCAAGTCAGATGAATTCAAGAACTTCTTGATATGGCATAAGAAACAATAGGTTGCATCAAGTGTCAGATTATAGAAGAAGGTCAGGTGCCTGATGAGGTAGTATAAACTTTGAGAGATTATGACCCTAAATATGAGACTACCACCCTAGAGGAAGCTAGACAACTGGTCAAAGATAGCAATATGCTACTAGTACCTGGGTGGAATTTATATTCTAACTTCATCATTGATCAAATTAGAAGGCAGGATGATATAACATTGTCTTCAGAGACACAAGTGGGAGAGATCATCAAATGATTTGGGTATAGCCCAAAGAATCAGGCATTGGCTCTATGGAATTTGTATCCCAAGGATAAGAAGCCATCAATTTTGAATGTCAAAGAGTAGATGGATGGTGACAAAATTGTGTGGTCCATCCACAATACAGGGGATTTAGAGATATCTCAAGTACTAACTCATTTTGCAAGGCTAAATGAGGATAAAACAAAGCAATTATCAGAGAGATATGGTACCCTGTTGGATGACTACAGTGCACTTCTAAATGATAGCGATGTACGTATAATGAAAGAAAGGACATTGGAGAAAACTATGGAAGAATTGACTTAGCAAGTCTTAAATACTCCTATAGTAACCCTTGGACCACTAGAACAACATGCACTATTAGAAAATAAAGATATAAGTGAAGAAGAGGCTGCTGCAAGTGTTGAGAAAATGAGATTAGAAAAGAACAAGGTTATTCTACAAGCCTTATTAAATATTTTGCAGCATAGGATTGATGTGCCTAAGGATAAGGTGGATACTATTTTTATTGCTTACAATAAATTACTTGAATTGCAAGTAGAGGTAAATGGTTATGTTTTAGTTTTGAATAATTATTATGCAACTTGGTCAGTAAGGGCACCACTTTTTGAAAGATTAGCAGTTGTGCAATCTTTGAGAATTGATATTCCAGAGGATGTTTTACAAGTTGGTGAGGAGATAAATAGAATTAAGGTCATTTTTCCATTATTCAAAGGGAAATCAAATTAGATTGAGGCCAAGCTAGCTACGTTTGGTTCAGATTTCAACAAGTTCATTCCCCCATTAAAGATAGAGATGGTGCAATAAAGAGTCTAGACCAGTGGAGATTAGATTTTGATCCTCTATTGCCTAAGAAAGAGGAATTTCTTAATGAAAATAATGAATTGGATATGGAGAGGTTTAATGTCACTCTGGATGAAGCCATAAAAGTAGAGATGGAGCTCACCAAATTTGTAGCAGATATCAAGATGATAATAGACGCTAGATGGGAAAGACAAAAGGCATAGTTGTAGCATATTCAAAATTATAAATGGTCAATAGAGGAAGATTTAACTACATGGGATGAGCTCACAAGGCCTAAGAAGATAAAATCTACTGTAGTTGACTTTGATATCCTAGATAATGAATAAAGACACCTAGGGTACCTCAAACCTGACCTCAGAGCATAGGGATGATAAGCTATCAATTAGAATGGTGTACGTTAGCTAGAATGGTAGTCACCATATCTCAAAACAACTCAATGAAGCTATTATGAATACCGATAGACAAAGGTGTCAGTGATTAATGAGCCAGAAGCAGAACAATCCAAGATATTTTTGTCTTTCCACCGCCTAAGGGCATATCTTGTAATTTTTCTTTTATGCTTTCTAGGTTTAGGGCTCCAACCATCCAAAGCTTGTTTCATTCTCATTGGTAAGAGAATTCCAAGATGGTTGGGCTATTTATATAAGTTGTAACCTCATTTTGAGGTGCTGGTTGAAAGATCATAGAAAAACCTCGATACAATTGGTACATAGCAGACTTCTAAATTTTGTGTCTAACCTTCTGAGCATGAGATTTTGTTTTTAATTGATAGGTTTATTTTAATACAAATACACTACAATTTCTACCTTATATTGTTGATGTCTCTTTTCTTTTTATGTTTTACTCTTGTATGTTTTATATGTAAGGCATTTAAAATATATTGGTTGTCAAGGAACTTGTTTAATTGATTTATGAGTTTCTTTCAAGGAGAGAATTAAAATCATCATTGTCAATTTCAAAGGGTAAACATATTTGTAAATATTTTGATGATAATAATATTTGGTTGACAGAATAGCTTACAAGGCATTCTATTTGAATTGCAGATAGATTGTAAGGCATACTGTTTTATTTCTTTTAAGATAATCCTATGGATTTACATTTAGACTCTTTTGCCCATCGGATTAGGCACTAGTTTAGTGTTTTTTTCTTATAAGTTATCTTTCATAGTCTTTAAAACACTAAAATTTATTTCATTTCTAGTATTTTTACTTTTAAGAGTTCTCTATGTTTTGAAGGAACTGTATCCTAGTGGTATAGTTCATATTTGATGATTCCTTGAAGAGTGAATCACTAGGTTCTCCCTCCTTCAAAGGAAGAAGGATGAGAATCCTTGTCTCACTGATTATTAATGTTCTTACAATCATGGTTTATCTAGTTAAGCTCTGTATTTAGTTGATTATGGTAATTTACAAAGTGTTTCATCAGTTGGTTTTGTATCATCTTAAAATGGAAGCACTTCCATGTTAAGAACATTTAGCCCTCTAAGTAAGTGGTTTGGGGTCATGTCGAATGCCTTGAATTGATCTTTTCTTGGATCTATCTTTCTCCTCGCTTTCCACTTCTTTTCTGCTTTGTTATAGGTGACATTAGGGTTAGGATCCCAAGGATTCTCCTTAATTTCCCTCTTTTATGGCTCTATTTTCTAGGTAGGACTTAGAAATAGGTCCTCCTAGCCTTCATCATAGTCATTATAGGATTTTTTGCCTATCCCTAGCATTCTGTCCCATTCTGATATCATTTCTAGGTCTCCATGCATCCCTGGGACCTCCTGTCCTGATTCTGACTAAATCTGGGCCCAGGGTCAAATTCGAGGTTGATCCTGACTAGATTAGGATTGAGCTCAAACCTGACTAGGTTAGTCCCAACCTTTATTTTTCCCCCCTCTTTCAAATTGCCAAATTCCTTGATTTCTGGGTCTCGAGTTTCGGGGATATTTATTTTCCTACCTCCGGGTTGGCTATTTCAGGTTTTGAAATGGTAAATCCTCTAATTGCATTTAATCTAGGTATATTTTCTAAAGGTTAGGACCTAATTGGGATTTAATTCTCCAAGGTGGCCCCTCTAGAGGATTGTGCCCTAGTTCACTATAAAATGAGGCCTTCCTCTCTCATTTCATCATCCATTATTCACATCTCATCCTCAAGTAATCTTTTCTCTCAAGCTCTTAAGGTGATTAAGTGCAAGAATTCATTCAAGCATTCAAGTTCTCCATTGAAGATCAAGGATTCAAGCTTTCAAGACATTGAAGGGATTTGGTTCAAGTATTCAAGATTCATCATTCAATCCCTAGATCTAGCCATTATGATGGTGTGATCTTCCTTCAAGATCCTTTGTGTATCTTCTAGATCCATTCATTCTCCTATCAAGGTGGATTCAAAGCATATAAGCATGGAGGTTTTGTATTTACTTTCATGGTTTTGATTGTTGTGTTCAAGCTCTCATATTAATATACTTGTTTACATTCGAAATACAATTACATAGATTCATTGTTAGATCCATTTCTACTACTTGCTAGCATTCCTATTTTAATTTCAATATTAAGGTTGATTCCAAACTGGGGTTTGACCAAGGCAAACCCCTCAAACAAACAACAAAAATCCTCTTTTTCTTGTAGGTATAGGTGTGAGATTTTGGATTTGAGAGCAGATTTGGATACCTTTTTTGGTGAACTTTCAAGATCTACGAAAAAAATCAAAATCAACCTTCAGATAAAGAATCTAGCCTTTGACCTTTTATGAGGGTCAAAGTTGACCTGAGCTCATCTTGGAAAAAGATTTATGGGTTTCCTCCATCTCGGCATTTCCAGTCTGGAATAGGTTGTAGATTTTCTTGAAAATACACACAGACTTCAGAAATCGGCATTTTCCAGATCTGCCCTAATTTGAGGCTAGTACTTGCATTTCAATTATTTCAAATTCTAAACACTTCAATTCTACCATAAGGAAATATAGGGTTTTTCTCTCTCTTTCATATTCTCCATAGATTGATTCGATTGTGCATTAGCCTTTTGGTTGATCAAATTGGATCTCTCCTTTGGGAATTTGGATTTAGGAGTGGATCCCATTTTTCCCCCACATATCACACTTACATATACACATGTATCCATCTTCACATTCTCAATAGAGGTGATTCAATATTACCTCTATTCAAGTTCAATAAAAAGTAAATAGCAAATCAGTGTCCACTTTCATACATACTGTGTAATTAGTAATTATTCAAAGGTAAAACCTGCCTGAGCATGTGGAGCTCAAAAACAAAGGAGGATCTTATCCAATCCTTAGCAATAAGGCATTTCTTTTGTCTAAATCGGTATTAGGAGGCACAATGTTCAATTAGTTATTCAAGCATTGTGATTCATATAAGAAAAATCCCTAACACCATCTAACAAAGTCATGTCCCTAAACCCTACCAAATTTAACCTAGCCCATAACACATTATCTCTCATATACCTGGAACTCATTGAATGAGATTCTATGGAGCCAAAAAAAATTCCCACATTCCCAAGTGATAATTCTTTGGCCTTGTATCTAAATGTACTTGAACATTCTTCTACCAACGAATTATGTTAGGACAAAATTATGAGGAAATGTATCCAATCTCTTAGTCAAGAAATAAAATAAAAAAATAGAAAGATGAAAGAGTCTAATGGTGAAAACCACAAGGTGGCAGTATTAGATCAAAAAGACAAAGAAATAAAAGATGTTTCCAAAGGTGAAAACTGAAGGCACCTAAGAAAGAGATTCTGGATACTTTGCCTAAAAATTATGAATAAAGATCACCTATCTTGATAGAGCCAACGAAAAATATCAACATTGGGATTGAATCAGAGCCTAAAGTCATACATCTTGCAACTTCATTATCAAAAGAAGAGAAATAAGAATTTGTGGAGTTTTTCAAAGAAAGGAAAATAAAATTTTCTTGATCCTATGATGATATGTCATAATTGGATCCAAACTTGATTATGCATCATTTGAATATCAAACCAGAAATCAAGCCAGTCAAACAAAAGTTGAGGAAAATGCACCCACACATTGCACTTCTTGTCAAAGTGGAATTGGAAAAGTTGTTATAAGTGAGTTTCATTAGAACTATTGACTATGTCGAATGGATATCCACTATTGTACTTGTTTCAAAATCAAATAAATCAATTAGAATTTGCATGGATTTATGAGATCTAAATCTAGCATGTCCAAAAGATGATTTTCCTTTACCAAGCATAGATGCAATAGTGGATCTAATAGTGGGTCACTCTATGTTCTCTCTTATGGATGGATTTGGTGGGTACAATGAAATAAAAATTGCACTTGAAGACCAAGAAAAAACAACTTTTACATGTTCTTGAGGGATATTTTGTTAGGAATAGTAGTCCACCAATACAGCTGAGAGGGGGGGGGGGGTGAATTAGTTGTATGAGAGATTGTCAAACTTTAAACTTTGAATAGAAGAAATATCAAACCAAATGAACACAATGAATGCCAACATAATAACACAATATTTTTTGTCAAGGAAATTAGGTTAAAGATAAAACCCCGGTGGGAATTAACACCCACTAATAATGTACTGAGAGTATAGTATCCATGTTAAAAGATCTAGCCCTGTTAGGAGCTGATTAAAACACTACAGTACATAGTCCTTGTTAGATGACAAGCCTTGTTAAGAGTCAAGAAAAGAAGTAGGCTCACTGCCCAAAGAAGGTTATGTCCACCTTCAAAACTCACTGTTTGCAACACAAGTGTATGTAAGGAAATATACAATCCTTTTGAACTATTTGATATAAATTGTCTTTACTTGATCAGTTCCAATGAAGTATATAAGTTATCCTCTACTCTACATCTAGTAAACACAATCTCACAGCTTCCACAATCCTCTTTTACATCACATTCATTCTCCCATGTCTTTTCAAAAGAAAATATCTTACATGCATACCTTATTACAAAATAAATGATCAGGTTGGCCAATTAGGCTTTCCTGATATACACATAATTACATAGCTCTTTGCTAAGATACATGCAGTATCTATATCAACTATGCAACAATTAAATTACAACAATTGAGGTTTGACATCCATAAGTTATGCTCACCATGCATCATACACACTTCTTTTTTGAAGTTAGCTTCCAAATAGGTCTTCTCCAGAATGCATGCCACAACTGATGTCATCCTGCTTTTGTACCTTGCTAAGATCAGAAAACATTATTTAGTACACTATCTGTCATCCCTTAAGCTCACATATATTGAATCCACATTGCCTGAAAGATATACTCAAAACTCAGAGACTTACTTTGTCAACTTCCACTATCATAGTCCACTGACTAGTCTTCACTAAATCTTATGTATCTTAGCCAATATAAAATATTACATCATGAAATCTTAGATATAAGATCACAACACCTTCTAGTACACACAACTATGTTTTCACATTCTAAATTATTTGAATGATGTTTGTACCTTGTAATAACCAGAATGTTCTCTTTATAGAAACATATGTTGACATCAATGACAAAACACAAATGACAATAGTAGTAATTCCAACAACACTTAATGTAGTGATTAAACATATTAAATGCATATCCAACTATATCCTCAATGAATTAGCAATATCCAACAATCTCCCCCTTTGGCATTGATGGAAACATATGGGAAAATCCATAAACCCAAAATCCATCAACCAAAGAATACTCGAATGAACTCTTCCTCATAGTTTCTTTCTCCATATAGTAGGGATTTTCACATAGTCTCTTTCCCCCCTTTGACAATAATGGAAAAGGGTGCCATAAGTCATCAACTGTCTTCATCAATCAAGTGTTGAATCACCCTAATATATTTTTTTGACCTTCAATGATCACTCCCCCTGAGGAGTAGATCCATACATCAAGTCCAGAACATGATAAGGCTCTAAAAACCTCTGGACTGATGCAATCTTGCATCACTTAGTTTTGACTAGGAGGGGCCTGCACCCCAAGCATACCTTTGAGATACTCAAAGGCATCTTTTGGAAATGGCTTTGTAAAGATGTCTACTATCTATTCCTTTGTGCTAATGTATTCCAACCTTATTTCTTTCTCTACTACCTTATCTCTCAAGAAGTGATACTTAATAGAAATATGCTTAGTTTTAGAATGCATCACAAGATTCTTTGACATATTTTCTGTACGGGTGTTATCACAATGGATAACCATTGGTTCACCAAAAGCTATTTCAATATCTTTCAACATTTTTTTCATCCAAACAATTTGAGTGCAGTTAATAGCAATAGAAACATACTCAGATTCGACAGTAGATTGAGCTATATAATCTTGCTTTTTACTTAGCCATGAAACCAACTTTTTCCCAAGGAAAAATGTACCTCCACTAGTACTCTTCATGTCATCAATATTCCCTACCTAGTCAGCATCAGTATAAGCATGTAGTTCAAAGTCATCATTTTTATCATACGATAAGCCATATTCCATTGTTCCTTTCAGATATCTAAATATCCTTTTTATTGCAGCCAAGTGTGTCTCTTTAGGATCTACCTGATATCTAGCCACAATTCCAACAACATTAGCAATATCTGGTCTAAAGTGAGTCAGATATTGTAATCCACCAACCATTGATCTATACTTGGTCTAAAAAATACTCTTTGAATCATCATTATTTGTCAATATATGGCCAGTCACCATGGGTGTACCAACAGGTTTACAATATTGCATTCCAAACTTTTTCAACATTTCTTTAAGATACTTAGTTTGATAAATAAAAATTCCATTCTTGCTCTGATTTATTTGTAGTCCAAGAAATAATTTCATTTCACCTATCATGGACATCTCAAATTCATTCTCCATCTCTTTAGAAAATTTCTAACACATTTCATCATTTCCTCCAAAGATAATATCATCAACAAAAACTTCTATTATCATAATTCCATTTTCACTAGTTCTTAAATACAAGTTATTGTCAGCATTACCTTTTTTGAATCCAAGATGAAGTACTTATCTAACCTTGCATACCAAGTCCTTGGAGCTTGCTTCAGTCCATGCAATGCCTTTTTCAACTTTCATACCATGTCCTCATCTTCGGTTAAAGGAAATCCATCAGGTTGTTCTATGTATACTTCCTCTTCAAGATCCACATTCAGAAATGTAGATTTTACATCCATTTGATATACCTTGAAGCCTTTATGTCCAACATAAGCTAGAAGTAATCTCACAGCTTCTATCCTAGCAACAAGTTCAAATATCTCTTCAAAATCTATGCCTTCTTGTTGTGAATATCCTTTGCATACCAATCTTGTTTTATTCCTTACAATAATTCCTTCTTCATTCATCTTGTTTCTAAAAACCCACTTAGTTCCTATCACATTTTTGTCTTTAGGTCTAGGAACCAATTCCCAAGTGTTATTTTTCTTTATCTAATCTAACTCTTCCTTCATAGCTTTGATCCAAGATTCATCTCTACAAGCTTCATCGGTAGTCTTTGGTTCAACTTGAGAAATTAAACAAATTTCTTCCCTTATCTTTGATCTAGTCAATACTCCTTGACTTGTGTTACCAATAATTTGATTTTCAAGATGATTTTTATTAACATACCTCAAAGTCTTAGGAATCTTAGTAGCTTCATTTGTGTCATCATCACAAATCTAATTTTCACATTCACTCTCAATATGTTCTTCTTCTTCTATAGTAGTGGCCTCCTTTATTTTTGTGTTCAGATTACAATCATACATTCTCTCTTGTATCTAAAACTTTTCATCTATCTTCACATTGTTACTTTTAATCATCTTTCTAAATATTAGATTAAAACATTTGTAAGCCTTTTTTTTGTACAATAACCAAGAAAGATTCCTTCATCACTTCTAGCATCAAATTTCCCTATTTCATCATCTCTTTTGATATAGCATTTACTACCAAATATTTTGAAATATTTTATAGTAGGAGTATGATTAAACCATAATTCATAAGGACTCTTACTTGTACCTTCTCTGATTTGAATTATTTTCAATGTGTATACTTCTATCCCAACAACTTACCTCCAATGTACATGGGGTACATGTCCTTCTAGCAACATTATCCTAGCAGCATCTAATATTGTTCTGTTCCTTCACTCTGATATCCCATTTTGTTGTGGAGTCCTAGGAGCATATGTATTTTTGTGTATTCCATGCTCTTCACAATATGAATTGAATGGATCTGATGTAAACTCTCCACCTCTATCTAATCTCAAACATTTTATCTTTAAGCCTGATTCATTTTCTACTTTTTCTTTCAATATCTTGAATTTGTCAAATGCTTCTAATTTCTCTTTTAAGAAAGTGATCCACATCATTCTAGAAAAGTCATCAACAAAAAGTATAAAATACCTTTCACCATAGTATGATCTTGTCCTTGTAGGTCCACATAGATCTGTATGTATCAGATCCAACTTTCCTTTTGTCATATAAGACTTAATTTTATAACTGCTTCTAGTCTACTTTCCCATAACACACTCTCTACACATAGTGTTAGAGGGTTTCACAATTTTAGGTAGATCTCTCACTACATTAGTCAAGCTTGCCTTCATAATATTATCAAAATTGACATGACAAAACCTCATGTGCCATAACCAATTGTCATCTATCTTTGCAACAAAGCAAGAAGCTCCACATGTGTTTAACTCAAATAAATTACCTCTAGTTTTAGAACCAATTGCAATCAGGTTTCCTATCTTACCTCTGATAAAACATTTCTCAGCAATGAACTTTAATTGATAGCCCTTGTCCATCAATTTTCCAACACTAAACAAATTATGCTTAATCCATCCACAAGCAGTACATTATCAGTATTAGTCCTTCCATCCAAAGAAATAGATCCTACTCCTATGATAGGTTTAGGAATATTGTCACCAAACATTACAACACCACCATCATACTTATTTAGTTTAATAAACTTGTTTCTATCTCTAGTCATATGATGTGAGTAGCCATTGTCTATAACCCATTTAGATTTCTTGTCAACATGTGATACTAAGGCATTTTATTCATGTAATGGTTTTTCATCTTTAATAGAAATAAAACCAATCTCTTCATAATCACAATCATCATCATCAAAAATACCTTCACTAGCATAATAACATTCCTTTTCCTTTGAGTACTTAGGATTGAAAAAGGTAGGTTTATTCTTAGGAACTCTTGTAGGACATCTAGATGAAAAGTGACCTATCTTATTGCATGAAAAACATTTCAAAGGTAACTTTCCTTCAAATTTAACCTTACCTCTCTTTTCTCTTCTAGCGATCAAGGAAACAAGTTCATCTAGCTTTCTTTCTTTCTCTTGTATTTGTTCCCATTCATCAGCATACTCACCAAGATCTTCCTTTATATTACCACTATTGGAGTTCACAATTCCAGATATTGTCTTCTTGTGTGTAGATGCTTTGAATGTTCTTTCAACTTTAGGTAAAGAATCTCCCAAATCTACAACTTCAAAGGTAGTTAGCTTTACAATTAGCATTTTGCTGCTAAAGTTTGGACTGAAAGGTATAATCTCTTCTATAGCCTAAACTTTGGTCTTGTAAATAGGTGTCAATGATCTAAGGATCTTCGCAATGACTTCTTCCTCTTCATAAGTGCCTCTGGAATTTCTGATTCCAATCACAACCTCTATAACTCTTTGTACATAAGCCCTAATGTTTTCATCATCTTTCATTTGCAACTTCTCCATCCTTGTTTTCTAGCTCTATAATTTTGCTTACTTAGTAAGCTTATCTCCTTCATACAATACTTCTAATCTTATCCAAATTTTGTGTGATGAATCCAGATCTTTCACCTTAGTGAATTATCCTTCAGAGAGTGTGCTGAGAAGTGCTTCCCTTGCGACCATGTTATATGAAAATGTCTTCTTCTCATCATCAGTAGCTTGATCTAATTCATCCTGAGCCTTCATGGTTACCTCATTCTTTGTGATCAACCAGTAGTCGATACCCAAGCATAGCAAATGAGTTCTCATCTTGTTCTTCCAACTGTCAAATTTTTTAGGATCAAATTTTGGACTATTTGTCCTATAGAATTCCATCTCCAAGATCACCTCAAGATGTTAAGCTTTCTCTCTAAGGACCAGTAGCTCTAATACCAATTGTTAGGAATAACAGTCTACCAATACAACTGAGAGGGGGGGTGAATCAGTTGTATGAGAGATTATCAAACTTTAAACTTTGAATAGAAGCAATATCAAATCAAATGAACACAATGAATGCCAATACAATAACATAATATTTTTTGTCGAGGAAACCTTGTTAAAGGTAAAACTCCAATGGAAATTAACACCCACTAATGATGTGCTGAGAGTATAGTATCCCTGTTAAAAGATCTAGCCATGTTAGGAGCTAATTAAAACATTACAATACATAGTCCTTGTTATAGGAAAAACCTTGTTAGGAGTCAAGAAAATAAGTGGGCTTACTGCCCAAAGAAGGTTATGTCCACCTTCAGAACTCAATGTTCACAACACAAGTGTATGTAAGGAAATACACAATCCTTTTGAACTGTTTGATAGAAATTTTTTTTTCTTGATCAGTTCCAATGAAGTATATAAGTTATCCTCAGCTCTACATCTAGCAGACACAAGCTCACAACTTCCACAATCCTCTTTTACATCACATTCATTCTCCCATGTCTTTTCAAAATAAAAGATCTTACATATATACCTTACTACAAAATAAATGATCAGGTTGGCCAATTAGGCTTTCCTAATATATAAATAATTACATAACTCTTTGCTAAGATACACATGGTATCTATATCAACTATACAAAAATTGAGGTCCAACATCCATAAGTTATGCTCATCATTCATAATACATGCTTCATTTCTAAAGTGGGCTTCCAAATAGGTCTTCTCCAGAACACATGCCGCAACTGACATCATCCTAATTTCCATACCTTGCTAAGATCAGTGAACATTATTTAGTACACTATCTATCATCCCTTAAGCTTGTATATACTAAATCCACATCTCCTGAAAGATATACTCAAAACTTAGAAACTTATTCTATCAACTTCCACTGTCACAGTCCAGTGACCAGTCTTCACTAAATCTTTTGTATCTCAGCCAATATGAAATATTATAGCATGAAATCTTAGATATAAGACCAAAAAACCTTCAAGTACACATAACTATGTTCACAAATTCTAAATCATCAATATGGTATCTGTACCCTGTAATAACCAGAGTGTTCTCTTCATATAAACATATGTTGACATTGGTGACAAAACACAAATGACAATAGTAGTAATTCCAACAACACTTAATGTAGTGATTAAACATATTCAATTCATATTTGATAATCTCCTCAATGCATTAGCAATATCCAACATATTTTGTTGGAATGTTATGCCCTTCGGTCTTAAGAATGCAGGAGCGACCTACCAAAGAGCCATGACCACTATATTCCATGATATGATGTATAAGTTCTTAGAGGATTATGTGGATAATATACTTGAAAATTCTCACTCAAGGAAATAATATTTTTCCAATTTTAGAGAAAATATTCACAAGGCTTGCATAATTCAAGCTGAGACTAAATCCAAAAAAGTGTGCCTTTGGGGTACAATCCAAAACATTGCTAGGGTATATAGTTTCGGCAAAAGGAATAGAGGTAGACCCCTCAAAATTTAAATAAATAATAGAGATGGGGGAACCTATAAACATGAGTCAAATGATATCACTCCAAGGAAGACTCCAGTCCACAAGAAGGTTCATCTCATAATTAGCAGAAAAATGTCACTCTTTTACTCAACTCCTTCATAAGGACATACTATTCAAATGGGATGAAAAATGTGAAGAAGATTTCACACTCCTCAAAAATTACCTCATGAATCCTCCAATATTGATACCAATAAGAGGAAATCCTTTAATATTATATATTTTAGTGATAGAACACTCTTTAGGCACACTCTTGGCTCAAGAAGATTAGAGTGGAAAAGAGAAGGTGATCTACTACATAAGGACTTTAGTGAAGTATGATTTAAACTATAGTTTCATAGAAAGAGAATGTTTGGTGGTAGTTTTTTATTCCCAAAAACTATGACATTATATGTTATCTCACAAAATCAAACTCATAGAAAAGATTGATACATTGAAATATCTATTGAGAAAAATAGTCTTAACAGGAAGGTTGGCCAAATGGGTCATGGCACTAAGTGAATTTGACATCGAATATGTAGATAGAAAGGATATAAAAGGATAATTCATAGTAGATCAACTAGATGAGGCACTATTAAAAGATGAATACCCTATTCAAGTGGAATTTCCAAATGCAGAAATCATCAACGTTGAAGCAAAAACATGGAAACTTTACTTTGATGGCTCTTACACCCAACATGGATCAGGAGAAGGAATATTTTTTGTTGCACCTCAAGGATCCACAATCCCAAAATCATATAATATTCTATTTTTGTGCACCAATAATATAGTTGAATATGAAGCAGTTTTTATTGGCATCAAATTGGCTTTAGAATGGAAAGTGACAAAATTGCAAGTGTATGGAGATTCACAACTAGTCATAAATAAAATTAATGATGAGTACTAGATAAAAGATGACAAGTTGGTACCCTATAAAAATATGATAGATGATCTAAAGAAATAATTTTTCTTTAACACATTTGAATAAGTTCCTAGATAAAATAATAAAGCAAAAGATTCCATGGCGACATTGGCTTCACTCTTACAAATACCAGATCAAAGCACGAGATATGAATTCTTGGCAAAAGAAATGGAAGGACTTGCATTTGACCTATCCAATTCCCATATCATTTTCATATTAGTGGAACATGACTCTCCCTAGTATGGATCCATCTATACTTATTTAAAAGACCAAACCTTTGTTAGGAATGGAAACACTCAGGGGGGGGGGGGTGGTGAATCAGTGTTCACTGAATTTTATCTTTTTACTTTATTCTTAAACTAAACTTCAATACTTAAATATTGAAATGAACATCAACATAAAAATGAAACATGAAATAAACACATAACACCAATATGGTTACGGGAAAATCCAAATAGGTAAAAACCCCAGTGGGAATTGACACCCACTAATATTCTGTACTAGTGTTTTATGATCCTTGCTAGAAGATCCTTAACCCTGTTAGGAGTTGCTTTAAAATGTGTTTAGTATAGTGACCTTGTCAAGGGTTAGACCCTATTAGGATTATTTTACAATAAACCCTGTTAGGGGTGTGGACGCACTATCCTAGAGCTCACTGCTCAAGTGGTGAAGGCTGCAACCTTCTAATCTCAGATACACAATCTCAGATACACACTATATCTGTTGGATGAACTATTACTATGACACTGCTTGTCTGATTAGTTCCTTTGATGCACTAATACTTTTACCTCTCACAAAGATCTAATACATTTTATCAACACTTCGCACACTTCTTCTCTACTTATCTTAACTCTATAATCACTAACACACATATTACAATGGGTGCATCTATTATTTATATGTGCATACAGAACAAATAACTAGGTCAGCCCTTTAACCGATTACTTACAATGCTTCCAATTGAATTGCCTCAAGCGTGTTTACAAAAAAACATAATTATATGTCAGCAACCTAATTACAATAGGTGCATTACCTTTACAACAATATAATATAACCGCAAACCAAAATACCAATAGTCAGTTGCTTGCTCTATTCTTCTCTCACATTCAATGTCTGTGCAACTTGAACTCTATGTATCTTCCTCATACTGAGTCTTCTGATCATGAACTCTTAGACTTAGCATGAATATGATGTTACCAACTTAACTTGTAGGGTGCATACCATAATTCTATTGTATGCACATGCGATGATGCTCTGATCTTTGGGTACTATGTACATTGTCCAGTCTTCAACACTTAGCCAATTTCTAATCTTCTCATCAAGTGCGCTGACTTCAAAATACTATATGACTTTGTTGCCATAATGAAAACATTATATTAATTCATATATACTAGTATAGTCAACTTTCTAAAAATCTCCCACTTTGTCATTGATGGCAACAAAGGAATATGGAAAAGTGACTAACTGTCCCTTAATACAAAAAACACTTAATCATATCTTATATCTCCCTTATGTATTCTTACTATACATAGCTCCATATTCTATACATACTCCCCCTTTGAAATTAATGAAAAAGGTGCTTCAAAACTATATCTACAAATACTTACAGTGAGAGAACATCTGGATATGCTATCTGTAAGTTTTGGATCTATTTCTTCCAAAATGTAATCAGTGAATTAACAATCTAGAGATGGGCGCATAGTGCATACTATAGCTTCTCCATCTTCTCCAAATCTATGCTAGGACCATGATCATATGTCACCATTGTGGCATCAATCTCCTTGATATTTTGATTAAGTATGTCTAGTGAGGGTGCAAGAGCATTTCTAAGCTGAGTCTACCTAGCCCTTATTTTTGACATCTCCTTTTCCGCCTTCTCAATCTTGTCAATTTGACCTTGATATACATTATTTCACATATTTACATCATTGGATGGGTCTTTCACTAATTTCTTTACTTTCTCTATCATAGCTTCTGCCTCTTGTATCTTCTTGAAATGGTCATCACTTAACTTGACCTGATCCATACAGTCAGCAATGATTTTTCTTCCTTTTTCTGCAAACTCCTTCAAAGATGCTTGTCCAATCTTTAGTGAGCTCAGGTCAAGTGTAAAGTTATTGACCAATTCACTGAGCCTCTTCTTTATGTACTTTTCTTTTGCAACTTCAGATGCATATTCTTCCAAGCTGGAAAAATTAGTCTTAAAGGTTGTGAGGATGTTGCTAACATCATCAACTGTACTGACCTTAGACACTTTCTTGTTTGAAGGTAGTAGGTTGTTCACTTTGTTTACTGACTCAACAAATAGGGGATTCCTCATTACCTATTTCTCCTTGGCCTTCTCCATAGCTAAGACACTGAACTTGATCAGATCTTCTTCTCCCCATGAATCCAAGCTAGTTGTGTCAACTATCAAACTTGACAACAATGAAGTTGAGTGTACTGGAGTGATAGGAGTACTATCCATTACTTCTTGTTTGACTCTTATTGTCATTTCAATAGATGACTTATCTATTGGTTCATTTTATTTTGTCTCTACTTCTCCTTTTTGTTTTTCTTATTCCTTTTGTTCTTTCTTTTCTTCTTCTTTTTCTATCTCTTTTCCTTTTTGTTCTTCTTTCTTTTCTATTGCATCCTCAATCAGTACTTCTTGTTGACTGGGAGGAGTGTTGCTACATAGATTTTCAGCCTCTTGAGTGCTTACAAAGGCTTCTTCAAACTTGTCCAAATAAGTATCTGAGGCCGCCATTGCAATCTCAATATTGTCAATGAAAATTGTTTCATCCTTGTGTGCTTTTGACGTGGGTGCAGACTTCTCTGCCTCTGTGGATGCATCAACTGCATGTGCTAAGTCCTGTGGACTTGTAGATGGTACATTTATGGTCTCTAACTCTTTTGAAACATTTGTGGGTATTTGAGTTGTGGGTGTAGTAGCTGGATACATGTGCCTATTCATGAAGACCTTGTCAAAGGCTTTCTATGTTTCCTTTGCAACTAACTCAAAGTTTTTGTCCATTATATCTATAGTTCTTATTTTTGTTTTGAGGTGTGGCTTCACTAGATCTAACAATAACTGTTTCTCCTCTAGAGAGCATACTAGAAAACTCTCATCTAAGATCTTCTCTCTTATTATCAGATCTTCCTTTATTGCTTGTCTCTTTAGGAATTCGAATATGTTCCACACATTATCTGGAATCATAGTTTTTAGTTCTAGGACTACCTTTTTGAACTTTAGCATATGTTTGACAATCATTCCATGGATTTCTAATTTTTCAATTTCACTATACTTCTCATAGAACTTCCCTACTTGATCTATCCTACCTTCATCAATGATCCTTGCACTTAACACACTAAGACTAGGTTTGAAGCTTACTTCTGGAAGTGTTTGAGTGTTCTTACTTCTTGTTGCTTGTGAGGATGGATGACCAGTGCTAATCTCTTTCTTCTTCTTTGCTAATGTATTATACTTTGGAGGAGTAGTAAGATCAATTGTTACTATGGATGTAGGAGGGGAAACATCAAATTTACCCTTTTGATCATCTGATTTCTCAACTTTCACCTTCTTTAACTTAAGGTCATCTTCCTTTGCTTTTTCTGCTGATGTGCTTTCAATTCCCAAGAAAATATTTTATTGTCTTGCTTTGTCAAGGTCTTCTTGAGTTACTCCATGAATTCTAAGGATCTTAGAAGTAGCGTTAGCTACTTTTCTTTTAGTTGCTGTGATGTTTAGAACAACATCAACTTCTCTAGTTTTCTCTTCGTAAGTCCCCCATCTAGGTTCATTAGGGTCTTTAGGGGCTGATAGTAATACTTGTGCATATAATTATAGGACTTGTTCATCAACCTCATATCCAAGTGGATGGATCCACTTTATTCTTGGCTTAACTTCTTCCATAAAAGTTACATCAGTCTCTACCATAAAGCAAATGCTATCCTTGTATTTCTCAACAATACTCTATGGTATTCTGTACCTCATTTGCATTTTAACCCTAAATCTCTTCAATTATAGTGTTATGTAATCCTTTAGTGTACTCTTAGTAGTTTCTTTAAAGGATATCTATGGCATTGTAGGCAAACTCTTGTCCAAATATGAATCTGATACTTTTCCAAGAATGTGGAAGTACATGTATATGATCAAAGACCCAAATCTAAATATCTTGGTCTTGTCATGTTTAATAGATTTGATGTTGTCTATTAGTTGTGTGTGCAAGATCTTGCACAGATTGAACTCACCATTCTCTCTCACAAGTCTTATTGCTACAAGAATTGTGGCCCCAGACACACTATTCACCCTACTGGTGTGTTGAAACCTATACCCCAGTATCATGGATATCAATTTGATGTCATTTTTCTCAATAGGCTCTATAGTCATTCCATGCCTATCACTTATTTATTTTCATGTTTTATCAATAAGTTTTCTCACATCCTTGCCCACTGGAAGAACGATGCATGTCCTTGAGAGACCTATCATCTCATGAATTAGGTCTTCTGTAATCCTAACTGGCACTTCACCTATCCAAAATAGGTCATCATGGACCCTACTGAGTAGGATCTTGATCCATTCTGACTTGTAGAACTCATATACCATAGCATATTCCACTATAGGATGATTATTCCATTGTGCATACTCATCCATGAAGGTTTTATCAGGTTTCATCATTGTTTCCATGTGTGCTCTTATTCTATCCAAACATATTGGTTCCTTTTTGCAATATATGTATGCCCTAATGTCTTCCACATGCATAACACCCATGGGAGTGTGAGAGAATGCACCTTTTAGGTTGTCTAGTGTGGATTTAAATGGATGCCTCTTAAACACATATCTCTTCTTTTCCACCACATCAAATACAATAGGAGTAGCCATTACTTACTTGTTTATCACTTTCCAAATGATCTTAAAGTCTTTTGAATCGGCGTGACGAACTAGGGTTTCCATAACTGATCAATTGTAATGCTAATCACTGATGAATCAATCTGAAATCCTTCACAATCAAATGCTAAGGCTCTTTTTTCTCCAATCACTCTGAATTCAAATGCAATGAGAAATCTACAAATTTTTGTGTACTTTAAAGTAGGAATTCTGCAATTAATGCTTGCCACATAAACCAAGCTTTCACTGAAAATTTCTAATCAGCTCGTGCACTCTTGTACAAAGAATATTATAGTCTCCAAAAGGTTAATTCCAAAGGTGCATACTCAGAGAGTGAGTATACCGGCCGTGCATGGGTCTAGAGCTAAATTAGCTCCCCCTATGATCCTGAGGGCCATTCATCTAGATGTAGAGGGTGCATCCATTGTGGATGCATCCAATACATTCTCATCAACCTTATCCTTCTTTGTCTCTAACCAAATTAAGCTCACATCCTCTGAAGCTTTCACAAACTTGACTTCTCCTTCGGTATCCAATATTGTTTCTTCTGGCTTTTTAGGGCTTTCCTGACTTTGCATCCTTGATCTACAAAACTTTGAGATGTGTCTAGCCTTGTTACAAGAGTGACAAATAATTGGAGGTCTTATATTCCTCAGCACATTGACATGGGTTACCATTTTATACTGTCTAGCTAAATGACCATTATAGTTACATATCTGACATGTAACACTTTGAGAAATTCTTATATTTGACTGATTCTAATTTCTCTGATTATACTGAGTCTTGTTTTTCTGACTTGTCTTACAATTCATAGCTTTATGACCAAATTTATTGCATGAATAACAATAACCATTGAAAGGTCTTACCTCTATACAGTTTCTTGCTATATGTCCATGGTTGTTACATGCATAACAAGTGCAATCTACTGGCTTGAGCTCATTCTTAGGTGGTTCAACATTGTCTTTAGTTAGATCTTCATTCTTCTTATTATCAGTAGAGTCTTTTTGTGCTTTCATCCTTGCTCACATGTTGTCAATCTGATTTTGTGCTTCATTGTATCCAATGCAGCTAGTATCTCCTTTAAGTCTTCTTGCATACAACTAAGATTCTATCAAATCAGAACTGGTGTGCAATTTATCAATGTGTTTCTTTGCCTCTTTCAATTTAGATTCCAAGCTTTCCTTTTTGTTCCTTAGCTCCAAGATTTCCATGTTTGCTTGCCTTAATTCTTCATTTAGTTGAAGGTTCTCTTTGATCTGTTCATCATAGACATCTTGATTGTTGGTTAGCTTATCATCCAATTCTTCAATTTGTTCTTTAGGGATGAATTTTCTTCACTGAGCTTTTTTATCATAATCCCTAAATCACCGGTAGAGCATTCTTTCAAATCTTTTCTTAGCATTTTGATGACTGTTTGAGCATCACTGACTTTTTCTTTTAGTTCCTCAATTTCTTTTTCAGATCTGTCTAGGTCTTCAAGAGAAGCTTCAAGATTTATTTTCAGATGTTTTATTTTTTCTTTGTCCATGATCTCCTCAAGTGGTTAAACTTCTTGCTGACGACCAGAGCTCTAATACCAATTGTTAGGAATGAGAACACTGAGAGGGGGGGTGAATCATTGTTCTTTGAATTTTATCTTTTTACTTTATTCTTAAACTGAACTTGAATACTTAAATACTAAAATGAACATCAACATAAACATGAAACATGAAATCAACACATAACAGCAATATTGTTACGAGGAAACCCAAATAGGTAAAAACCCCTGTGGGAATTGACACCCACTAATATTTTGTACTAGTGTTTTATGATCCTTGCTAGAAGATCCTTAACCCTGTTAGGAGTTGCTTTACAATGTGTTTAGTACAATGACCTTGTCAAGGGTCAGACCCTATTAGGAGTCTTTTACAATAAACCTTGTTAGGGGTGTGGAAGCACTATCCTAGAGCTCACTACTCAAGTGGTGAAGGTTGCAACCTTTTGATCTCAGATACACACTATATCTATTGGATGAACTATCACTATGACACTACTTCTCTGATTAGTTCCTTTAATGCGTTGATGCTTTGACCTCTTGAAAATATCTAATACATCTTATCAACACTTCACACACTTCTTCTCTACTTATCGTAACTCTATAATCACTAACACACAGATTACAATGGGTGCATCTATTATTTATATGCGCATACAAAATAAATAACTAGGTTGGCCCTTTAACAGATTACATACAACGCTTCCAATTGAATTGGCTCAAGCGTGTTTACAAAAAAACATAATTATATGTTAGAAACCTAATTACAATAGGTGCATAGCCTTTACAACAATATAATATAACCGTAAACCAAAATGCCAACAGTCGGCTGCTTGCTCTATTCTTCTCTAGCATTCACTGTCTGTGCAACTTGAACTCTTTGTGTCTTCCTCATACTAAGTCTTCTGATCATGCGCTCTTAGACTTAGCATGAATATGATGTTACTAGCTTAAATTCTAGGGTGCATACCATAATTCTTTTGTATGCATGTGCGTTGATGCTCTGATCTTCAGGTACTCTGTACAATGTCTAGTCTTCAACACTTAGCCAATTTCTGATCTTCTCGTCAAGTGCACTGACTCCAAAACACTATATGAATTTTTTGCCATAATGAAAACATTATATTAAGTCATATACACTAGTATAGTCAACTTACCAACAACCTTACCCTTGGACCAAACCTGAAACTAGAAAAGAAACTTCATAAGATAAGCCTCTCATTATACCCTTATATCCAACACATTGTATCCCAAGAGTCTTGACAAAATGCTTTTAAGGTGCCTAGAGAAGGATGAATTGAAAATGGAATGCTTTGTAGGTCACATTTGAATGGGTTAACCTTAGCTAAGAAAATTCTAAGCATAGGGTATTATTGGCCCTCTATGGAGAAATATGCAAGTCATTTTACAAAGATATGCCAAAAATGCCAATACCATGGAAACTTAATTTATGTACCAACTCAAGAACTAAAAATGATGACTACTCCTTGGCCCTTCTATCAATGGGGGTTGGATCTAATTGGGATGATTTATCCACCTTCATCTAATGGACATAAGTAAATAATCACTACAACAGAATATTTTACCAAATGGGTCAAAGTTGTACCTTTGTCTACTACAACAGGAAAACAAATCTCAATGTTTATTTTGAACCATATAGTTTGTAGCTATGGAATCCCTCAATACATCATAATAGAAAATGCTAGGAAATTTAAGAACAAAGACATAAGATATGTGTGTGGAAAATTTCATATGATACATCATTCATCTTCAATATATTATCCATAAGGGAATGGACAAGAAGAAGAAACTAATAAAAAAATCCTAAAAATATTGAAAAGAACAGTGGATAATTCAGGGAGAGATTGGCACATCAAAATAAATCCAACTCTATGGGCATATCGAACACAAATATGAGCTACACCTTTTTTGTTAGTATATGGTGTTGAAGTGGTGCTACCACTAGAAGTAGAGATTTCATCTTTACAAGTCTCATTACATGGATTATTAACGAAGGAGGATTATAGGATTGCAAGACTTCAAGAGTTAGAGTTACTTGATGAATGAAAACAACAAGCCTTTGATCATCTCAAAGTGTACCAAAATAGAATGTCAATAAACTACAACAAACACATCAAGCCAAGAGAATTTCAAATAGGTGACCTTGTATTGAGAGAAAATGCTAAGAACCAGGTGGAAAGAGAAAAGAAATAAAAATGGGATGAAAACTGGTTAGGACCTTTTTTCATTAATTCTTCCTTTGGAATAGGTACATATAAGCTAGCTTACTATGATGGAGAGGAACTACAAGAACCCATTAATAGAATACACTTGAAAAGGTTATATACCTAAAGAAGATAAAAGAGTATAAGTGGAAAGAGTATAAGAATATTAGATGAGAGAGATCATCCTATTTATTTTGTACAACAAAAATTGAACTTGAAGAAATTCAAAAATAATGGAAAATTATCCTGATAAAAAAAGAAAAAAAGAAAAAAAGCAGAAAAGTTCAAAAATAGAAAAAAGAGTTCTTGAAGAAATAAAAAATAGTGAAAAAGTGAGCATGAAGAAATCCAAAAATATTCAGATAAGGATCCTAAAAATATTATTTTCTTGGTGAAAACCTAGCAAATAGGTGCCTTGATGATAAAAAAAATTGAAAATATAAAAAATACAAACCAGAAAAATACAAAAAAAATTGAAAAAAGAGAAAAAGCTTCTTGGTGAAAACCTATCAAATAGGTTCCTTGGTAGCAAAAAAAGCATATAAAAGAGAAAAAGAGCAATAAATTCAATTGGTGAAAACCTGGTAAACAGGCACCATTGAAATTGAAGTCAAGGTTGCATTGTGCATTTCCTAGTCATCCTTGTATATATTGCATTCACTGGAATTTGTAAATATTGCATAATAAATCCCAAACTTGCATTTGTAAATACCCAAGGCTTTCATCATAGCTTTGAAAAATTGTCCAAGTCCAACATTGCAATGGAACCAAACCAAGGGAAATCTATCCTAAATCAAAGCAGTTCACAAATAGACACCAATTGACATAAATCAATGCATCCAACCACAAGCATAACACTTGGACTTTTGATTCGAATCCTAATCCAAATTTTGATCTCACAATGAGTAACTTTGATCCTCTATTTCACAATGACCTTATTTTATCAGGATTAAAAAAAAAGAACAAGAAAATATGTCATGGATGAAATTCTACTTGAAATATGGATTTTAAAAATAATGGAAATTTTTTTATAGTGTTTACTTGATTGGTGAAATTATGTTTTTTTAGAAAATTGATGAAGTCTTGGACTAGACGAGCGATGATAAAAGCATGATATTTTCTTGATTTCTGCATGACTATTCTAAGATTAAGGTTTCAATATATGTATCATTTTTCTAATGACATTATCATCAAAGAATCATCGAGGACATGTATATATGATGAAACTGAAATCTTTGTCTGTTTACGCAACATGATACCTTGGTCATTTTGATCTTCAATATCATAATGCCAAAATCAACTTGCAAAATTGAATATGATGAAAGAGGTATTTATACTATCATGAATAAAAATATAACTAATGATATGTGTACTAGCTTCAAGCACACAACTCAGAAGAAAGAGGTATTCATATCATCATGGTTGAACTAGTGAGGATTATACCAATTTGGGTTTCAAAGAAAACCTCAATCATGAAAATAAGCATCCTTATCTTGAATAGAGACAACTAGTTGCATCCATGATAGATTAAGTGCATATTAGTTTGCATGTGGATCCTTTTTTCTTGAAATATGTCATGAAAGATGAAGGGGGTGGAGTTAAGAATAAAAGTGAAAAGGTTCTTCATTACTTTACTTTATTGCATGTATTGGAAAACCAAAGTTAAATTGCATTAGGTTAAGTGCATTCATTAGACCCATTAATCATTAAACTACATCCATTAGGTTATTCATTATTCATTAAATTGCATGTAAGTGCATTAAATCCATTATCCATTAGATCCATTAAGATAGATTGCATTCATAATTCATAATTCATTATTCATTAAAGTATATGTTAAATAAGAATTAGATTAGATTCATTTACCATTAGCTTGCATTATTCCATTAGGTTCATCAATTATTACTCATAAATTAAGCATTTAAGTATAGCATAAGTCATTATTCATTAAATTGCATTAAGCATCAATAATTATCCATTAAGTAGTAAAAATATCATTTACAAACATATAGAATTCATTATACATTAAATCATATCAAAGTCATCATTAGGTATCCATTGCATTGCATATCCATTAAAGTATATTCACCATAAGCATTAATCATTAATCATTAAAGCAGAAAGATTAAATCATGTCAGGTCATTTGCATCAATCTAAACTATCTTATAAATAGGAAATCCATCTACAAAGAAAGTAAATTAAATGCATCCATAACATTTTGGATTAGAAAAGCATAAAGATGAGCATATAGATAAGATCATATAGAACTTTGTATCATCATAAAAATCAAAGTCCAACACATAATGACATCAAGTAAAGTACATAAAATGTCCATAATATATAATCAAGTGTCCATCAGTGTCTATCAAAGTACATCAAATACAAATCTCGATCAAAAGATAAGGTACATCAAAAGTGTGCACATCAAAGAATCAACTAGAATCACCTGAACCTGTATTGGTACCATCTATACTAGGGCCATCTGTATCTCTTCTTGGACCCCTGCTAGATCTAGGCTATGAACCATGTTGAGCCATGGAAGACATGAATGTCCACATCATAGAATCTATTGTCTCATATGAGATACATCATCCTGCAAAGATCTAACATCCTGAACCAGAGTATCAAAAGCCTGTGAACCTAGAGTTGTCTGTATTAGTGGCACTGATAGACCTGGTATAGGGGAACCTGTTAAACAACCTACGGAGTAGGCCCAACTCTGACAATATAAGGTCTATGTTGACCCCGGCTAGCAACTCTCACCTGATGAATGGCTCTCAATGGTTCTCCCCTCATCTGTACCCTTCCACCTCTTATCCACACACCACCCCTAGCAAGTATCGGGTAAAAAATAGATACAATGACTCACCCACCCCGTTTGGTTCTCCCGGCTCTCCTACCCGATCTCCCACCTCTCCTGCTACTACCATCATCATCATCATCATCATCAAAGCGATCATCAATGTTAGGCACTGGCTCTACTAGATTTGTGAATCTAGGAAATGGGTTATGGTTGAACCACTAGGCATAGTCATCGGTCATACTGACATCCACAATGTGCTCTCACATATCCCAAGCCAAATGAAGTAGGCCTAGGAGCTCATCTCACACAATGCGGTAGTCAATCTATGGACCCCATAAGGATCTCTCCACATGTACTCATGCATATAATGTTAAACCCTCTGGCATACCATGGACTCTACTAAACTATCAAAGAACCTTGTAAATTAAGAATTGCTTGATCACCAAAGGTGTATGAACTATCATCCATCAAGGCATGCACATAAATGACAACTTTGTCACATCCTATCTCCATGGATCAAAACCAAGATAGGGCCACCAGGTAACCTAATCAAGGTCATTAAGAATACATTGCCAATAATTGACCTTTTCTAGATGAGACTGGACAATGATACCCTCATAGATATACGCAAATAGACACCCATGATCTCTGGCCCACACTGCAACTATTCAACTAATAAGGATGTTCTCCTAGGTCCAAAATTATAATAATATGGCTCCAAGAGATAATGTTCCACCATGTATGTACACAACATGATGTAACTCATGATAGAGTTGCACCAACAAAGAAGAACCCCAATCAAATCGGTGAGGTTGTGCTATCATATGCTTTAGGATACGACCCCAACCGACTACAAAACCATGCCCTCTATGATCTGGTAGCAAGAACCCACTAATCAAGATGCCCAATACTATAGAAAGTACAGGAAAGGAAATAAATTATGCCCACAGGATACTCTTATCATCGATAATGGGGTCACCAAACAACCATCTACACATTGTCCCACCATAGACCTAGTTTTAGTGAACAATATCTCTGTGAGTGGGAATTTAGAGTAATCTATAAACATCCTCGGGAGTAATAGTCATCTCCCCAAGTGTAAAATGGAAAGTATTATGGTCAGAGTGCCAACACTCTGCCATAATAGTAAGAAGACCCTGATTCACTCAAAATTGAGGCATGTCTAGTAGAAATGAGAGACTGCATCGACCAATGAGGTGTTGCTTGTGTGCGCTCAGATCATCTACCATGTCCAATGGCCATGGGTAAAGACCTTAGACATAAATCTTTTGAAGGTGAGCCTATGGAATCAAGTGACATTAAATCGGTAATCTATCATCCAAAGTTAATTATCTCAAGTCAATCAAAATCCTATCCTATCATCAACATCAATTTTCCTAATTCTACTCAGAGAAGACAAAAAATAATCAAACCTAATCAAACCAATCAACCATGATTAAAAATCAACATTCATCAAACATGATCAAACTGACATCAAATCACTTGTTTTATCATAGGATCAATTGATCTCACTCATCAATCAATTTTGAGAATCATTCGAATTGGGTAAGCCAATCAAAATTGGAAATTTTTTTTAAAAGGCCTCTACGCGTCATTTTAGAGTTGGTACATGCTAAAAACCCTACGTACTAGTATATTTCTTATGCACACTATGAAAATGATCATACGTGCCAAAAGGGGTTGTATGTGTCATTCTAAATTGTACATGTTGTGCTAACTATTTGTACACACTACATAAACCCTAAATAATGATGACTTAATTGTAAGCGCTACTTTTCCTATTAAAAATGTAAAACCTAGCTAGGGCATTAGTGTGTACGTGCTATTTGATATATCAAATGCACTAATTCAGGATGTGGACATATTGAAATGGGATTGTACATGCTATTTTGGGGGGTTGGCAGATAAAAAAGGTTTTGACACATAAAAAATAGAGTTGTTTTCAAAAAAATATTATAAATTGGAAATATTGTCAGAATAGGGTACTCACTAGAGGTCTGTAGTCTCATGGACGTTGATACTGAAGACCACTCTTGAATTTGTGCTCGCAAATTGGGACAACCATTGTGAAAGGGGCAGAGGAGGCAGAGAGGAAAAGTCAAAAGTGAAAAGTGAAAATAAATAGTAAAATTGACTTTTACCCCTATATATAGCCATTTGACCTAAAAAGGGGCTATTTAATAGAAGAATTGACCTGAGATCAAATTTCATCACCAAATTAGTCAAATCAGGGGCATTCATATCAGTCCAACAATCGCATCATTATCAGAAATGAAATCGAAGTGAATGCAAAGATATTGAAAAAAAATGATTAAACACATAATCTTTCACCAAAATGTATTCTATTTCATTTCCAAGGGGCCATGCCATCATATCAATCCAAATCATAGATTCAAATCAAGAACATCAAGAAAAATAGAATCTGTTTCAAGATCAATCAAGTGTAAACAAATTCAAATCATCAGTGGGGCATCAAAATCAACAAATATATTTAGATCGAGTATCATATCCAGAATCCATCATCATAATGAGAATAAACATCATCAGTCAATCAGGGTTTCACAGGGAATCTGCATCATCGAGATCAAATCAGGGAAACAAGTAATTAGACATCAGACATTCTTTGAACCAATGCGTTTCGCACATTAATTCAAAGAGGGGCATTTGTAGACACCTAAAAATGATCAGGACTAATCCAAGTGAGAAATTGAACTAAAATCAATAATTAATTGAAATCAAAGCCACAAAGGATGAATTAAATCAAATAAATCATTTAATTATGCAATTAATCAAATCAATTGTATAGTTCAATTAAATCAAACCCAACCCATTCAAGGGGTACACATGGCTAAAGAATTTAAATAAAAAAGTTAATTAACTCCTACTATTTCTCACCTACCAAATGGGAAGGAATTAAATAAACCAATAGGAATTGAGAATTGAGCTCACATGGATCAACACCAAATTCAATCTCAATCACTCACTTGGAGAAGCCATCTTGACCACTCATTTTATCTCATTTTCCCAAGCTTTGAGGACAAAATATTTAAATTGTGTCCATATTTGAAACCATGGGCTAAACCAAACTCAATTAGGATTAAATTTACCCCACGCCCTAAGCTTGGAAAATCTATAAATAGAATGCAAAAATCAAGAGAAAGGGATCCCAAGAGTATTTTAGAATTGCATCCTTATTATAGTGAAATTCATTTGAAAGCTTAATTTAGCATTTTTTTGAGCAAGATAGGCATAATCACTCATCATTTAGCATAGTTTCTCATTTTAGAGTTGTCTCTAATGGAAGCTTTCTGAGAGATCTTCATTACCATCTTTAATTAGAGAGTCATAGGATGCTTATTGTCCTTATTTTCAATCAATAACTTCATAATTGTTGTATTTTTCTTAATTAATTTGAAAATTTATGAACTAATCCTATGAAGGTATTTTAGGTATACAACAATGAACACATGTAAGAAACCTTAGATGAAATCAAGGAAGTGCCATCAAATATGTCAACCCCTTGGAATGATCTCACTAGACTCTGACTCCCAAGTGTGATCATATGTGGAACCTAAAATCCTCTCACGTAGATAAGGATAACCGATCATCCCAGAAATCACCACCACTACTAGACAGGAAAGAATCTTCTTCACTCCCATCCTTGGCCTTTACTAGCACTCAAGGCATGGGTGAGGAATCCATTATCTTATTAATTCATTTTAAAACCCTATTTAATTTATATTATCACTTGTTTAAGTAACCTACTAAGGATACCGAGGTAACCACTTCTAGGCTCTAGCACCTCCAAAGTAAGCCACTTCCCCTTTAACACCTAGATAACCTACCCTAGATTCATACATCTCAAAACATTACTCATAGGTCATTATGAATCATAACATCAAAATCTAGTTCCAAGATATAACAGGAACACACATGAACAACTTCCATCATAACAAAATCAAACTTCCATAAGGTTTGGTTATAACAAAGATCAACTGTCACATAAGTATGCAAGGAAAACAAAACATAACACATTAACCCTAACCACGCCTATGGTAACAATCCTAAAAGTATGACATAAAAGATTCCCTCCTAACCCATAAACGTAGAAGAAAAAATATACAAAAGAATTTAATTATATTAACAATAAACTAATTTGTAAAGTACATAAATTAATTTATTAAATAATCACTAATCAAACTATAATTACATCATCGAATTACATTCCACACCAATCAAATCAATTTATAATATTAATAAAAATAAATTGACTCGAGGTTTAAAAATTACAAAAGAAATATAATTTCAACATAACTAAATAAATCCAATTAAATTAATTAGCATTAATAACTCCATATTATTTAACGAAATTAAAACAAAAATAATTATTAGTATTACTAAACAACATATGTTAATAATAATAAAATTATTAATTATTGATATTTTAATTAATAATATTTAATACCGATTAATATTTTATTCATATATATATATATACATATATATATATGTATATATACATATATATATATATGTATATATATATATGTATGTATATATATATATATGTATATATATATATATGTATATATATATATATATATATATATATATATATATATATATATATATATATATATATATATATATATATATATATATATATATATATAGATACATATGTATATATATATCTATGTATATGTATATATATATATATATGTGTGTGTGTATATATATATATATATATATATATATATATATATATATATATATATATATATATGTATGTATGTATGTATGTATATATATATATATATATATATATATATATATATATATATATATATATATATATATATATATATATATATATATATATATAAATTAATTTAAAAAAAAAACATGCAATTAAATTTGGGGTGGTTTACCTTACCCCTGTGTCGTATGACAACTGTTGGAGGTGGTAGTTAGGAAGGAGGAACAGCTGCCCCCCTTCCATAATATATATATTTTTACTTTATTATTATTATTATTATTATTTTAAAAAATCTAAATAAAAAATATCAGAGATATTTCTCTGATCAAAATAGCAAGGACATACATTTAAAAAAAAAACAATGGAATAACCATATATATATACACCCAATTTCGCCTCTTTCTTCATAGAATTTAACAACGAAGAATTCACATACGGGCTATTGTCAGGATAATATTTTAGCAATTCTATTAATACAAACCCTAAGGTTTTTTATCATAAATTTTTTAAACCCTAGTTGAATTAAAATGAAGTTTAATTATGAAAATTCATCCAAGTGTCAAATTTCATAAAACTAAATTCTAGAAATTCAAACATAATAGGAAAATCTCAAAATAGTAATAACACCCAGATCTAATAGGCACAAAGAAAATAATCTTTTTGAAATACTAGAATTAAAACTACAAGGGTTTTCAAACCCTACCTCAAACTACCAATCGAAGAAATATGACGAAGACCAAAAAACGTAGAAAAATCCCAAGCTTTCACAAAAGAATCCTTCAATTCAATTTCTTCACCCAAATCTACAAACTTGTGTGTTTTGAAAAAAATGGGCAAGCCCTCCCAATATAGGAATGTGAACTCAACCATGCAATTTTGGAACTCAACTCAACTCAATAACTTCATTTTCATCAATTCCCTTTTTCACACAATTTACTCAATTCTAATTCGTAACTCAAGTACTTTTGCACTCCTTGTTTATGTCAATTCACTTAACTCCTAATTACTTTATTCTTTTATTATTGTTTATTCTAATTGATTTGTGCAACTAAAGTTCATATCAATTTAATTAAAAATAATATTATTTTAATTGTAATATTATTTACCCAATGATAATTTATTTTAAAATAATAAATTTATCTTCTATTTGAAAATTGAATTTCATAATTAATTAAATCTTTAAAAAAGTGTATTTGATTAATTTTCATTAATTAAATACTTTTATTTTCATAAATAGACTTTTAATTAAATCTTTAAATTTAATAAATGTATTTAATTAATTTAATTAATTATATAATTTTACATTTAATTTTCTATATTTAGTAAGATCTAATTATTTAAACCACATAATTAATCTTAATAAATTATTTAATCATAACAAACATACCAACTAACCAGAGACCAACTGAACCTGATTGTAGTACCCATCCCATAACTTTAATTTACTTGCATAACGACTTTTAATATTTTGTTAAGAAATTTAAGTGGTCACTTAAGCTATATCAACAATGATATATTAAGCTTATACTTCAAATTTGAATCCTTAAAATAGATAAATTTTAGACCTTGTAAAGATATATCCAATAGACTTAGAACAAATATTTTGTTTTAAGAAGAATCACGTTGGACATAATTAATTACAAATGTATCTTTGACAATCTAATTATTATTACATCCTAAGGTTAGGAATTCAATTTTGGTTACTGTTATCGACCACTTTATTAAGCTAATAATTTTATTAGTTATAAGAATGGGATGCTAGATTTTAGGAATGTTCTAAGAAAGTTAATGATTCTACATGTCTATAACTTAATGAATAGACGTTTATTTTATAGAAGTGTTATCTTTTTAAATAGTGCATAGATATATTCTCTAATCATGTTACCAGGTATGATAAATCGATTTGGCTTGTAAATTTGAGATATTGAGAACCAAACGGCATTCATTAAGTATCTGGTAAATACGATTCTCTATTATTTAAAAATGGGAATATTATGAGAACTATATAATTGAGAGATAATTAGATCAGTTAAATTATTAAGTATATTTAGATTTGATCTACCCTTAAGGGATTAATCTTAGCCATTTGATTTTTATGATATCAATAGTTTTATTATCAATCATGACGATAACCTTAATCTAGCAAACTATCTTTCAGCAATCAGTTAGTTACTTTTCGAGTTATTAATATATATTTCTTTATTAATAGATTATTCAAACTCTTAGTTGACAATCTTATTGGTTAAACATTGCGACATGAAATCATTTAATTAGTAAATTTAAAAATGTTTAGCGATAAAAGATTTTGCTAAGAAATGATCATTGAATTGTCTAGACGAAACTCATTTATATTGTTTAATTTTTTTTTTAAACTGAAATTAGGGGTATTAGACCTTGAATATGATATATCTTTGGGACATAGATTAAATATTGTATTCAAACCACTTTAGAAGATAATTAAATATTAATATATGACGAACAACCTAACTATTTATCCTAAGATTAGGTGGCCTTAGAAAATCAATCAATTTTAAATTGGTTACTTAGTAATGGATAAATTATTTAAAAGACTTAATAGTCTAATCAATTATTGTATATAAAGCTTGAGAGTTAAAAATGAAAGTTATAAACATCTAATTATTACAACCCTTGTACCGCAAGCTGTTCTACATCATCTTCTCATCCATCTTCATGATTAGCATCAACTAGGGAAGTGTGCCAGTGATTGGATAAGAAACTACCGCACCAAGAATTTATGCAGATGGTTGACAGCGAAAAAATGGGAGGGCCTTATCGCCCTGACTTTGCAGTGACTGGTTGATGTGTTTAAGTGTGCCACTAATTAAGAAGTGTGTGAGGACGAGGACCATGTCCTCTGACTAATGGAAAGGAATGGAGGGCTTGCTAACTGCTACGGATGCAAAGAAAGGAGTTACACAAAAGATATAATATATCATAGTTGGAGGAGGTGCAACGGGAGGTACTCTCACTGCAACTCTCTTCAAAAATAGAGTCTATTTTTCAAGTGGGGCTGCAATGTCTAATCGAAAGGGGGATCACATTTCTTCCATACCATCCCATGTTGTCAATGAATGGGACAATGCTTTTGTTCAATCTGTGGAGACGCCATACGAAGAACTAGAATACCGTGAACGTGCTCAAACACTTGTGAAACAGGTCAAAATTTTGTTAAAAAAGAAATGCAGAATGGAAATGGCGATCTAATCGAGTGGCTTGTGATGGTTGACGCACTACAATGCCTTGGAATAGATCGATATTTTAAGGCTGAGATTAAAGAAGCTCTTGATTTCATTTACTACTGTGCTATCTCCGATTTGTTCATTGCCATGTAACTCTGCTGTGGGAGGAAGAGAAGCAGAAGGAATGCTGGATTTTACCCTTAACAGATCTCCATTAGACGAAGTCTGGTCTACTATTTTATCTTGGCGCTCTGACTACGCTGAAATAATAGAAGTAATTCCCATTGTTTCACTTTGAATTGGAAGTAGTTTTATGCAGTGAAACCCAGCGAGATCGCTGAGGATTTTCAAATAATGAAGAATCCGTACGTGGAAGCAGTGCTGCTGGTGGATTTGAATAAGAATACACTGTGGTATAGTACCTAGATTCTAGACAATAGTGCACCTTGTTCATTCTGCGATGACCTATCACTTTTTCCATTGGAAGAAGGGCACTCCTTTTTCAGAAGATTAGGGAAAAGATCATTCGATAGCTATGGAGGAAGTCTGAGGGTCATCAGACCAAAGTGCGGCCTGAAGGAATATATTTTCCATCTGACATGCAATTACGACAAATAAAATGAGTGTCTTCAGCCATTGATTAAGGGAACCGTGTTTAACAATACTGCCTTGGATCACTAGAGAAAATGGTGATATATGTTTCCATTAGGTGCCTAATTTGTGGAGGCTATGATGAAAAATGCAGAGGGAAAGAGTGCTCAGGCACCAGCTCCAACTCTAGACAGCCACAAGAAACTGCTTGTCGTATGCTGATGTATTGCCCCAAAACCGGTCACCAACAAAAGCCACCGGATTCTACTAGAGCCAATGCAGAAGTGGGTTTTTAATGCGTGTCAAGGAGTTAAGGAAATGCTTTGGTCACCAGGTAAGTAACGTCACCCACCTCTATAGGATTGCAATTTTGCATTCATGATCGTTAGTATTAGGGATTACACTCTCAGGAAAATGAAAGATTTTAAGGGTTATAATATTTTTTTTACAGTATTATCATAATCAACATAAATATAAAGAGGATCACCTTATAATGATTTAGAATGACATATTGTAATCATTATTAATCTTGATCACCATTAAAATAATATATTAAATATTAAAACTTCAATTAAAGATATATAGTTGATTTATTATGCTTTAGAACGTCAAGTTAAAATATAGAGACTGGAATTAATTTATTACAATTTAGCTAGATTTGAAGAGAGCTAGAATTGATTTGGGTATTTGAATAGAATTTCTAAATTTATATTAAATAAATTAACTATTATTGTGGTCTTTCAAGATTGGTATATGTTTGAAGAATTATTGGATAAATTAGCATTTGTATTGGTATTATAAGTTAATTTTAATATCCTTCTAGAGGATTAATTAAACTCATTTTGGAAACTAGAAGCTTAGTTTAAAAAGAATTTGGTTCATATAGACATAGATGCTAATGAGAGAGGATTTATAAAGAGATAATCTTTGATTATTAATTTAAGTTTATTGGTTGGAATTAAATACTTATTTCATTAAGACTTTATCAAAATTATTACGCTAGAATTGAGAACATTGAATTAATTTAGAAGGATTAAATTAGGAATTGGGAGATTGAATGATTGACTTGCTTATTTCTATTCAGTAAAGGATAAATATTTTAATGAGGAGATGTGTGCAAAGAGAACACATGTTAAGGGTGAAAATTGGACAACTAGAATAACAGGTAGTGGAGCTTTAATTACAGTTGAAAGTCTTAGTTGTTTATAAACTAATAAGTTTCGTATAAATTTGATTGAAATTAGCTTGTGTTAACCTTAAGACTTTATGTGTCAAATTAAAGTAATGACCTTGAGTTAAGACGCAAGACACCATTGTTAGTGTCCCTGTGATTTTTATAGTTTTTCTAAATTGTCAGTTATGTGCCTTTTTATAGGAGTTAGAATTTTAAATATATAAAAGGCTAAAATTGAAGTATATTGGAAATAAGGTACATGTGGCGAGGTGACGAGTAAGGCATTTTAAGATAGATGCATGTTGGGAAGTAACTATTATATGTTTAGTTTGTAATGATGTAAAATTGTATAGAAATTTATCAATTTACTTGCTTATTTGAAGATAAATGTGTTGTGAGTAAAGAAATGATTTATGTCAAGTTATTTGTTCTAGGGGGTTGGGAATTTTGAATGTGGATGAATGGAAGTGTTTGATGTATGAGTTTACATTTCTCCTTTGGCTCCCCATGGTTGGTCATGGAGGCAACTTTGATCTTGTTTCTTTGTGGTGTTTTAGCTCCCATGGTTGGTCGTGGTGAGAGCAAGCACTTTTTTGTTTTCTTTTGTCATTGGATTTGGGTTGCATGCTCTTGGCTCACTCACCCATGGGAGGGAAGAGCAACTAGAGGGGGGGGTGTGGAAAGTGAAGCAACTCTATGTGCAGAGTCTCCTCCATGTGTGGGGAAGGATGAAACTTGGGTGAGTGATTTTCCCCAAGTAACCTTGCATTTAGCCCATGAGGCATTGGGGGGTATAAGGAGGGAAGATTGGTCCATGTGTGGCCTTGTTATGATAATGTGGTTATTTAGGTCCATGTGTGGCCTTGTATTGATGTTGAGTTATTTAGGTCCATGTGTGGCCTTGTTTTCATGCAATGGTTATCTCCATGGGTTGTCCACCCACACCCCACAAAAGGAGTTCTTGGAATTCCTTAGTTTCACCCTTGAGGGAATTTTGGGTTTGCAATTTATGTTTCTTGTGAGTGTTTTGTGTTTGATTGTGTGTATCCCATGTTTAGGGTCATTTGATGAACCCTCGAGCCATGTTTTAAATCTTGGATCTCATGATGTCACCCTTGGGTGTTAGGTTAGATACTTGTGTCTTTTTATGTGTCCTTGCTTTTCTGAAAGTGTTAAATTAGTGGTATGAGATCCAAGTACCGAACTACGAAGACTCTGTGCATGACGTAGGCAAGGCCATATGGAGATGAGCCCCCGAGTCTTTAGGTCTAGCCCTTAGGTCTTCTTTTGCCTTTCTATATATTTAAACTTTCTTAGTTATAATTAATGAAAAGGATTACTATATGATCGAGTATATTGGTTAGTAAATTTGATGTTGTAGACTAAGCAATGTAACATTTATTGTGCCCCATAATTGATGTAATGTAGTAGTAATTGTTCTTTCACTAAGGTAACTAGAAATTTGGATTATGTTCTTTAATCATGCTATATTAATGAAGCACTTATGTTTCTCTCTGATGTTGTATGACCTAGTTAATTAAATCTTGTGTTCAAAAAAAATTTGTTGTGATCTTTCATGCAAAAGTTTGGGCATGACATTTGGTATCAGAGCCAGTGTTTCTACATTGGGCCTCGTGAGCTCATTTCATCTTCCCAAAGTGTTGGTTATTTGTTTGAGCATGTCATCCTACTAGGTGTTAAGAATCATCCTTGTGATTTAGCCTTAGTAACCAATTGGATGTTATGGCATAGTGTATCCTTAGAGTCGGGAAAAACCAGCTATTTATGCAACCTGACAAATGATTCCCAATTCCTCGTTGAGTGGCTAGTGTTCTAGTCACATAGTGGTGTAAAGTACTGTTGTATGATTATTCTTCTTTTCTCCTCTTGATTGTTTGGACCAGCATGTTAATTGATCCTTGTTTGCGATGGTTTAGCCACAATTTATGAGATTCATTTTATGTTTCATTTAGGGTTGTGACCCATTAAATTTATCTTTCTTATTGCTGAAATTGACAACTTACTTTCTTTTGTTCTGAATTGTGGGCTAAACCAATTTTTTCCTTGGTGTATTTCGAAGGCTGGTCTTGTGTTGTGATGTGACTTCTTCACCAAACACGTATAATGCAGGTTTGGTGAATGTATGCGAGGAAGGAGTTGTAGGGAATTATGAGTCCATGTGGCATGCCACCTCCCTAGGTTTGAGTTAGGTCATCGTGATGTAGTGTCTAGCAAGATGCACAACTTGACTTGCTCTTCCTTGCATAATTAGAAGGGATCCTTATGTTTTGCGGTTCATATAATTTATCACCTCTTGACATATGTGGAAGACATTAGATGATTAAGATAATGGTTGTATTAATGAAATGAAGATTTAAGTTTATAATCTGTACCTTTGTTTGTGCAAAGTGAACATTTAAGTTTATGATTATTACCTTAAGTTAAAATCGAAAAAAAAAAGAAAAAAAAAGATGATTGATTATCAGAATAGTGACAGATAAAATATACGTAGAATCTGCTATACACTAAGTAAGATTATTGTATTGTTAGGTTTTGGTTTTCTTAGAAGTTTTTAATCATTTATAAGTGTTGATATAGATTAACGTTAAAATTTGCTAGTGACAAGGACATACTTATGTGTGACATTATGTTGACCTTAAATGTAAGATACTTCTAAAATTTCAAGTGACTTTATTTTTGTTGTCAATTATTTAGTATCTATAGTTGGCCTATTTCGATAGCTATAGCAATTTGATTTTAGTTTACTCGAGTTAATATAAATAACATCATTGATGATGACTTCAACATTTCATGGTGGGATGGACACGTATACATTATAAGCTTGGTAAATAGGATGAATTAATGAAGTAAAGTTTTGATTATTTAGATGTTGTGAGTGTGATCATATGTAAACAATATGATGTAGAAATGTATTAACCCTATTGTTGACATGTGCATGTCAACTTTAGCTTGTTGCCTTTTGGAGAACTATAAATTAGGAATTATGTTTGATTGTGATAATATAAGTTCTAATGAAATAACCTTAAGATATTGTTATTATTATCTAGGGATTGTCAAGCTGTGATATATATATATATATATATATATATATATATATATATATATATATATATATATATATATATATATATATATATATATATATATATATATATATATATATATATATATATATATGTTTATTTTTCTAACCAAGAACTGCGACTTCCGAGAGTAAGTCGACTCCAAGGGGGGGAGTATGTAGTACCCATCCCATAACTTTAATTTACTTGCATAACGACTTTTAATATTTTGTTAAGAAATTTAAGTGGTCACTTAAGCTATATCAACAATGATATATTAAGCTTATACTTCAAATTTGAATCCTTAAAATAGATAAATTTTAGACCTTGTAAAGATATATCCAATAGACTTAGAACAAATATTTTGTTTTAAGAAGAATCACGTTGGACATAATTAATTACAAATGTATCTTTGACAATCTAATTATTATTACATCCTAAGGTTAGGAATTTAATTTTGTTTACTGTTATCGACCACTTTATTAAGCTAATAATTTTATTAGTTATAAGAATGGGATGCTAGATTTTAGGAATGTTCTAAGAAAGTTAATGATTCTACATGTCTATAACTTAATGAATAGATGTTTATTTTATAGAAGTGTTATCTTTTTAAATAGTGCATAGATATATTCTCTAATCATGTTACCAGGTATGATAAATCGATTTGGCTTGTAAATTTGAGATATTGAGAACCAAACGGGATTCATTAAGTATCTGGTAAATACGATTCTCTATTATTTAAAGATGAGAATATTATGAGAACTATATAATTGAGAGATAATTAGATCAGTTAAATTATTAAGTATATTTAGATTTGATCTACCCTTAAGGGATTAATCTTAGCCATTTGATTTTTATGATATCAATAGTTTTATTATCAATCATGACGATAACCTTAATCTAGCAAATTATCTTTCAGCAATCAGTTAGTTACTTTTCGAGTTATTAATATATACTTCTTTATTAATAGATTATTCAAACTCTTAGTTGACAATCTTATTGGTTAAACATTGCAACATGAAATCATTTAATTAGTAAATTTAAAAATGTTTAGCAATAAAAGATTTTGCTAAGAAATGATCATTGAATTGTCTAGACGAAACTCATTTATATTGTTTAATTATTTTTTAAAACTGAAATTAGGGGTATTAGACCTTGAATATGATATATCTTTTGGACATAGATTAAATATTGTATTTAAACCACTTTAGAAGATAATTAAATATTAATATATGACGAACAACCTAACTATTTATCCTAAGGTTAGGTGGCCTTAGAAAATCAATCAATTTTAAACTGGTTACTTAGTAATGGATAAATTATTTAAAAGACTTAATAGTCTAATCAATTATTGTATATAAAGTTTTAGAGTTAAAAATGAAATTTATAAACATCTAATTATTACAACCCCTGTACCGCAAGCTGTTCTACATCATCTTCTCGTTGATCTTCACGATTAGCATCAACTAGGGAAGTGTGCCAGTGATTGGATAAGAAACTACCGCACCAAGAATTTATGCAGAAGGCTGACAGCGAAAAGATGGGGGGGCCTTATCGGCCTGACTTTGCAGTGAATAGTTGATGTGTTTAAGTGTGCCACCAATGAAGAAATGCGTGAGGATGAAGACCATGTCCTCTGACTAATGGAAAGGAATGGAGGGCTTGCTAACTGCTACGGATGCAAAGAAAGTAGCTACACAAAAGATATAATATATCATAGTTGGAGGAGGTGCAACGGGAGGTACTCTCGCTGCAACTCTCTTAAAAAATAGAGTCTATTTTTCAAGTGGAGCTGCGATGTCTAATCGGAAGGGGGATCACATTTCTTCCATACCATCCCATGCTGTCAATGAATGGGATGATGCTTTTTTTCAATCTGTGGAGACGCCATACGAAGAACTAGAATACCGTGAACGTGCTCAAACACTTGTGAAATAGGTCAAATTTTTGTTAAAAAAGAAATGCAGAATGGAAATGGCGATCTAATCGAGTGGCTTGTGATGGTTGACGCACTGCAATGCCTTGGAATAGATTGATATTTTAAGGCTGAGATTAAAGAAGCTCTTGATTTCATTTATTGCTGTGTTGTCTCCGATTTGTTCATTGCCATGTAACTCTGCTGTGGGAGGAAGAGAAGCAGAAGGAATGCTGGATTTTACCCTTAACAGATCTCCATTAGATAAAGTCTGGTCTACTATTTTATCTTGGCACTCTGACTACGCTAAAATAATAGAAGTAATTCCCATTGTTTCGCTTTGAATTGGAAGCATTTTTATGTAGTGAAACCCAGGGAGATCGCTGAGGATTTTCAAATAATGAAGAATCTGTATGTGGAAGCAGTGCTGCTAGTGGATTTGAATAAGAATACACCGTGGTACAGTATCCAGATTCTGGACAATAGTGCACCTTGTTCATTCTGCGATGACCTATCACTTTTTCCATTGGAAGAAGGGCACTCCTTTTTCAGAAGATCAGGGAAAAGATCATTCGATAGCTATGGAGGAAGTCTGAGGGTCATCACACCAAAGTGTGGCCTGAAGGAATATATTTTCCATCTGACATGCAATTACGACAAATAAAATGAGTGTCTTCAGCCATTGATTAAGGGAACCGAGTTTAACAATACTGCCTTGGATCACTAGAGAAAATGGTGATATATGTTTCCATTAGGCACCTGATTTGTGGAGGCTATGATGAAAAATGCAGAGGGAAAGAGTGCTCAGGTAGCAGCTCCAACTCTAGACAGCCACAAGAAACTGCTTGTCATATGCTGATGTATTGCCCCAAAACCGGTCACCAACAAAAGCCACCGAATTCTACTAGAGCCAATGCAGAAGTGGGTTTTTAATGTGTGTCAAGGAGTTAGGGAAATGCTCTAGTCACCAAGTAAGTAACGTCACCCACCTCTATAGGATTGCAATTTTGCATTCATGATCGTTAGTATTAGGGATTACACTCTCAGGAAAATGAAAGATTTAAGGGTTATAATATTTTTTTTACAGTATTATCCTAATCAACATAAATATAAAGGATCACCTTATAATGATTTACAATGATATATTATAATCATTATTAATCTTGATCACTATTAAAATAATATATTAAATATTAAAACTTCGATTAAAGATATATAGTTGATTTATTATGCTTTAGAACGTTAAGTTAAAATATAGAGACTGGAATTAATTTATTACAATTTAGCTAGATTTGAAGAGAGCTAGAATTGATTTGGGTATTTGAATAGAATTTCTAAATTTATATTAAATAAATTAACTATTATTGTGGTCTTTTAAGATTGGTATATGTTTGAAGAATTATTGGATAAATTAGCATTTGTATTGGTATTATAAGTTAATTTTAATATCCTTCTAGAGGATTAATTAAACTCATTTTGGAAACTAGAAGCTTAGTTTAAAAAGAATTTGGTTCATATAGACATAGATGCTAATGAGAGAGGATTTATAAAGAGATAATCTTTGATTATTAATTTAAGTTTATTGGTTGGAATTAAATACTTATTTCATTAAGACTTTATCAAAATTATTATGCTAGAATTGAGAACATTGAATTAATTTAGAAGGATTAAATTAGGAATTGGGAGATTGAATGATTGATTTGCTTATTTCTATTCAGTAAAGGATAAATATTTTAATGAGGAGATGTGTGCAAAGAGAACACATGTTAAGGGTGAAAATTGGACAACTAGAATAATAGGTAGTGGAGCTTTAATTACAGTTGAAAGTCTTAGTTGTTTATAAACTAATAAGTTTCGTATAAATTTGATTGAAATTAGCTTGTGTTAACCTTAAGACTTTATGTGTCAAATTAAAGTAATGACCTTGAGTTAAGATGCAAGACACCATTGTTAGTGTCCCTGTGATTTTTATAGTTTTTCTAAATTGTCAGTTATGTGCCTTTTTATAGGAGCTAGAATTTTAAATATATATAAAAGGCTAAAATTGAAGTATATTGGAAATAAGGTACATGTGGCAAGGTGACGAGTAAGGCATTTTAAGATAGATGCATTTTGGGAAGTAACTATTATATGTTTAGTTTGTAATGATGTAAAATTGTATAGAAATTTATCAATTTACTTGCTTATTTGAAGATAAATGTGTTGTGAGTAAAGAAATGATTTATGTCAAGTTATTTGTTCTAGGGGGTTGGGAATTTTGAATGTGGATGAATGGAAGTGTTTGATGTATGAGTTTACATTTCTCCTTTGGCTCCCCATGGTTGGTCATGGAGGCAGCTTTGATCTTGTTTCGTTGTGGTGTTTTAGCTCCCATGGTTGGTTGTGGTGAGAGCAAGCACTTTTTTGTTTTCTTTTGTCATTGGATTTGGGTTGTATGCTCTTGGCTCACTCACCCATGGGAGGGAAGAATAACCAAAGGGGGGGGGGGGGGGTGGTGTGGAAAGTGAAGCAACTCCATGTGCAGAGTCTCCTCCATGTGTGGGGAAGGATGAAACTTGGGTGAGTGATTTTCCCCAAGTAACCTTGCATTTAGCCCATGAGGCATTGGGGGGTATAAGGAGGGAAGATTGGTCCATGTGTGGCCTTGTTATGATAATGTGGTTATTTAGGTCCATGTGTGGCCTTGTTTTCATGCAATGGTTATCTCCATGGGTTGTCCACCCACACCCCACAAAAGGAGTACTTGGAATTCCTTAGTTTCACCCTTGAGGGAATTTTGGGTTTGCAATTTATGTTTCTTGTGAGTGTTTTGTGTTTGATTGTGTGTATCCCATGTTTAGGTTCATTTGATGAACCCTCGAGCCATGTTGTAAATCTTGGATCTCATGATGTCACCCTTGGGTGTTAGGTTAGATACTTGTGTCTTTTTATGTGTCCTTGCTTTTCTGAAAGTGTTAAATTAGTGGTATGAGATCCAAGTACCGAACTACGAAGACTCTATGCGTGACGTAGGCAAGGCCATATGGAGATGAGCCCCCGAGTCTTTAGGTCTAGCCCTTAGGTCTTCTTTTGCCTTTCTATATATTTAAACTTTCTTAGTTATAATTAATGAAAAGGATTACTATATGATCGAGTATATTGGTTAGTAATTTGATGTTGTAGACTAAGCAATGTAACATTTATTGTGCCCCATAATTGATATAATGTAGTAGCAATTGTTCTTTCACTAAGGTAACTAGAAATTTGGATTATGTTATTTAATCATGCTATATTAATGAAGCACTTATGTTTCTCTCTGATGTTGTATGACCTAGTTAATTAAATCTAGTATTCAAAAAAAAAATTGTTGTGATCTTTCATGCAAAAGTTTGGGATGACACTGATAAAATAATAATTCTGCTTAAGGGAAAGCTTTATGGACTCATGTCACCTGGATGAATTCAGAAGGGTAAAATATCAGAAACTTGTCCACTATTTCATGACAATAAAATGGCTTAAGTTGGGATTTGGGTCTGAATAGTATCTCCCATCTCTTACCATTGAGACTTTGTGATAGGGCATGCTCATCCTGGCAATTCAAGGAAGTTGATGCCTGGTACTTGAAAACTTACATAAAAGACAAGCATGTACATACACACATATATATAACAAGCAATGGTAGGGATTAGGACATCGTGTGGATCTCACTAGAAGGTAACTACGACTCTATCCCTCAACCATATCAAACACATCAAACAAGAAAAGTAAAAGCATACATGATAGCCATACACATGCAAGTATGGGGTAAGTAAAATCATAAACATAAACAACATTTTAAACATATAAATAATCCTCATCAAAACTAACATCATCTAACTGCAAATATATGATATCCCATAATTAGCCAATATCAAATCACCATGTAATGTTATACATCCAAAACCACATAATAAAACTGAAATAATCAACGCACACATAAAAGTGGCCTAAAAGAGTTTGGCAATATAAACTAAAAAATAAACTATGGGGTGGGCACTACAGTGATAACAATGAATGTCACTATCATAGCATCACTTTATCCTCTTTTTTTGTTTGAACACATTATTCTGTGATAATAAATAGCATTGTCCCTTGTCTCAAATTGTATAACTTTAACCATTTCATGGCATATGGCTGCTCTATTCTATGATTTATTTTATTTTGGATGAAATTAGTTTTCTTTTACTAATACTAGATATCATCTCCCTTTTTTTCAATCCTATTGGGTATGTATTTCTCATTTGTGACAATGAACAAATAACTTACTATTATAAATGATGAGTATCTTCTCAACAGGGTTGCAAACATGGACGTATTACTATTCTATCTTTATCAAAAGAATAGAATGTTGGGATCAATCATTGTGAGAGCCTATTTTGATCCACATGCTATGATGTTCATGATATTAGTTTAAAGTATTCAGTAATGAACATGATACCTATACTTGTATAGTGAACAAATGTGTAAAATAAAACAATACTTTTTTTATTCGATTTTTTTCTTTTCTTTCTAATATATTATGAGAGATAAGTATGTTTTTACTAATTTTTCATATGGATTGATGAGAAATCCTGAGCTCTAACCCCCCCTTCTCTCTCTTCTTGAAGGAAAACTTGGACATGGAAAAGCAACTTCTGTAGCGAGGAGTTGAAGATTCAACTATGCAACCACAAGATTAATTATTCATTGGGAAATGATGGATCTCATCCTCCTTCCATATGTTATTTTTGTATATGCATATTTATTTTTAATAATGTGCAATTTATTTATTCATACAGCTTGTGTGGGAAGTATTCTTTTATTTATGAATAAATAAAGTATTTTATTTGAATAGCTATGTGATTCCTTTCTTGTACTTGCATTTATGTTAATAGTGGAAATCACTCAATAACATATCACTCTTGTAATGAACAATCTAGAAGAATAAAACATAAACCCTGAGTTTTTAGTTTTAAACACCTTTCCAACTCTTACTTGATTAAGCTGGAGCGAAATTGGGTAACAAAAAGAAAGCAAGCATTTCTATCTATGTTCACCAGTTTTATTTCCTCTTTTATAAATGTTGATTTTTCTTATAGTGTCACCTTTAAAATTGCAATATTTATGTGCATCAATATTTCCAAAGAGGAGACATTTTGGAGGCAGAGATCGAGATCTCTATGGCTTAATCTGGGAGATAAAAATACTATATTTTTCCACTTAACATCCCTTAAGCATAAGGCTATCAACAAGATTCATTCTTTATCTTTGGAAAGAGGAACTATGTCAAAAGAGGAGGAAATCATAGAAGAAATGAAGGGGTACTTTGCTTCTATCTTATCCAAAGAAAAAAAGTTCATTTTGGAAGATCAAAATAAGTTGTTGGAATTCATCCCTTCTATTTTGGAAAAGTCTGCCAATGATAGTCTTAAAGCTATTCCTTCAGATAAGGAAATTAAAGAAGCGATTTTCTCTTTTGAATGAGAGAAATCTCTAGGTCTAGATGGGTTTTAGATGTTCTTCTTTCATAATTTTTGGAGAATTACAAGTAGAGATGTTTGTTTAGTTGTTAAGGATTTTTTTGGAACTAAAACTATTCTAAAAGAACTCAACTCCACCTTTATAGCTCTTATTCCTAAGAAATTGGGAGCTAATACTATTGATGGATTTAGGCCTATAAGCCTCTGCAACTCTTTGTATAAGATCTTGTCTAAGGTTCTTACTTCTAGAATTCTTAAAATACTGCCTATTTTAATATCTCCTCAACAGAATGGCTTTGTTATGGGAAGACAAATTCTGGACTCTATCATTGTTGCCCATGAGAATATTCACTCTCTAGAAGCTTCTAAAAAGTAAGGATTCTTGATGAAGTTGGAGTTTTCCAAAGCCTATGACAGAGTTGATTGGTTGTTCATGTCTAAAATTCTCATGTCTTTTGGTTTTGATAAAGGGGTAGTCAGATTGATCATGGAGTTGGTTACTTAGGTTTCTTCTTCTGTCATTGTGAATGGGGGTTCCTCTAACTTCTTCCATCCCTCAAGAGCTTTAAGGAAAGGAGATCCTATTTCCCCTATTCTTTTTTCTATTATGGCAAAGAGTCTTGGGAGATATATCAATAAATTGGTGAATGAAGGGTAGATAAAGGGTCTCCAACCTTCATCTTCTAGATTGAAGTTCTCTCATGAACAATTTGTGGATGACACCATCATGATGGGAGAAGCCATGGTCAAGGAATATAGGAAGATGAAGAAGGCTTAGATGACCTATACTAATGCCATTGTCCAACTAATTAATTGGGAGAAAAGCTCTTTGTATTTCAATAACACTCTTGAGGTAAGACAAAGGAAATTTTTTGCAATTATTGGTTATAAAATAGGAAAGCTCCCAGCTTCCTACCTTGGTCTTCCTTTATGTCTAAAACTAGATGATACCTTATAGAATAACTTATTAGATAGATTTCATCAAAAACTTGCTGGATGGAAAGGGGCCACTCTTAGCCAAGCTAAAAAAGTACAATTACTCAAGGCTACTCTGCAAAACCTTCTAGTGTATTCTCTTAGTCTCTTCAAAATCCCTCCAAAGTTTGCTGATCTAATTGAGAAAATTCAAAAAAGATTTCTTTGGTCAGGGGTAGAAGAGAAAAAAGGCTTAGTCTTATTGCTTGGGACAAGTTTTTTAAGCCTAAGAGATTTGGTGGTCTTGGAATAAGAAGTATCACAAACATCAATAAGGCTTTGTTGGCCAAACAAATGTGGAGGGTTTTTGAAGAGAAGAAAGAATGGAATATTATTTTAAAAAGTAAATACCTCTTATTCTCTTTAGAAGACTCTTTAATTAATTAGGAGGATATTCAAGGATCCTACATTTGGAACAACATTAGCAAAGGTAAAAATCTAGTAAGAAAGGGGGCCAGATGGAAGTTGGGAGATGGTAGGAAGATTAAATTCTAGGATGATAAATGGCTGAAAGATAGTCCTCTTAATGAGAACCAGGATTGGATGAATGCTATTCAGGTCTGTAGAGAGACAATAGCTAAAATGGTTTCTGACTATTGGGAAAATGATAAATGGGTTGATCTTGGTCTCATTTATGAAAATCTCAAGATTGTGAATATGCAACTCTATTCTTGGTTTATAAGAAATAATGAACAAGATGTTTTAGTGTGGGGTCCTGAGACCAGTGGTAAATTTATTTATTTTTGGTAAAAGGTTGAAGCCAAAATTTTATCAAGCATTTCAACAAATATACAAACCCCGCTCAGTGTAGGCACTGGTAGGGAAGAGCGGGGTAGAGAAACCCTCTAGCCTTGCCTGGGACCATAGTTCGGAATTTAATACAAAATAATTTAGAAGGGCATACCCTCCAAAAATAGGTACATGAGAGTTATATAACAAAAAATTCATGAGTAACTTCTCTATATCCTATCTGAAGTTATTCTTGTTTTGAAGATTCTTTCAACCCAATGACATGGTTGGGCTTTCTTCCATAGGCTGCCTTTGATTCTTTATTTCTTGAAATGACTATCCTTGCTTCTTTTGGTGATGAACAAGCTTTGAGCTAATATGTCCTACCCAGAAACAATATCTAGAAAATACTAGCTATGATCTTACCAATTTATCCAAATTAGAATAACCTTACTTCTATTCTTTTAGTAAGAATTATGTTACTAACCATGCTTGAAAAAGAAATAACCTCTTTAGTTAAGCTACCTGCCTTAAATTAGCTAGAAGAGTTAAATCAAAAAGAGTCTAAAACTTGTTTAATAAGCCATATCCTTATCCAAGCTAATTTGGCCTCATTTAAGATGAAATTAGATAGTCATAAATAGAGAACCTTAAAAGCATCATTATAATCCTACAAATGCTGATAATGGGATGAAACTAAACATAGTAGTTGTCCTTATGAAAGAAAATAAATAAAATATTGAAAACATGGGAAAAAGAACCACTTATAGGCTGCATAAGGTGAGTTAGCCTTGTGACCAAAAGGGAATCACAGGATGATGCATAAGATCTACCTAGTAATCGCTTACCTGAAGTCGATGCTTATATACCTATATATCAACTTAAAAATTAGCGATCTTGTCAGGAAGATTTTATCAATTACTAGTCTTTCAGATATGCTTCCAATGTAACCAAACCGTAGGAAAAACCAGAGAGAGAGGAGATATCTAGCCTGCAATCAATACCAGAGAGGAAGTCTTGAAGGAGATATCTCAGCTTCAAAAGAAGTGATTCCTAGAAGATTTCATCAAAGGATGGGCTTGGTGAGGTTTATTTGGATTTAACGAATCTATCCATACCTAACAGTAGGAAATACTAGAGAGGATGTCTTACCCACATTAAATACCTAAAAAGAAACTCCCCCGCGAGATGTAAGATTGCATAGGAGGTTGAGACTGAAGTTAACCCAAAGCCTACGTACTATTATTAATACTAAAAAGAATAACTTTGCACCTATACCTAAAGTAGATGTACTTATATCTGAAAAAACTACCCGCTCATCCTTAAAAAGACCAGGGCTACCTAACTACCAACAAGAGTCTAAAGATTCCTGTGCTATCTGGACTTGTCAGATGCTCACCTAAACAAAGGAATATAATTTTAAAATGTAGGGGAATGAATCATAAAATGTCAAACATCCCTACTTAGTGATGAAGTGAAGTGCAAAGATGATAAATCCATAAACACCAAGTGGTATTTTTAGCGTAATATAGCTAAGTATCTCTAATGGTTTTGCATAACATGAATAGGAAGGTGGAAAAGGTAAATTCTTGTATTATGTTTTTTAGAGTGATGTTTATACTACAAAACTAATTTAGAGTGATGTTTTTTAATGCTTCTTATGGTATAATTTGATTCCCTTTAAAATCCTATTATATCACCTTTGGCCAATTTTGATCTTAATATAATTATCCTCAGGGTGCCCCTTGATCTCTCTATCCTAGAAAGGCTGCATTATGACTAAGATCCTAGATAGCATATCGATACTAAAACTAAGTTTTTTCAAGCACTTTAAAGTGAAAATTTTCTTAGAGGAACCCAATATTTAGATTCATTTTCTTGAAAGAAGTACCTGTGTCTTCCCCATCCTATAATAAAACATACTTTCATTCTAGCTAATCTAGCTAATCTTGAGCCTAGGCTATATCTAAAGAGATTCATATCGTACTTACAAAAAGAAAAGTTAATTATTGTAGATACCAATTTTAAGTAATTCTTGTCCTATGACAGAGAGAACATTATGGTTAAGCATATTTGTAAGAAATGAATTGATCCAAAATAATCCTTCTTGGAAGGTCATTATAAATACAGAAGCATTGTCCTTATCCATACTGTTTAGGCATCATAACCAGGCTAACTAAGAGTAGCTAGATCATAAATTGACTATGGGAATAAATAACAGAAAAATCACACAAATATAAAAATGATAGCTAAAAGATTAATGATAATAAAGGCAGTACTCCCAGAACTCTAAACTTTCCCAGAAGAATCTTCAAAAAAAAATCCGTTTAGAGGAATTACCAATCTAGGATGAAAATAGGATTTACTTGGTAATCACTTACCTGAAGTCGATGCATATATACTATGTTTTGACTTCAAGATAACTGATTGTTGAGGAAATTTCAACTGGAGCTATCCTTTCAAAGACAATCTACAATAAAGAAATAGATTATCTACGGTATTGATGTTGAAGGAAGAAATACAACACCATCCATTTCAAGACTATCTGAAAGCTGGAGGTGTATCTAGATTCTCTTATACTAGGCTGATAAAGACATTGATTAACCAAGGGAATGGAGTCTATTATTTAAACAATAATTGCCTAAAATTAATAGTCTTATTTCGCCAGTTGTTGGATTTCTGAGGCCATTCCTTACCAACTATATCTGCAAAGATTCTTTAGATTGAGCCTAACTATTTTCAAAGGCTACAGGTGTGTTTAGATTCCTTAATATCCTAAATTTTTTAGATGCTGACTTGCCCTAATTATTCTTAGTTAAGTAATTGAGGCCATTTTGAAAAATATACACCTATCCCAAAAGGACAAGTTCTGTTAAATCTAGACAATAATCTCCCTTCGGTGGGAAATATCCAAGAGACGTTAACTAAACATAGAGTTGCTTTAATCATGATTGTAGGACAATAGAAGATTCAAAAATACTTGTGAATAAACCTTCCATCTTACAGAGTTCCTTTGTAAGACACAAAATGACCATGCTAATGAATCAAATCAGACAAGTAGAAAAGGATGCCTAGATTGGACAAAATAGGATTTAATTATACATAAGCTACAGGCCTTGATCTGTAAGCTTATTGCTTGAAGGGTATCGATAAATCCATGTTTAAAGCTTACATTTCGATAGAAACATCTTTCAAAATTTTTATGGTTTCCCTCTTAAGTGTACGCTTGAACTGGCGGGTACTATTTACAACCTTGAAGTTCAGCCTTAATCTTTATTACATTAACAAAAAGAGATATGAAGCAACAAATCAACTAGAATATGAAGGGTCAATTACAAAGGATATAAATCCAGAAATAAAATGTAGTGTACTAAGAAGGATCCTTTGATGTCCTTTATGGTAGGATGACTAATTTAGGCTCCGTTTGAGGACTCTAATGACATCATCGATGCTTTATCTTCCTTCACCACCTTCAACCTAATGTCATCCTCTGTGATAAATTCAGTCATCTAGTTCCCATCTGGAGAAGATCTAACATGGATGAAATACAGAAGGAAATCCAAGTTCCTTCTTATGGATGGGGTTTCTTCTAAATACCGGTCCCAATCTTCCTGTTAGGATTAACAAGGTAGAAATAACAATTATGTGCAAATATAACTAATATCAGAAAATAATAAACCACACAGAATAGAACATAATGGCACACAGATTTAACATGGTTCACCCAATCCCTGGGCTACGTCCACCAACAGCGAGTCCAATATTATTATTATCCAGTGATTACAACCTGATTACAATCCGTAATCCCTTACAGCCCAACTCTGCCGCAAGTACTAAAATCATACTTCATAAAAATCCCTAACCCTAAGCCATATTATACAATATTTTTTCCCGCTTTAGGGTTAGAATGAGTTATAAGTAGTCGGCCCAAATAACCGAAAAAAGTAGTCGGCCTCAAAAAAATTTTCCCGAGGTCGGGAGGAAAAGTGTACAGTACTTTCCTGGATAGTACTTTCCTGATTAGTCACCACAAGCTAACAATCTCCCACTTGGTGACTGATCAGTATCCACACTATACTAAAAAACCTCCCACTTGGAGACTGATCCTGTAGCAATACCGCTACCCACATGAGGCTCCCACTGGATTGAACCACCTTGGACTCAGTTGTTCCTTTATTTTGTTCAGTCTAAAAGACCAACTGAAGCTGAACATGAGTTCAACTTCTCCCTTGTTACTACCTTGGTAAACATATCTGCTGGATTATCATCAGTATGAATCTTTTCCAGCCTTAACTGTCCATCATCCAAAACTGATCGAATGAAATGGTACCGCAACTGTATGTGTTTTGTCTTTGAGTGCAAAGCAGAATTCTTTGCAAGATGAATGGCACTTTGGCTATCTGTATGTAGAAAATTATCCTTTTGTGGATGTCCCAATTCTTCCATGAAGAATTGAAGCCATATCATCTCCTTGGCTACCTCTGTAGCAGCAACATACTCTGCCTCTGTAGTGGATAAAGTAACCACCTTTTGTAGTCGAGAAATCCAACTCACTGCTGTCCCACCAACAGTAAATATATAACCTGTAGTACTCCGCCTGCTATCTATATCTCCTGCCAAATCTAAGTCAACATAGCCTTGTACAGTAGTAGTAGAACCCCCAAAGTGTAAACACTTACTGGATGTGCCTCTCAAATATCTGAGAATCCATTTGACTGCATTCCAATGCTCAATACCAGGGTTACTCATATAACGGCTAACGACTCCCACTGCGTGTGCAATATCTGGCCTAGTACATACCATAGCATACATTAAGCTCCCTACAGCTGAAGCATAAGGTACCTTAGACATTTTAGTCTCTTCTTCTGGTGTCTTGGGACACATATCCTTAGTCAATTTCAAATGACCAGGCAAAGGTGTGCTGACAGCTTTGGCATTTTCCATAGAGAAACGTTGCAACACCTTCTCAATATAATCAGCCTGAGATAGAGACAATTTCCTATTTTTCCTATCTCTACAAATTTTCATACCAAGGATTTGTTTTGCTGCCCCCAAATCCTTCATAGCAAAAGATTTTTCTAACTGTTGTTTCAACCCCTTAATGTGATCCATGTTAGACCCAGCTACAAGCATATCATCAACATATAAACATAAAATAATGTAGCTGTCATCATCCAACCTCTTAAAATAAACACAATGGTCAGAATGACACCGACTATATCCATGCCCATTCATAAAAGTGTCAAATTTAATATACCATTGCCGAGGTGCTTGCTTCAAGCCATATAAACTTTTCTGTAATCTGCACACCAAATTCTCCTTACCCTTGACCTCAAATCCTTGTGGCTGAACCATATATATTTCTTCATCCAAATCACCATGAAGAAAGGTTGTTTTAACATCAAGCTGCTCTAAATGCAAATCTTCAGTAGCCACAATACTTAAAACAGTACGAATAGAAGTCATTTTAACAACTGGAGAAAATATCTCATCAAAATCAATACCATGTTTCTGTGCAAATCCTTTTACAACTAATCTGGCTTTAAATCTTTTCATACCTCCATCCTCTTCTTTGATCTTGTAAACCCATTTATTCTGTAAAGCCCTTTTACCTGCAGGTAACTTACATAAATCCCATGTCTGATTTTTCAGCAAAGAGTCCATTTCATCTGTCATGGCAGACTCCCATTGAAGCTTTGTATCCACCTGCACAGCTTCATTATAACATTCAGGTTCACCAGCATCTGTTAACAGAATAGAAGACAAAGATGGAGAAAATCTTTCTGGAGGTCTACTTAGCCTTGTTGACCATCTAACACTCACTGGGGTGTGTGGTATTTGTTGTTGCTGTTGTTGCGGAGCATAAGGAACGACTGGAACATGAACTTGTGGAGTATAATCTAGTACTACATAGTCATTTTCTTTCTTCTCATGCTGCAGTAACAGATCTTTGTACAATACTTTCTCATTGAATATGACATCCCTGCTTCTTACAATTTTATGATTTTCAAAATCCCAAAGCCTATAACCAAATTCATCAATGCCATACCCAACAAATACACATTTCTTTGACTTAGCTTCCAGCTTGGTTCTATTTTCAGAATCTATAAGTGCAAAAGCTTCACAACCAAAAGTTTTGAGAAAAGAATAACTCACCTTCTTACCACTCCATGCTTCCTCTGGAATACCACAGTCCAAAGGAGTAGAGGGGCTTCTATTGATTAAATAAATAGCAGTGTTCACTGCCTCTGCCCACATATTTTTGGGCAGCCTAGCATGCAACCTCATACTCCTTGCACGCTCCATTATTGTCCTGTTCATGCGTTCAGCCACTCCATTTTCTTGTGGAGTCCTTGGTACAGTTTTCTGCCTACGAATACCATTAGAGGAACAATATTCTTCAAATTCTGTGCTGCAATACTCACCACCATTATCAGATCTGAGACATTTTAACTTTTTACCAGTCTCAGTCTCAACCAAGCATTTCCATTTCTTAAAAGTTTGAAATACATCAGATTTCTGTCTAAGGAAATAAATCCATACTTTTCTTGTTGCATCATCTATAAATGTAACATAATACAGAGAGCCACCAAGGGAAGATACCTGAGCTGGTCCCCATACATCTGTATGCACAAGCTCTAATCTCTCATTTTTCTTTTCCTTCCCACTCTTCACAAAACTAACTCTCTTTTGTTTTCCATAAACACAACTTTCACAGAAATCCATATTGACACATTTCAGACCAGGTAAAACTTTCTTTGAATGAAGTAATTTCATACCTTTTTCACTCATGTGCCCGAGTCTGTTGTGCCACAGTGCTGTGTCAAAATCTACAGCAACAGTTTGATGTTCTTCCTGCTCAACTGCAGCCACTGTTCCTGAGCATTCATTATCTTCTGAAACAATTAAAGTAGAAGGAACAGTATGACCTGTACAAAGATATAAGGTGCCTACTTTCACACCTTTTGCTACTACTAAGGAACCTTTTGAAACCTTCCAATTTTTATCATTAAAAGTAACTGTGCAACCCTCATCACCCAGTTGCCCTGCTGAAATTAAATTCCTACTCAGCCTTGGAACATGTCTTACCTCTTGTAGTAGCCAATGATTCCCATTCTGCAACTTAATCTTAATTTTTCCCTTTCCAACAATCTGACAGGGTTCATTATCTCCCAAATAAACTAGCCCAAAATCCCCTTGGACATAATCAACAAAATAACTTCTATGGGGTGTAGCATGAAATGAAGCCCCAGAATCTAAAACCCATGAATCATCAATACTTTCTAAGGACAAGAGCAAAGCATCCTCCTCAGATTTGTTACTTACCACATTTGCCTCCTTGTTTCCATCATTTTTGTCTCCTTGATCTTTCTTCCGAGACCAACAATCTTTCTTCTTATGACCTGGTTTTCCACAGTACCAGCAATCATTTGGCCCTTTAGATTCATACCTCTTTCCCTTTGATTTTCCTCTTGATTTCCCACGATTTCCAGAGTTGTTTCCTCTATCTCTTGTTCTGCCTCTGCTTTCTGTGTTCAATACACTACCCGATGTGGATGCCCCTGAGCTTTTCCTACGAATTTCTTCACTCAATATAACACCAATAACATCATCATACTTTAGGGTATTAGAACCAGAAACAGAATTACTAACAGCCATTACCAAGCCATTCCAGCTTTCTGGCAAAGAACACAAAATCAAGAGAGCCCTAACCTCTTCATCAAAAGTAATTTTAACTGAGGTTAATTGACTTGTAACTGTATTAAACTCATTCAAATGATCAGTAACTGATCCACCTTCTACCATTTTCATATTAAATAAACGCTTCATAAGAAATACCTTGTTTGAAGCTGAAGGCTTTTCATACAACTTCGCTAGGGTTTCCATCAGATCTTTAGCTATCTTTGCTTCAGTAATATTGAATGCCACCGATTGTGCCAGGCATAGACGAATACTCCCCAGTGCCTTCCTATCCAAAATATCCCAATCCTCCTGAGACATTGATTGCTCTTTCTTGGCTACTCCCTCTAATGGCCGCCATAGATCCTTCTGATAGAGATAATCCTCCATTTGCATCTTCCATAACTGGAAGTTCTGCCCATTAAACTTATCAACCTTCAGCCTACCCTCTTCTGCCATTTCTCCCACTTAACCGAGAGACTCTCCCACTAACTCGTGAGACCTGCTTCAGAGAATAGATGAAAGAACGAATGAAATAACCTCGCTCTGATACCACTTGTTAGGATTAACAAGGCAGAAATAACAATTATGTGCAAATATAACTAATATCAGAAAATAATAAACCACACAGAATAGAACATAATGGCACACAGATTTAACGTGGTTCACCCAATCCCTGGGCTACGTCCACCAACAGCGAGTCCAATATTATTATTATCCAGTGATTACAACCTGATTACAATCTGTAATCCCTTACAGCCCAACTCTGCCGCAAGTACTAAAATCATACTTCATAAAAATCCCTAACCCTAAGCCATATTATACAATATTTTCCTGGATAGTACTTTCTTGATTAGTCACCACAAGCTAACACTTCCATCTCTAGAATAGGAAATGTAGAGACATAGCCCTGGTTGACAATTCTTTTTTTATAATCTCTGGATCTGGGAATGGATAAATCCATTCAAATACTATTAAGCGCTTTGTTTAAATCCACTAAGTACTTTTTCTTGAAGACTCTTCTACAGAGATTTCCAATAGCTTTAACATCAGGGTCCACCTGTAGAGCTGAGGCTATAAACATAGCTGGAATATCTGAGTTGACCCTATGTCTATTAGTGTTTCCTAAGAATTCCTCACTTAGGATAACCGAAATTGCCCTTACTATAATATTGTATTTAATCAATAGAATTTTCTTAATTCTTTTCAATGAAATTGTCCCTTCAAAGGTTATTTTCTTGTTAGAGAATCTCAATTTTATTGGCGTCGCCATTTGTTTGAGGAGATGTTATAGTTAATGGGAGAACCTCACCTCTATATATCAAGTTTCTTGGTAACATTTTCCAAAGGTAAAATAAAACATTGGTGGAATAGCAACAGAAAACTCTTCGTTACCTCTTTTATCTCTTAAGGATGATTTTACCTAAATATTTTGCGCTAGCTTCCCCTGAATATATTTGATTTAATGTTTGCCTAAAATGATAGTCCAATCCACTAAAGTTTTATCGATTATTGCTGACAAAGACCCAAATAAAACCTATAATGATTATGTAAATATATTTTGAAATACATTTTGTATTAATGTATATTTATAATTCTGAAATAACCGAGCTATAGTATTTTATACTAAACTATGATATTGCTTACCAATATATGTGCCTATTTATGAAAAGTTCTGGGAGGTAGTTCTTTAGATGCATTATGACAAAGTTTTAGACTTATCCATTTTACCCTTCCTAACTAATACCAGAACTTGAGGGAGCCCAGTTATTCAGCCAAAACTTGATGCAAGAAATAATTTATGATAGTTTCTAGTCGAACAAATCTATATACTAATTAGTGAGCATATGACAATTTAGACCAAATTATGTATGAAAGTAAAGGATACTCAAAAAGAAAGAAGAATAAAATCTAACTTATTAGTGCAATCCAATAAATGGCAAAGCCAATTGAGATACAAGCCAAAACAGGGGAGATAGAATTACCTTTGGGCATTGATCTTCTAATCTTAAGCATGCTGGTGAGTTAAAACAAATCTATGGGTAAAATTTTATCTTATTCCATTGAAGAAAAGGTACCAAAGCAATTCTACCAAATCTTCCTATCCTTAGTTCATCATCCAAACTAGGTATGTTTAGGGGACAAGGAGAAACGTCCTCCCCAGTGAATCTCTTCTGGGAATAAACCTAGCTAATGCTAAGGATTCAATATGAAAATATAAGGTTAGATCCTTAATACTTAAGTGACTGAGAACACCGTCAATGAGATATTAGTAATTCCCCTACTCTTTAAAGAGGTCCCATAAGTCCTAAATAGCCTAGGGGTGGTTTTCCTAAGATTAAGAACTGAAAACCTTGTAACCAAGCATGGTTGGGTTTTAAAAACAATCTGGGTTAAAGAGGGAAGCCAGATTATTTTGAAAATTTTCCCATCTATCTATGATTAAGAGATATACATTTGAGTCTATCATTGGAGATAATATAATACTGTTTCTAGGATTGAAAAAATGAATGTAGAGAACATATTTATTATCGGTAGGTAGATCATATGCATCCATTGCCCTTCTTATACTAGGGTTAGAGTACCTGACATATCAAAATAGTTGAATAAAAATCATCAATTATTATTTTATTTGACCATTGATAAGCATTTCTTAATATTCTAAGAGACTAACATATTCATTGAGAAGCACACTTATTTTAAGATATAGCATAGTCTTCTTTCAATAAGTCTTTCTTAAGTTGTAATTTATTGATCAGGGAGCTTAGAGCTAACCTATCTAAATAACATGTATATCCTTTCAAAGATTAAGTAATGAGGAACTACAAAGTTTATAAAGATTCCCGGGGCATGTTTTAGTTTTAGCTGGAATTAGTATTCTAATAAAAGAGAAGCCTTTGATTAAACTAGTAAAGGGTTAGCCTTTGCTTATTATTGTAGTGCTTTATTTCAATAGTAAAGAATCACTCAGATAGATTATAGGGTTTCTACCTTATGGACAGTTAAAAATTTGGTAGCAGAGGATTAGGTGACCTTATACGGCTCCTAAAATGCAGAATTAAAGACTAGACCCATGGGATAAAATAAAGATCTAGGGACTAACCTGCAAGAATATAATAAGTACTATGCTAGAATTAGAATAAACATTTGAAAATATAAAACATAGGGTGTCCATCACTGTTATTGTCTTCCTTACCTTAAACCAGTATTGTGTCATAATAACATAATTACATACTTAAAAGGACCATTTTTTGAGAGTTCAAAAAGAAATACTATTATCTATATTCTTAAGTCTTACTTTCCTTCTAGTCTTTTCGGATGATATTGCAACACCAAGAGGCATCCTTCTTTTGCAAGATGATGATTTCCTCTTGTTTTGCCTTGTAATCCCTTGAGGATCTCTTAATCAAAGGAGCTATATAATCTTGATGTTTCTTGATGATTCCTCATCCATTTCAACTAGGACTTCAAACCCTTTCGCTCACCAATAATCGAGGACTTCGTCAAGGTCTACTTCCTCCTTGAGTACTGTGGCGATGAGGAAGTCCAGATTTTTCCTCATTGAGGGCCATACCTTGTCAAACTTAGCTTCATCTTTGAAAAAAAGAATTGGAATCCTTTGGAAGCTAGGGATGGAAGGAAGGACCTCCATATCCATATTCATATACAATTCTGGAAACGGAATGGTGAGATCTTTGTCAATACCGTGAACTGCTTTCTCTAGGCCTAGCAAAAATTCATCCTTAAAGATTTCTTTGGCCACTCTAATGAATCTCTCTTTAGCAGTTCCATTGAAGGTCGCTAATGCTATGAAGAGTCCAATCACATGCCCATTCACTCATACTGTAAAATCATTGTCGAAATGCTTCTCACCGAGTCCTTTAATCAGAGCCCTGCAAATCATGTCCAATAAAGGCTTCAGGATTATGTTCCATCTTTCTGGCCTCATCGTCCCTTGAAATGCCATTTGATGATTCTCCTTTTTATGGAAGGTGATTATCCTAGACTCCATTGATGCATAAAGACTCAGAGCGAAGCTATCCCTATATAATCTTGTTGTTGAAGAAGACAACAATTCTATTTCCTCGTTTAAGCCCTACAGAGCCGATAAATGCTCTTGGTGAGTTCGGATTAATTATGAGGTGATGGAAGGGAAAATGTAAGATTACGATTCATTTTAAATCACCATTAATGCGTACTTTGCTGCATAGAGACAATTTTTGCACATTTTATTTGGGAGATAGTGCTTGGTTCTTAGAGCTAAGAAAGGTGACAAGAGCATAATCATATATAATAATTATAGGGGGATCTTAACATGAGATGGCGGTGCCTAGTTGAGTATGTTTTTACATGGGTGAAATATCTTTATTGCTTCTAACTAATGAAATGTGATTATTCTACATAAAATTCAATCTCTACTTAGGCTCGCAAGATTATAACTCTAAAGGGATAATTGTAAGTTAATAGGGAAGATGCTAAAGCTAGGAGGTAAAAATGTTTATTTAAAAAAGTTTAGCCCCCATTAATAACTATAATGAAGCTTAAACTTGAGAAGCAATAATCTTGCTAAGTCCTTGAGGGTTTCTATCGAATTAAAGAGCTAATAAAGAAACAAATTCCTAGGTAACCAATCTTAGGATTCTAATGAGTGGATCCAAGAAGTGAGTTTTGGGAGGTTTTTTAAGAAGGATAGGCTATATCTATCCCTAAGATAGCCAATTCATCTGCTCTCTTGAACCTTCCTCAATAAATGTGATTGATGGAGATTTCATTAAAAATTTTACATAGGGTTAATGTTTGCGTTAGAGGTGTATTCATTCTTCGATTGGGAATTGTCCCTATCTTTAGTATATAAATTATTAACACAAAGTCCCCTTCTATTTCAAGTTATGGTAGTTCATGGATGGATATTTTCTTAGACCTTGGTACAATTAAGAGAGTGTTGCCCAATAATTTGTGTCTATCCCTATGGGCTCTGCTCTAGAGATAATTACCTTCCCATCCTCAATGAATGTTACAACCTATACCCATAGTCCCAGGGTTACCTTTTGAGGCTCTGTCTAGGTTGATTTGAAAATGCTTTTTCATTGAAGGTGAAATTTTAATTAGTTCTAATGCTACCTCTTTAAAGGATTCTCTATCTATACCATTTAAGTCTATACCCTAATGTCCTCTTAATTCATGCTAATCCTGGGTAAGAATTGATGATTTCATCCATCTAAAATTAACCTAAGTTTTCTTAGAACTTAAAGAAGGCTATTGGAACTAGAGATTCTAGCCTAAGAGTGGAAGTTATTGTTATGACATAGTAATCCCATCTACCCCTAAATTAGCTAATTCATTTGCTCTCTTATTCCCTTCCCGATAAATATGATTAATTGAGACTTCTTGAAAGGTTTCACATAGAGTCATAGCTTGGGAGAGAAGGGAGTTTAATTTCTAGTTAGGAGTTTCACCTTTCCTTAGTGCATTAATGATGATTTCTGAATCCCCTACTATTTCTAATTTCTTTAATCCCAAGGAGGCACTTTTTTGAAGGCCTTTGACTAAAGAAAAAAGTTCTACCCAATTATTTATTTCAATTCCAATAGAAGTAGCAATTACTACTAATTCTTCTCCAGCTTGATTATGAATGTAGCATCCAATGTCTACAATCCCTGGGTTTCCCCTAGATGCCCCATCGAAGTTAAGCTTGTACCAGCCATCCCTTGGAGGTTTCCATTTGCATTTGTCTCTCTTTGATGACTTATTTTGTGAATTAGAACCTAGAAAAGGAGGGAGGGCTAGGCCCACCCATTTCCCCCTCATTTTACCATCCCAATGACTCATATTGAGATTAGTTTTTAGGTTTTTGGTTGTCCTATAATTCATATTTTCTATGATAGTGGCTTCTATTTTATTGCATAGTTGTTTCCATTCTAGTTTTTCTTCCTTGAAAATTCTTCTATTCCGTTCTTTCCAAATTTCCCATATTAAAATAGAGGGAAAAATAGTCCATAGGTTGGCATATATACTCCTTTTTTTTATGATTGGCCATGCTTGTAGCATTGTGCTAAGGGAATGAGGAAAGGCTAAAGACCATCCCAAGTTGCCTAGCAACCAATCCCAGCACTGATTTGTAAAAGGATAGTTGACGAAAAGATGGTCAATATCTTCTTTTCTCTTTTCACAAAGAGGACATCTACTGGGACCATAGAAGCCGAGTTTCTTAAATCTATCCATGGTTAAGAGTCTATAGTTCATTGGTATCCATGAGAAGAATATAGCTTTCACAGCACTCCTAGCCCCAACAAAGGTGGATAGGTAAAGTAGTTTTGGGCCTCTTATGATTCTGGACAATGATCTTATACCCATCCTTAGTATTGTATTCACTAGACTTAGATCCATCCCAAACTAGTGAATCTTTCAAGTTGTTTAAAGAAATATTTCTATTTTCTAGAATATCCATGATTGCTGCTTCCTTCGAGGATGAAATCCCAAAATTCTTTAAGGATTTCCAGACCCAATTATCCCCATTGAAAGTTGTGTAGTCTTTGAGAAAGATTCCATTCTTCTCCTTTAATAGATTAGTGAGGGAAGGGTTATTCAACTTCTTGAATATAATTTCATAACCTCCCCATGAATCGTCCCAAAATAGAATCTCTTCCCCTGACCCTGGACACCACGTTAATTTTTCCATAATGATATGCCTACATTTCATCATAAAATCCCATATTCTCGATCCTTTAGGGGGATTAGATTCCCTAAAGATGTTAATGGGGAAATGGTCTTTCAAATATTTGTAGATGAGAATCTTAGCCCATTTGGCTTCTAAATTTCTAAAGAGTCTCCATAGTAGTTTGGCTCCTAGGGCACTGCCTTGGTCTCCTAAGCTTTTAAGACCTACCCCACCTTCCTCTTTTGGTTTGAAAATGTTATCCCATGATATTAAGGGAATTTTATTATTTGCATTGCTTCCCTTCCAAAAAAATGTTCTTAGGTGCTTGGTAATTTCTAATCTTTTATTTGAAGGAAGGTGCGTATAGGATAGATGATAGGTTGGCATGGCTGCCAAAACTAGCCTCACCATGGTGGTTCTACCAGCAAAGGATAGACATCTCCCTTTCCAAGAGCTCATTTTGTTTTTGATCTTGTCTATGATGGCATCCCATATGTTCGTAGCTCTTTTGTCCTTAACTAAGGGAAGGCCTAGATATTTACAGGGAAGCTTACCCTGTTTAAAATTGAGGATCTTGCATATATCTCTTTCAGTTGCTAAATCAGTATTGAAGAAGAAGATGTTTGATTTGTCTGGATTAATTTCTTGTCTTGAAGCCAATGAATAAGTCCTCAGGACCCCTCTTAAAGGAATTTTCCTCCATTCTATTTTTGGCTCCATATAGAAGAGTATCATCAACAAAATGTTGGTGAGTGGCAGGGTCTAAGTCACTGGTGATGGAAATTCCTTCAATTGCCCCACATTCCTTTTCTTTTGAAATTGCTCTACCTAGAGCTTCTGCCATGATAATGAATAGAAATGGGGAAATGGGATCCCCTTGTCTAAGGCCTCTGCAGATGCTAAAAAAACCTTCTGGGGTCCCATTCACTAAAATTGATATCATAGGGGTGGAAATACATTCATAAATTAGGTTTATCCAGCTTTTAGAAAAGCCAAAGGCTTCCATGCATTTACATAGAAATCTCCAATCTACTTTGTCATATGCTTTGTTTATGTCCAATATAATAAACATACTTGGGTTCTTATTTTTGAGGATAGAATGTATTGCTTCTTGAGCTATGATTACCCCATTAAAGAAGGATCTCCCAGGGACAAAACATGTATGTTCTTCACTGATGATTAGGGGGAGAATTTTTTGGAGTCTAAGGGCCAGTGTTTTGGTGAGTAGTTTATATAATGTATTACATAGTGCTATTGGTCTAAAATCATTGAGGCTAGAAGGTTTCTCTTTTTTGGGGATGAGAGAAAAAAAGGTGTTGTTTACTTCTTTAAGTATTTTGCCTGAGTTCCTAACCCCTTCTGGGGCATCCATAACCTCCTTTCTGATAAAGTGCCAGCACTTTTGGAAAAAAATAGCCATGAAGCTATCTGGTCCTAGAGATTTATCTGGATTCATTTGCATTAAGGCATGATGAATCTCATCCATGGTGAATTTACCATTTAAGATTTGGTTTTGTTGTTTAGATATGACTTTAGGGATGTTTTTCAAAAGTTTGACTTGACATCCTAGATTTGATGATTCTCTGTTATTTAGAATGTTTTCAAAGTAGTTTACTGATTCCTCTGCTATACCTTTGGAATCTTCTATGGTATCACCCTTATCATTAATAATACAAGAAAACCTATTAGTGTTCCTTCTTTGTTTGGTACTATTATGATAGAATTTAGTATTTCTATCTCCTGCTTCTAACCAAGTTTTTGTTAATTTTTGTTTCCAAAAAGTTTCTTCTCTTGCCAATATCTCTTCATATTACTTTAGTAAATTCTTCTCCCTATGATACAAATCATCATTCATTCCATCCTTGATAACCTAAGAATTAACTTCTCCCAATTCTGATTCTAGCTCTAGTATTTTTTCAAAGATGTTGCAAAACTTAGATGCATTCCATTCTAAAAATTTCCTCTTAATCCACTTTAGTTTGTTTACTAATCTAAACATTTTAGAGCCTGATATCTTGGGCTCTAACCACCAAGATTCAATCAATATTAGGTTGTTTGGATCCCTTAACCATGCTTGTTTGAATTTGAAGGCACACTTTTTTTAGAATAACTGAGAGGGGGTGAATCAGTTATCCACAGTCCCAATCACAAAATGTATATCCAAAAATAATTTACTAAAACTTTTGCAACTCGATAACATAAAATAGTATTATGTCTGTGCTTTTACCGATTACAATTTAATAACATATAGTGATTACCAATCAAATCCAAAATGCAACATGTAAAGTATGACAACAAACAATCATCACAATCAAAACATAACACAAGAGATTTAACATGGAAACCCTATGAAGGGAAAAACCACTTGGGACTGGCAACCCAAAAATTGTTCACTCTTCTAAAGTGAGGTCAGTGAAGACCCAACCTTGTTAAAGGTTAAAAACACACTATGAGGTGTGACCTTGTTAGAGGATTTTAGACCAACCGTTATCGTCCAACCAGCATTCACTATGGGGTTGATAGGATAACAAATGTACACTCTATGAATGACATTACAAGACTTTCTAGTCCACTCTGTTAAGAGATTTATCTATTTACAATGGTTAAAATGTAACAGTAGTTGATCTGATCACAACACAACTTTAATTATAGATTATCAGATCTATGTTAAGCTCATTCAAATCCTCTAATCAATATATCAATTCTTTTTCAATCAATATTCAGTAACTTACTGTAGCTCGGTAATAGCTTTCTGATGCTCAGTAATCTCTGCAGTTCAGTTCTCCTTAACCAGTCTGATCAGGCATGCATGAAGCTTGTTCACGCGATATCTCTACAGTCTCCTTCTTCTGACATGATTTCATCTTGAAATCCTAGTCTCTTAAATAGATGAGTAAACTATTTTAATTCCATCCATCAGATTTTGCCGCTTAATCTCCTTTGTCAATTTTTTCGCTTAAACCTTCCTTGGTTGATGTGTCAGTAACATGTTTTATTTCAATCCCTTAGATCTTCTTTGAATTATGTTAGTCGTCGATCTTTGTAACAAATAATATCTTCATCTTTGATTTTGAGGTACTTTACAGCTCATTAACTTCCATCGGCTAAACCAGTCATTTAGTTCTTTTCTTCTACTTGGTTAACGAAGAAATGTGTTGGTGAACACAAGCTCAATTTTTACTATGATTGGTATACACTACACTGCATCACGGTATACTAAAATGCTTCTTTAACCGACAACACTGCTAAATGCAACATAATCAAGTCAATAACATAAGGTCATAGACTCATTCTTAAGTTACCCAATGTATTCCTTATCCTTATCTATCATCTCCATCTTCCTCATGTAGATATATCTGTTCTTCATCTCTGTTCTTCTTTTTTCTACAGATGTTTGGGTATAGTAACTTACAAGATAAGTATTGTCAAAACTAGTTGACATCAATGACAACATATTACTCATTTAATCATCTTACATATCTAATCAACAACTCAGTGATCTTAAATCACAGATCTTCAAGTCATACAGTTTATTCAAATCAGTTGTAGTTCATCAATCTCTCCCTTTGGCATTGATGGCCCGAGCATCAATCTAGGCCCCTACAATTCTATGGGGTGGATCCCAACAATGCCATAGAATTTGAGGGGGCTAGATCCCCACTTGTGGAGTGAGGGCCCCTACTATTCAGCATGGGTAGGTTCCAACTTGAAATAAATAAGGGTAGGGCAATGATGCTATAGCAGGCATGTTACGTATAGAAAATAGATGCGGTCTGGGCACCCCGATCCACTTCTATCTCGTTTGTCCCACCCCCGGATTGGGTTGCTCCTCGGTGTGAATAGCAATATGAAATATGCCATACATATACCAAACATGTATTCTACAACTCTGTCAACAAATGTTGTAACTCAGTACAAGCTCTCCCTAGCTTAATATGTTTAATCACTATGTTACATAAAAGCATTTTCAAGAGCAGACTAACTTCTGTAGATATGATCTTTTTAGCTCGTAGGTTTTCTTCTATTCTTAGTAACTGATCTTCACTACTCTCCCTTTTCTGTATCTCTCTCTCTTTCTTTGGCTTCATATTCTTCATATTGATCTCTCTCCCTTTGACAGCAATGCCAAAGAGCAATAAAAACATATAGCTCTATAGTAGCCATGTAACTCTTTGTTGTCTGGTGCATTATCTGTATCTCAGTATACTGATGTGAAAATCTATTCCAGTACTTCAACCTTTCACAACCTTAGGTAGAAGTCCAAAGTGCAAACTCTGTTGCATCAACATGTATGATGTTCTAATAAGATTAGGTTGATGCAACCTCCAGATCACCTTAGTGACCAGTAGACAGGGGACGGACCCCAAGTCTAGTCCTCAAGTATTCATATGTATCCTTCGGTAGAGGCTTTGTAAATATGTCAGCAAGTTGTTCTTTTGATGTAACAAATTCTATCTTCACTTGCTTCTCCTGTACTTGTTCCCTTAACTAGTGATACTTAATAGATATATGCTTTATTTTAGAGTGCATCACTAGATTATTTGAAATATTAATAGCACTAGTGTTATCACAATATATAATCACCAGCTCAGTGATTACCTCATTCATTCCTTCTAACACTTGCTTGATATATGCAATATTTGAATAGTTAGTAGCAACAACAACATACTCTACTTCAGCTGTAGACTGGGAAATGCAAGCCTATTTCTTACTTGTCCATGTAACAAGTCTTTCACCAAAGAAAAATGCTCCTCCGGTGTGTTGGGACTCAAAATTGCATGCTCATTTTGAGTCACAAGTTGAGAAAATTGAAAAAATTTAGCTCCTATAAATGCTTTTCATGCATATGTACCCGGCTATCATTTTGAAGCCTATGAGGTGTTCCAGGTGTTTAACACACTCCATTCAGTATATGCATGCATTCTTTGATGTTATTTTAGCATCCTAAATCATTCAGTGAAGTCCCATTTTGAGCAGGTGTCAAATTGCACAATTATGCCTAAGTGTCAAACAGAGGCCAATAGCCCAGTTTGCCTTTGAATATCATGCGTCCAAAAATTTTTCATGACCCACCACTTTTAGGATGTTTAGTATGCATATCAAAGAACCTATGTTCCAATTTTTAAGTCATTTTGAATCCATTTGATTAGGTTTTGAACCCCTCAAAGTTGGTAGTTTGTTGTTGTCATGCACTTGTGTAATTGTTCAGAATTCTGGAAGGGCATGTTTGACCAGTCATATCTTTGACCCAGTTGACCCTATTGAGAAAATTCCTTTTGCATCATATTCATTGGGTCAAATACTTCCTATGTTTCAATTTTGAGGTCATGACGAATCCGTTTACTCAGTTTGCAAATGTGATTCCAAATACAAGTTTTGTTGTTTTACAAGTTGTGAAATGTGCAGATTGATTGTACCCATGTTGGTGATGTTATAAATTTTGATCGATGATTGATAAGTGTAAATAGGTTGTACCACTATGTTCTACTCTGAAATTACTACAAGTATGCCAAGTTAGAAGTCTTGACGAATCTTTTAGCATACTTTCCCAGGGTCGTTCCGTATGCACAAATCATTGTTTTACTATGTTTCCCAGTTTGTAATTCTGAGAGCCTATCTTTGCTTGATTGCCAAGTGCACCCTGTTATAATTATACTCTCTATATGACAAAGAATAAATTCCCCTATTTTCAGATCCTGATGTCATGCTTAGCCTAGTTTTCAAAGCCGAATCCAAACCCAGTTTCTATGATTTTCATTGTTTATATCCTAATTTTTACTAACGAGCTGACTTTGGTGATTAATTGAAACTAGCCGTTTGATCATTTTGGTGAATTGGTAATGGATTCTTATTCCCTTTTTGAAGGTGATCTAGTTTCCAGGATGCCAGGTCTCGAAAGTTTTAGTTGGTCAGTTTTAAAGGCTAGTTCTGGAGCCAACTTATGTGATTCTAGCAATACAGACAGGCAATGTTTATAAGTGACCAACTCTAATCGGTTTTATCTTTCAGCTTGGGTCTCTTCATGATTTCTCCTTCGATGAACATACTACAATGTTGAGGGTGAACTCATTTTCTCAGTGGCGCTTTCTTTTTGGGCCATTTAGTCAGTTTTTGTGGCCATTTATGGAGGCCAGCTAGTGTTGTTTGGTCACTTTTGCAAAGGTGAAAAGGGTGAATAGTGTGGTTATACTTTTGACACACTATAATTTGGACTCTCAAAATCTTGGCCCTAAGGATAAACTGAGGCAAGGTGGATATCAAAGGGGCACTTCCAAATTCCAAACATTGAATGATAAGAAAGTGTCAGAGGTACAACAAATCAAAAAACTTGAAACTATAGCTAGTACGGATTGTAGTAAAATTGAAGTTCTTGCATTCCATAAATGGGCTTCTTTGATAGACATTTATTTTAGTATAATGTCTAGAGAATAGCAGTGGAAAAATTGATCCTAATCTTGGAATGCAAATTGATGGTATGAGTGCTACAATGCCAAATGTACAAGCTATTTATAACCGGCTTCAGGCTACCTCATATGAAACTGAGTTTAGGCCAGTTCCTCTGGATGAATTCATAAAGGTTGGAAATATAGTTTATAACAAGAAAATGGAAGTTGTACGGGCATTTCCTAAGGGTTCTGATCTTGGGGGAATGATCTAGACCATGTTGTTGAGTTATGTAATAAGGTTGTTCAATCTGGCCATTCTGTGCTTGTATTTTGTTCCACTCGCAAAGCATGTGAAACAACTGCAAAACATATTGCAAATTTCATTAAAAAATTCTCTTGTAGTAAAATGGGGATAAATTGTCAATTTATGAATGGATTGTGCTTGCGTTATAAGGTTGTTAGTCCTTCATTGGAGGCTCATGCCATTTTAAGTGAATGGGATATCAAAATGATATGGAGTAGCATAGTGATGGGATTTAGCTACCCACACATTGAAGAAGGGAGTTTACGTGAGCACAGAGGAAGGGAGGTACTCAATTTGCAGTGATTGTGCAGACAAGACATTGGAGAATTACAATCTTGATGTACGTTGCATAAGGGAAGAGAGACCTATGCATTTGACTAATGGAAAGGTAGCATGCAAGTTAGAGTATTTGTACAAAGTATTGGAGCTGCTAGTCAATGATTGTACCAATCCAAATGCATATGATTTGTTGTTGCTAGCGTGAATGGATGAAGGCACGGACAATTTGAGGGCAGCCAACGTTAGATGTGGACTTCTTGTGTGCCAAAGGGGACTAGCATTTGGCATTACATGCCTGGCCTCACACAGTAGGAGTGGGAGCTGCCTGTGAAAGGGAGCCTTGCATGAGCAAGGCATCGACTCATTGATTTGTGGTGTGTGTACAGTTGCAATAACATAGGTGCCCACTCAATTTGCACAAGGAAACACATTCATGGAGGCGTGGATGCCAGCACCATTTTCACATAATGCAAGGCTTTCCTTTGCGTTAAATATAAGGAGAATCATGTTGAATATGAGTGCCATAAAGTTTGGCAAAGGTCCATGTGTATTTTAGTGGCCAGCGTGAGCCTTGTGTGAGATTTTGTAAGGGAGGATGCCTGCAGATTAGGCACATTGGCAAGAGGGGGACGCATGGTGTTATCTCCAGGTTCATTCTGTATGTGGGTGCCTTGTGCAAAAGAGACAGTTAACATGTAATGCCAGCATAGGAAGGAATTAGCACAAATATGGGTTACGTATTGAGTTTTTCATTTATCCCACATTTGCTAAGATAGGTTTTCGAGTAACATTTTTATACTCGGCTACTCAAGTCAAGTGTAAATCAAGAAAAAGAGGCATATGGGGCCTCTATCCATGTGGGCCCACCTCATAATGCATGCCAACTAGGTGCCTCATGTGGGATTTTATTGCAAAGACTTTAAAAACTATCAGAACAATTATCCCACATTCACCCCAGATTGGGAAAATATGATGAATAAATACAAGTCCACAAACATATGAAGTAAATCTGAGAGCGGAGACTCTCCCCGCATGACTGCTCGGTGGTGCCTCAGTTTCCATGCCCATGAATGCACAGGTAAGGTAGTTTTGTAGAACAGGTGGCATGACAGTGATGAGGCCTCAAGATGACATGTGTCAAGTGCTCGTAGATTCACCAAATCAAACTGGCCAGTTAGCAAAAATCTGGAGATTCAGAGGTAGTGGCTAGTTAACCGCTAGTCGCTAGGTCACTGAATGCTAGTGGTTAAGGGCTGACCATTTAGAGATTTAGAGGTGGCTTGTTCGCTAGGTCACTGAATATCCTACAGTCAAGCAACTTCATTCCGAGATTGGGAGAATGGGCTCAGTCGCCCATTCTCCAAATGTTAACCCAAGGTCAAGGAAAATTCAGAGAATTAGAGAATGCCTATTTCACCAGATCTCAGAGCTTAACTGCGGTCAAGGAATTTGTTCAGAGATTTGGAGATACAAGCTAGTCGCCAGATCTCCAAGTCAAGTGGTTAACCCATGGTTAGGTCTGAGCAACGAATGAGATGGTGACACTTGGCAAATTTTGGTGCATTCTGTGGAAAAGTGCTAAAAATGATATAAAATTTCAGATTTAAAAGATTTAAATAAATGACATACTCTAGACTATAGAGAATATTCAAAAATTTAAATGGTCAAGCTTGTTCACGGAAAAATGTCTTAGAAATTCAATTTTTACCAGAACATATAAGTGTTCTATGTTTTTGGAAATGGGAAAGGACGAGGAATCCAATGGTGATGATTATTTTCAGTTTTTGTGAAGTGTGAAAGAGCAGTCTGGGTTTGAAATCTGAGGATTAGAATTGGGATTAGTCAGTTGGGAAATGATTGCATATAGTGGTTCAGTTTGGGAATCAGTTGCAGAGCAAAGTGTGGGAAAACCTGGAGATATTTTCATGCCAAAGATGGACAGCTGTCAATTAGTTTTCAACTGACTCTCATTTTCTATATCTTGGTTTTTCTATCATTTTGTAAGGGGATGTTGAAAATTAATGCTGCTAGGACAACTTCAAGCTTTTGAATCTTATTGTTTGTGTTCATGGTCTTACAATGTACAGTTTCAGGTGAATTTTAATGAAAACAATGGAATCCCTATTCAGTTCTTGTTGATGTCTTTGTGTATCAAGTCTTAGTTCTTGTGTGTCAGTTTGTAAGTCATTTTGATACACTGGCTATAAGGTAGCTGTGATCTTGTTTCTTTAAGTTTCTTTCAAGGAGAGAGTCAATCTTGAATACAAGTTTTGAGAATTTAAGGTTTATATATGAATTTGATGTCCAGGTGTTGAAATGAGAGGAATGGTTTGCAAGGCATTTAATTCGGGTTCTTGAGTTGGAGTTAGGGTTTTCTCGGATTGCATATTTGTTTGACTATGTTGCCCAATAGATAAGGCACTGGTCTTGGCTTGAATAGCAGTTTTCTTCATCAAGCATTAATTGAAATCATTTTACTTTCCTATTGTTATGAATATTTATGTCTGATTGTATTAAAGTAGTACAATTCATTTGCTGATTCCTTGAAGAGTGAATCACTAGGTTGCCCCTCCTTAAAAGGGAACAAGGATGAAGATCCTTGTCTCACTGGTTCTTGCTATTCTTGCAATCATGGTTTATCTGGTTAAACTCTATTTTTAGTTGATTTTGGTCATCTACAAAGTGTTACATAAGTTGGTTAAATCAAAGGTGAATAGCAAAACAATGTCCACTTTTATGTATATTGTGTAATCAGTCATATGTTTTAGGTACACCTGCCTGGGTCTATGGAACCTGAAGTGTAGAAGGAGTTTCTCCTTGTCAATTAGTCTTTTCTTGCTTGGAATTAGGAGTCTGGGAATCAAAGAATTCTATCTAAGCACTCAGGGTTGTGTCTTAGGATTCAACAAGAAAAATAGCTAACACAGTGGTACTCTTTCTATCATCCACATTTCCATCCCAATCAGCATCAGTGTATACCTTCAGTTCAAACTTCCCTTTCTTAGGATACCATAGTCCATAATCTTTAGTTTTCTTTAGGTATCTTAAGATACTCTTTGTAGCAACCATGTGTGACTCTCTAGGGTTTGCAGAAAATATAGCAACTATTCCAACAATATGTGCTATATCAGGTCTATTGTGAACTACATACATTAACTTACCAATCATGGATCGGTACAGTGTCTGGTTTACCTTAGTAGTTCCATCTTCTTTAGTTAGTTTACATCTAGTAGCCATCGGTGTTCCCATAGGTTTAGCATCTTCCATGCCAAATGTCTTCAAGACTTCCTTTATATATTTAGATTGTGTGATAAATATACCATCATTTTGTTGAATCACTTGTAAGCCTAGAAAGAACTTAATCTCTCCAAACATAGACATTTCAAATTCACTTTTAATTTCATCGACAAATGACTTATAGATTTGATCTTGTCCTCTAAATATTATGTCATCCATAAATATCTCAGCAATCAAGATAGTATCATCAGAATTTCCTTTCATGTACATATTACATTTTTCACTTGTTCTAACAAATCCAATACTTAGCAAAGAGTTATGCAGCCTCTCATACCAGGCTCTCGGTGCTTGCTTTAAACCATATAAAGCTTCATGTAATCTACATACCATATCTTTATTTTCTGGATCAAAGAACCCTTCAGGTTGTTCTATGTAGACTTCTTCAAATATCCCATTCAGAAAAGGAGATTTAACATCCATTTGGTAAACTTTGAACTTTTTGTGTGCAGCATATGCAAGTAACATTCTGACTCCTTCTAATCTAGCATCAGGTGTGAAAGTCTCACCATAATCTATTCCTTCCTCCTATGCATATCCCTTGCATACTAACCTAGCTTTGTTCCTTGTTACCTCTCCATTCTCATTAAACTTGTTTCTGAATATCCACTTACTACTGATAACATTTTTGTCCTTAGGTCTGGGTACTAAACTCCAATTTTTGTTCTTCTCTATCTATTTTATTTCCTCTTTCATTGCATCAACCCATTCATCATTTTCTAATGGATCTTTTACATTCTTCGGTTCATAATCACAAACTAGACATGTACCTTGTCTTGCTTTACTTCTTGTCTGCATGCTAGCTTGTCTGTCTCCAATGATTTGTGTCTCAGGATGATGTCTTCTGACAAATCTTGCTAGTATCTAATCTCTTCTTTCTTGTTCATCCTGTGCAGGTTCATTTTCTTTCTCAGTAGGTGCTTTCTGCTCATCGATTTCTTTTTCCTGTTCCTCAGTATTATTTTCCTATTGACCGGTTGTCACTGTCTGTGGCGTCGATAGGTACTCTGGTTGTTCAATGTAACTAAATCTACTGTATTCTTTTGGTTCCTTTGTGCTTTCCTCTACATTCTTATCATCAACTTGAACATTAGTACTTTCAATCATTTTATCAGTTACTTTGTTAAGATACTTGTATGCTTTACTTTTAGTGGAATATCCTAGAAATATCCCTTCATCACCTTTTGAGTCAAACTTCCCATTTCTTTCATCTTTCAAAATAAAGCATTTACTTCCAAAAATCCTAAAATAACTTACAGTAGGTTTGTGACCAAACCATAACTCATAGGGTGTCTTATTAGTGTCCTTCTTTAGTTGTACTCGGTTCAGAACATAAACAACTGTGCTGACTGCTTCTCTCCAGTATGTCTGAGCAACATTCTTTTGTAACATCAGTGTCCTTGCACAGTCAATGATTGACTTATTCCTCCTTTCAACAATTCTATTTTGTTGTGGTGTCCTTGGTGCAGAGACCTATCTTTTAATACCATGCACATTACAAAAGTTAGTAAATTCATCAGAAATAAATTCACCACCTCGGTCAGATCTTAAGCATTTCAATTCTTTACCAGTCTCTTTCTCAACTTTTGCTTTATACCACTTGAACATCTTAAATGCCTCTAATTTTTCCTTCAAGAACATGACTGTCATTAATCTAGTATAATCATCAACAAAAAGAATAAAATATATGTCTCTATAGTAACTTTTAGATCTCATAGGAACACATAGGTTGGTATGCACTAACTCAAGTAATTTCTTTGTTGAATAATCTTTGCTTTTGAAACTATATTTTGTCATTTTACCTTTCTAACATTCATGACACATAACATGATCAGGCTTAGATAAGTTAGGCAGACCTCTAACCTTTTTCTTTTTATTGATCTTAATCATGTTATCAAAATTCACATGACATAACCTCTTATTCCACAACCATGCATCTTCATCTTTCATCATTAAACAAGAAGACTGATCATTATCAAGATAAAAAAAATTACCTCTCGATTATGTTCCAGATCTAATAAGTCTTCCTCCATCATCAAATATCTTCACTTTCTTGCTCTCAAAAGAAACTCAGTGGCCTGAATTGTTCAGCTATGCCACACTTAGCAAATTATAGTTTAGACCTTTTACCCAATAAGCATTGTCACATCTAATTTTATCATTTATCATTAGGGATCATTTTCCTCTAACCATACAAGGTGCATCATTACCCATTCTAATAGATCCTCCATTGTTTTCTTCAAGATGATCAAATTTTTCTTCATCACCGGTCATGTGATGTGTATAGCCACTATCTATGATCCATGTATCATTCTTATTAACCTTAGAGATAAGTGCTATCTCTACATACCTTTCATCTTCCTCTAATTCATCCTTCATTGCAACAAATACTACCTCCACATCTTCATCAGTGTCGATATCAGTGACATCTTTTGTAATGTAGCACACCTTGTTGCCTTTATCATTATTGTCTCGGTTGTCTCTGTTGTAGTGTCAGTAACTTATTTTGCCTCTTCTCCCATAGCTTCCTTCACTAGATCGGTCTTTGTTTCTGTCATCATCTTTCCTGTGTGGACATCTAGTAGCAATATGACCAACCTCTTTACAATTAAAGCATGCTAAAGGTAATTTACCTCTATATCTTCATTTACCTTTAGGTAACCTTCTTGCCATAAGAGCTTCAAGTTCATCAAGATCATCATCAGTATTGCTATCACTATCATCATTCTTATTTCTGCTACTAGACTTAGCAATCTTCAGAGAAGACATAAAATAAAATTCAACAGATGGTACAACACTATTATCAAAGTTATTTAGTTCAAAGGTTGTAAGCTTACCAATCAGATTATCAAGAGTAAGGTTGTTACCGGATGTAGACCTAGTTTCATGAATTGTAGATATTCTGATTGCATAAACTGGCAATAAGGTTTTGAGAACTTTGCTTACCACTGTCTCTTCATCAATAACACCATTAGATGCTCTAATAGCATGTACTACCTCTTTTAGTCTATTTTTGTACTACACAATATGTTCTCCTTCCTTCATCTTCATATCATCAAATCTACCCCTTAAGCTTTCAGCTCTGGCTCTTTTGACATTCACATCACCACTATAAACTTGAGTAAGTTTATCCCACATATCTTTTGCAATAGTGCATTTTTTAATATCTTCAAATTTGGCATCTATACAGGCAACAAAAATCTCCATCATAGTAACATTATGTTCATGCCTATCTCTTAGTTGATCAAGGGTCAAGGGACTAGTGGGCGGTGCAATGTAGCCATTCTCCATTAGTGTAAGGGAAGAATTCCCAATTCTAGATACATGCAGCTTCATTCGGCTTTGCCATACTGTGAAGTTATCTTTGTTTAGATTTGGCACTTACCTCTTATAAATTTTGAGATCTTTGTGCTAAAGTCCTTAAAACTCTATTCCAAGCAACCAACACTCTAATACCAATTGTTAGAATAACTGAGAGGGGGTGAATCAGTTATCCATAGTTCCAATCATAAAATATATATCCAAAAACAATTTACTAAAACTTCTACAGCTCGGTAACATAAAATAGTATTTTGTTTGTGCTTTTACTGATTACCAATTAATAACATATAGTGATTACCGATCAAATCCAATATGCAACATGTAAAGTATGACAACAAACAATCATCACAATCAACACATAACATAAGAGATTTAATGTGGAAACCCTGTGAAGGGAAAAACCATCTAAGACTGACAACTCATAAATTGTTCACTCTTCTGAAGTGAGGTCAGTGAAGACCCAACCCTGTTAAAGGTTACAAATACACTGTGAGGTGTGACCTTGTTAGAGGATTTTATACCAACCATTATTGTCCAACCAACATTCACTATGGGGTTGACAAGATAACAAATGTACACTCTATGAATGACATTACAAGACTTTCTAGTCCACTCTGTTAAGAGATTTATCTATTTACAATGGTTAAAATGTAACAGCAATTGATTTGATCACAACACAACTTCAATTGTAGATTATCAGATCTATGTTAAGCTCATTCAAATCCTCTAATCTATCTATCAATTCTATTTCAATCAATATTTAGTAACTTACTATCACTTGGTAATAGCTTTCTGACGCTCGGTAATCTTTGCAGTTCTTTTATCCTTAACTAGTCTGATCAAGCATGCATGAAGCTTGTTCACATGATATCTCTGTAGTCTCCTTCTTCCGGCATGATTTCATCATGAAATCCTAGTCTCTTAAATAGATGAGTAAACCGTTTTAATTCCATCCATCAGATTTTGCTGCTTAATCTCCTTTGTCAATTTTTCCGCTTAAACCTTCCTTGGTTGATGTGTCAGTAACACATTTTATTTCAATCCCTTAGATCTTCTTCAAATTATTTTAGCTGTAGATCTTCGTAACAAACATTATCTTCATCTCTAATTTTGAGGTACTTTACAGCTCATCAACTTCCATCGGCTAAACTAGTCATTTAGTTCTTTTCTTCTGCTTGGTTAATAAAGAAATGCGTCAGTGAACACAAGCTCAGTTTGTACTATGATTGGTATACACTATATTGTGTCAGTGTATATTGAAATGCTTCTTTAGCTGACAACACTTCTTTGTGCATTTTGCTCTTATCCTTCATCATAGATGAATGCAACATAATCAATTCAATAACATAAGGTCATAGACTCATTCATAAGCTGCCTAATGTATTCCTTATCCTTATCTATCATCTCCATCTTCCTCATGTAGATATATATGTTCTTCATCTCTTTTCTTCTTCCTTCTATAGATGTTTGGGTATAGTAACTTACAAGATAAGTATTGTCAAAACTAGTTGACATCAATGACAACATATTACTGATTTAATCATCTTACATATCTAATCAACAACTCAGTGATCTTAAATCATAGATCTTCAAGTCATATAGTTTATTCAAATCATTTTTAGTTCATCAAATTTTTTGTCTTAGATGGTGCTAAGATGCTAAGAAGTATCAGATAGTGATCTGAACCAGATAGCAAAAGGATGTTAGCTGATAGTGAAATATCAAAATTTGTCAGACTACCTTTAAGAAATAATCTAGCTAATTTCTTTGGTATTTTGCAAAAACCTAGTCTGCTATTGTTCCAAGTGAAGGAGTTGTCCTCTATTGGAATTTCAAGGAGAGAGTTCTTATCCCTCCAATGAGTAAATTCTTTCAAAGCAGGTGGAAGGGAATTTGCACCATCTTTCTTCTTAGATATTTTTGTTATCACATTGAAATCACCTCCCAGAAAATAGAGCGTGTCCTTTATCTATTCAAGATACGATTCAATCTCTTTCCAGACTAAAAGTTTATCTTTATTCTGAATGGGTCCATATACATTTATCAGATTAAAGGTCAAATTAAGTCTAAAAATTTTTACTATTCCACACATCCAAAATTGTCTTTTTTTTGTAATGTTAATTGATGTACTCCTAGGATCCCATATGATGGCCAAGCCACCAAATGCTCCCTTAGTCGGCAAGGCTTCCATTTCCCTCAATCCTAATTACTTTTTGAAATTTCCCAATTCTATGTGATCTAGCTTAGTCTCTTGTATTAACATGATTTATGGATTATAAATTTTGATACAGCGTCTGATCAGACACTGCTTGTTAGGGGCATTCATGCCCCTAACATTCCATTAAAGGACATTCATGGCTCCTTGGGAAGGCTCTTCCCCTTCCCTACATTCAGAATATATGTGATTTTGACCTATCCTAAAGCTTCCCCTACCAAGCTTCTTAATTTTGTATTGGGCTTTCTTCCTCTTTTCCTTTCTTTTTTCGCACAATCCGAGGTTTTCCCACTTTCCTTAAGTTGAGCAATACCTAGAGATTCCTACTCTTGTGATTTTATTTCTTCCAGATTTATTAACAACTCTTCTATAGATCCTTCCATGGAGGTATTATTAATGTTGATTCCATTGCCTTTGAGCTCTTTCTGACGTTCTACTTCTTCTGGATCACAAATTTCATCTAAAAATTGTTCCATTAAATATTCAATTACTATTTCCCCTATATAATTTGTTATTATATTTACTTCTTCCATAATTTTTTCATCATCAAACTCCAAGTTCTCTTCATTGTTTGACAGGTCTTTATTAGGGGTATCACAAAAATTTGGAGATGAAGTAATATTAACCCCAGCCATGCTTGTGAAGTTACTAAGAGTAGGATTTTTTGTTTGATCATCTCTCAATGTCTTTTCCTTTGTCTCAAAATTTTGAAGATTCCTATCCAACATTATCTCTAGGATACTCTCTGAGGCTACACTATGTGTTCCCTCAATTTCCATCCTATTAATGTACAAAGATTCATGATCATCTAGGAGCTCAGAGTCAAGTTTTAAAGGTAAGGTTTGAAAGTTGTTCTTATCCTCACCCTGTGGAATATTCTTGGTATAATGATTATTAGTTTTAAACCTTTTGTAAGTGTCAAGGGTGGGAGGACTTATCATTAGTGATGCTAATGTATTCTTAATAATTTTTGAAAGTGTAATCGAAGTATCAATATTCATAATTTCTTTGATGAGAATACTCTTTTGTCTATTAGAATCCTCTATACCGCTAGTTTCATCATCAGAAAATAGCAAAAACTCAATGTTGTCCTTGCTTAAGGTTGAGTTTTTGTTACTTTCTAAGTAAGCAGGATTACTTGGTGTCCCTAATTCCTGTATTAAAAGGGTTTATGTTGTTAGATTTTTTTCAAGCTGGCTAGGATTGGACCACATAATGTTTTTAGGAGTCTTTGTTGAAATAGGTTCATTAATCAAGGTGGTGATGTCCTCATCAAAGGTCTCTGGATTTATGCCAACTAGTTTGTGATTATAATTCTTATTCCTCATAGATACATCTTGCCCAGGTGAGTGATTGAGAAAACAAAAACCTCCTTCTTTCTCATTAAAAGATAACTCCGGAAAGGGTTCTACAAATTTTAGAAATTTGGGGTAAGGACAGATTTCTCCTTCCTCTAAAGATGATGATAATGTATTAAAACCATATGCTATGTTATTCTTATTGATGTCATTGGTAAGGACTACCTGATCTTGGATTTTCATGTCTTCATTATTAGTTGTTGATAAACCATAATCCCCTTTTTTGTGCATTGATGTTTATGTTAGCAGGGTTTATAAGAGTAGATGGATGGGAATAGGGATCTATTTCCCCATCTTTAAGATGTGAAACCACTACTCCTTCCAAAACTATGAGAGTGGAATCATCTTCCTCTAGCTACTCATCATAGAATTTAGGGTGAATTGTTATCGACCCTGAATCAGAGAAAATTTCCAAAGGGAAGTTGATTGTTGCGTTAAGTTTCATTTTGACAATAATGATTCTTTTCGCATGAACCATATCATTATTAACAACTCCTACAAATTGCCCTAGGTAATTTCCTATCTCCCAAAGGGAATCAATATCTGAGAGTTCAAATGGAAGATTATTGAGTAAAATTACTCTATTGATAAGAAAATCTTTTAATTTTGATGGGTTGAACATAGGTATCCATTCGAAGAAAGAAAACCCTTTGTTTCTAAATTTTGGTAATCCCTCAGATAGAATTTTTGTCTTAAAAGTCTCACTAGAGCAATCGATATAAATAAATTTCTCTTGGAGGATAGTGGTGCGTACTTTTTTTATTAGCTTAGATTCAATCCAAGATGCAATAGTTTTTGTTGAAGCCCCTATGTCATTCCATCTACAGAAAAAACCAAATTTTGCACACATTCTTTGTATGCTACTTACCATTCTATTCTTTATGACTAAAATTTTTTGATTAGGGTTAGTTGTTGAAGAAAGTTTTCCCAAATCCTTAATGCTTGCTGAGTTAAGATTACTATTACCTTTTAGATTCAACTCTATTGTTCTTCTATGTGGTGGAGAATAAACCTTACCTGTGGAGAGATTGGGGTGTAGTTTACCAGAATCCGTCTGTATGAGTCCAGAAAGTATTTCAAAATTTTGGTGATTTCTGAGCATTGGATCTGTCTTCTTCAAAGGGATTTGAATCCTTTGATGTGGAGGTGAGTAAGTATTTTGGTGGTGATTTGCAATTTTATCAGAGACTGAGAAGGCATTTTTCCTCTCCCGAGGAGAAGCCCTAGGTAGATACCTAGGGGAAGATGTTAATAATGTAGAAAATTGGTTTGATAAGCAGAGGGAGAAAGGAGCAATAGAGGCTTTAGATGCATGTCTTCATGGATTTGAAACGTGCTTCCAGCCTGAGAAACCATCATCTTGTCCAGAGGTTTGAGAAAATGCAGTCTTCCTTTCTACCCTACTAAAAAACTTGGCATATTTTGTTTTAGAGAAAATGAATATTTGTTGATCGAGCAGATGCACAAACAAAATTTTGGGTTATGTGTGGATAGCAAAGAAAAGTAGAGCCATTATGGATAATTTTAATTCGTTAATTGGTATTATTGATTAACCAATAAAAAATTTATTTGAGCCTTGGTTGTAAGATCTACAGGCAAGAAGCCCCACTCATTCACCAAGGGTCAAGGTAAGGGCTCTCAATTGTTGACACGGTAGAGAGCAACCCCATGGGGATTTGAACCTTGGTTGTTGGTTATACAGGCAAGAAGCCCCACAATTTAACCAAAGGGTCATACCCCTGGCCAATAGTAAATTTTTTGTTTCCTCTTCTTTTGCTCTCTTTTTTAAGGAGGAAGAACATCATGTTTTCTCTCAGGTCTGGAATAATAAACTTATCCCCAAGATTAATATGTTCTATTGGTTGTTTGTTCAAAAAAAGATTCTAATTATGGATAATATTTGTAAAATGGGCTTCAAACATGCCTAATAGGTATTTTTTGAGTTGTGTTGAAGCTGAAACTAGTAACCATATGATGATGCATTGTCCCTACACAAGAAAAGTCTGGGAAGCTATATTCAAAAAGATCCAGTTGGAGTGGGTTAACCCTCAAAATCTTCAAGATCTTGTTAACCAATGGAATTGCCCCTTCCTTTGGAAAGAGATCAAAATTATATGGAAAATGTTTCTCCCTCACTTCACATGGAGAATATGGAAGGAGAGAAACAATAGAGTGTTCAGAGACAAACAAACCTCCTTTGAGATAGTGGCTGACCAAGTTTGTAGAAGCCTAATGGAAAAATTTAGAACCAATCTTCTGAATGATTCAAAATTCTTGAACAACTCTCAGGACTTCAAAGAAATCCACAATTGGGACTTCTTGGGACGAAAATCCAAAGAAGCCAATCCCAGAGAAAATATTATATGGATAGCTCCATCGAATGGATGGCATAAAGGAAACTTTGATGGCTCAGCCAAAGGTAATCTATATAGGGTTGGGGTTGGAGGTTTAGTAAGAGATTGGGTTGGAAATTGTCTGGGAGTTGTTTCTATGCCTCTGGGAATTCAAGTAAATCATGTTGCTAAAGTCAAGGCAGCTCTCCAAGTTGTGATGTTGGATAAGGAGCTGGAAAGTAAGAAGCTTTGGTTGGAGGGAGATTCACTAAATATAATAAATTGTATAAAAGGAAATAATGTGACCTCTTGGACTATAGCACATATCATAGATAAAATCATATCTATTCTTGGTACTTTTCAAGAAGTATATATTTCCCATGTGTATCGGGAAGGAAAAAAACTTGCAGATGGGCTTACTAATGTGGGGGCCCATAAAGAAGCTATCATTATATGGAAAGAGGAAGTAAATATCCAAAATAGATTTTAAGTCTAATCATGTTTGATAGACTTAATCACAAGGAAGGGGTCATAAATAAAAAAAGTAATAATGAAGAGGACAATTAAGTTTTTGAGGAGAGAGATTTGTTAGTTAAGGTGTGCAAAAATTATGAAAGAGTTTATTACACATAGATTATGGGTCATTTTATGCATATTGAACCAAAGGAGCCATTATTATTTTAAAATTACGCTTGAAGAAAACAAGAGTAAGTAGAATTTGGAAGAAGACATGGGAGGTGGGTTGAGAAGGGAGGAGCCTAAGGACTGTGAAAAATGGAAAAAAGAGAAGAGCGTTTGGAGAAAGCTCCTGAGGGGAGAGGTTTCTCCTTATCTAGAAAGCCTTCATGGTTACGAGAAGGGGGTTATAGAGAAGTTTGGTGTTGGGTGGTAAAATGGTAGAGTAAATTTGATGGGTAAGTCCTTTCCTCTCTCATTGAATCTCACATCTGAGATAATGGGAATGCCATTGGATGGCATGAAGTTTTATAGGAAAAATAAGCATATGGGGTCACAGGCGATAAATCATTTTCCAAAAAATAGAGAAGAAGAAGCAATGTTGGTTAAGTGCTCAGGGGACTATGTGGAAATAGATAGGATTAAGCAGATTTGGGCCAAAGTTTTGAAAGTAATGATGGAATATTTCACTCTTGATGGGCATTACACGAAGGTGTACAACTTTCATTTTGTGTTGGTCAACCATTTCAGGTATCAAAATAAAGTGTCTTTTCCCTATTACATGTTAAGTTGTTTGAATAATAGTATTTTGGAGAATAGGAAAAAGCCCAGTTACCCAATGCTGCATGAAGGGTTAATTCTTCTCATTGTAGACTATGATAGGGATAATATTCCTAATTCTATCCCTAAAATGGTTAAAGGGAAGAAGAATAAAACTAAAATGGAAAATTCTAGGAATGTTTCTAAGAAGGAAAAGAAGATTAGCAAGGGTAAGGGAGATCTAAGAGAGGATATAGAAGATCAAAACTCCTCTACCTAGGAGAATGAGGAAGGAATGGCGCTAGAGGATAACAGGGAGGGTGTTTATGAGGAAGAAGTTATGTAACCTAAGGCCAAACATAAGGGCTCAACTTCTAAGGTTAGGAACAAGAGGGAGAAGAAGAATCAATTTGCTAAAGATTTGGGTGAGGAGGAAGAATAAAATGAGGTGAAAGAAGAAGTTGATGAGGAAGAGGAGAGGGAAGGGGAGGGTTCAGAGAAGGAAGAGAGAATTGAGAAGAGTAACAAGGAGAAAAAAAGGAAGAAAGAGGAAGGGACCCTGCACAAGAAGCCTAACACGAGGGCTGGGAAAAGAGAAGAGAAAAGGTAGAGAGATGGGAATGATAAAGAGGTTTCTACTGGCTTTGATGTTGATGATTGCATTCTGCAGGAGGTAAGGAGTATAGATGGACATGGAATAAACATGGAAAAATGGCTTAAACAGGAAATGAAAGATATGGGTCACAATTTGAAGGCCCTGGAAGATTAAATGGAGTCCCTAAAAGGAAGATTGGAAAACTATACTGAAGAAGTTTTGAAGAAGGTAAAATATTAACAACACTGATGATAACTTGGATGGTAGAATTTCTACAATTGTGGATGAAAAGTTGAAGGATGTTGATAAAAAATCAGCTATAGTGGTTACTGTATTAGAGAAATTTTGAAGCACAGTAATGAAGGCCTCAAGGTTTTTGTTATGAATTTAAAAGCTTTGTATGCCTACCTAGAGAGTAGTCTGCTAGAAAAAAACAACTATCATGGTGGTTGATGATGCTAGGGGTAAAGGTTAGTCTACGGGGCCTAGTACAAGAAGTAGAAGCAACCTCAAGAGGAAAGTTCCTGATATTCCTAAGGAGCTTACAAACCTGAAAGAATCCATTCAGAAAATGGAGGAAATGCAAAAAGAGGCTGAAAAGGCCACTAAAGTTGAGATGTAACTTGTGTGGGTATTTTTTTGGAAGGTTGCCAGTAGATCTGTTCTCGACTATTTTTTGGCTTTTTGTTCTAGTTTGTTATCATGTTGTTTAATGGGTTAGGGTCCTCCTTTTTGTCTTTAAGCAGACATTCTACGTTTGTAAGAACTTTATTGAAAATATTTTTGTAATCCCTTGTAAATGGTTTCGGGGTCCATTCAAAACCTGTATTTACCTTAATTAAAAACATCACAAAGTCCAAAATTCAAAGTTGGTGCCAAATTTGAAGTTTTTGTATTGAAGGATTTTTTGTCTTTTTTTGGGTTGTTGAAGTTTTTTTTCTTGTAGTCGAATGCAAATGGTCTAAAGCTTCTTTTGCTCCTTTATTTATATAAGAAGTAAATCAAGACTATATTCTAGGGTTCATAGATTTATTTTCAGGCAAGGGAATACTAATGTAAGAGCTTAGATACAATAATGGAGATATTAAAATAACTTTGTGTTTTAAATTTGGCTTTGATTTTTTGTTAATATAAATAAAAGATATCATTGAGTTGTCTCTAAATTGTATTTTTCTTAGTCATATGAATCAATAAATCAAGGAAATGTGTGATTTGTCATTGGAATTTTAATTCTTATGTATAGTTTGTTTAAGGGACCTTTCTCAAGTAGAAATTATGTTCTATTGAGTAGATTGTTTTGGTTTGAAGAAATCAATTTGGATTAATAATTAGGGCTTTATAATAGAGTTTCTTGCACATTTATGGAAGGAATAAACATAATTAAGTGTTAAACAATTTGAGTTACAATCAGTGGAAGAACACGAACCAATTGTATGGTTTTAATTTTTTATCTAATGGTTAAGGCATTGATCAAATTATACTCTAGAAATAAACAAAAAAATAGTCTACATTATGAATTTTATTGTAGATTTTAATTTTATTTCAGTTTTGTATTTCACCTCATGCTAGTGCATAATAAAAGATAATTGATTCAAGTGATCATTTAAAAACACCTTTGAAAATTATGCGAGGTTTCATTTTCTTAAATATTGTTGTATAATCTCAGAAAGTTATCAAATGATGATGGAAATGGTTCACTCACCAAGGTTTAGTAGAGCCTAAAGAGTGGAAGATATTAACCATTTTGGTTAAATCTTGTCTATTGGCCAAGCCCATCATTATACCTAAACAAAATATTTGGTATACCTTTAGTGTATAGTAATCTATTGATTTGTGTAACAATTGGGGTGCCCACTTATGATTTTCCACACTCACATATCAATAGAAAATATTTTATTATTGCAAGGTTGAGACACTATTTTTCTAACTATATTCCCACTTGTTAAACACCTTGCAAGAGGAAATGGGAGGGGTATCAACATAATTATTTTATCATTATGTCCAAGAGGGTCATATACTCCAAACACCATCTCAAATTCTCTATGCTCATAGCCTTAGTTAAATAATCTCCAACATTCATCAAAATATCCACCTTAACTAGCTTCGCCCTATCATCCTCAACCATAACTCTAAAAAAATGATACTAAACATCAATCTTCTTGGTTCATACATAAAGTTCAAATATAATGATGTTTTCATTTCCATCACATCCACTTGGTTTCATCATGCCACTTTTCACAAATTCTGGGTGATTACAAAGAAGGATATTTACACCAAGAAGTTAGGGGTTCATTTATTCAAGAGCATTGTGCAGAGAAAAAACCAGTTTGAGAATATGGGCGGTAGAAAGAAACATTTTGAGTTAGCTAGCTATTTTGAGTGGACTCAAAAAGAGAATGTTTGGGAGATTCTCAAAAAAGGTGACTTCACTGTTTACATGTAGAAGCTTCAAGGTTGTGATCCGACTATCACGAAGTTCTTCACGAAGAATTGGAGGAGTGGTCAAATCTATTTTAACAATCAATGGGTCAAAATTACTAAAGAATTGATTGTTGAAGCTACAGGGTTACCTATGGACGACATGAAATTCTATTGAGATAGGATTTATTTAGATAAAGCCTATGAAAGATTTCTAGAAGATGAGGAAGAGGCGGCTAGACTAGTTAAAAAGGTTGGTGGGTAATTTTTCCCTAATAATATTAGTCACCCTTGGCATTTTATCTTGTATGCTTCCATTAGTTACTTGACTCTAGATGGTAGGTTTTCTAGGGCCTACGGGCACCACTTTGTTATTTTGAATCATTTCAAGCATGATGATTAAATTAGTATTCCTTACTACCTCATGAGATCCATGAATAACATGATGAGGGACCTTTAGACTGATCCTAAAGGAGACCATGCCTCTCATCATGGATTAATGGTTCTTGTCTATAATATATTGAAATTGAAAATAATTGAAAGACCCCTTTCTTAAGGACAATGCCCCTAGTGATGAGGATACCAAGGATGGGGATTCAGGAGAAAATTTTGAAGAAGACATAGAGGATGGATCAAATATTGTGGTTCATAGTGTTAAAGGGAAAGAGAATATGAAGGGGAGCACTTCTAACAAGTTTAAGAAGAAGATTGAGGTCTCTAACTATGAACTTAACCTCACAGACATCAATAAAGAGGAGGAGGAGACTAACCCTAGAAGGAATAAGAGAAAAATTCTCATCATCAAGGAGAAAAACTTTGAAGATAAAAAGGGTAACAACAAAAAAATAAAAAAGAGCCTCTTTGTTTCCTCTAATGAGGTGGAGGTTTTCCTTGAAAGCCCAATGAAGAGCAAGAAAAATAAAATTGTCACTGAAGAGACCGAGAAAAAAGAGGAGGTTGGGGACTATACTTAGAATGACCAACAAGGCATGGAGGAGGATAACAAGGTTATCACTGACAATGTGGCTGAAGATACTATTCCTCACAGCAAGCAAACTGATAGTGTCGACACTACCCAAGTGAGTGACAAACTTGCCAAAAAAAATATGGTATTTTTATAGGGCAGGATCAAAATGACAACATCCTTTCTTTTCATCCATTTTTGGTGACCATAGCTCAGGAAAATGAAGTTAGGAAGGTTGACCTCAAAGAACAAGGCAAGATTGTGAGCATGATTAAGAAGGCTACCTTTAGTGATAAACCCTTGGCTACCTGCTTGAATGATTGGATGGAAGATATTTGTAAAGATGAGGCCTTTGGGGAGCTTGGTGGTACGTTGCTTGCTTTGGAAGAAAAATTGAATAACATTAGCAAGGATTATGAAAGCATCTGACATGAAGATAGAATTACTACCCTTGAGAACAAAGTGCAAAAGTTGGAAACTACTCTTAAGAATATCAGTGATCAAAGTTTCCACATCTTGAAAGCTTCAGTGGAACACAGCAAGATCTTGGTGGGGAAGCTTGAGACCAACGGGGGTGAGGAAATTAAGGAGACCAAAGAGAGCATGGGGTATGGAATTAGAACTCATGCTAGTACCAAGAAGAAATATGTGGACTTGGAAGATCTAAAAGTATCTATGGGAAACATGGAGCTTTTAGTCATTCAGGCTAAAGAGATAAAGGATACAAGCTAGTTGTTTCCTTTACCCTTTTTGTTTTCTTTTTTTTGTCTAGGTCTATTGTGTTATCTTATAAGAGGTACATTAAATCTATATCTAAGAGAGAGAGATTGTACGACATGTAAAGATAAAGATATCAATGTTTTACAGAGACAATGTTGAGCCAACTAGAATAGAGCAGTGATTAGTAATTAATTATATTGAGTTAAGTGATAACAAAAAATTAATCAAACCTTGTTACTTTAATAATTAGGGATGATATCCTAGATGTTAACCCTAAGGTAGAAAGAGTTAATGTTATGTTTTGATAATATGGAAGCCGACGCATATGCTATATTTGAGATAGCTAGTATAAAGAGGATATTATGTTATGCGAAGTTGTAAGCAAAAAAGTAAGAAAGTTGTATGAATAATGTATGAAGCTAATGTGAAGTTGTAAAGAGATTTTGTATTGATATGTTATGCAAAATCTGATATATGATCAGATCAGTGCGAGTTGATAATAAGTTTTGTGAAGAGCCTACAAGCTAGATCAGAATATTGAAGATATTCAGCAACAGTAAAAGGTTTTTGTATTCTATCTTTTGTATTGAATATTATCATTGTATATTGCATGTTTGGGTAGTGAGCTCATCTTGCATACATTCATATTTTTTAATTCCTACTCCTAACAGGGTTGAGGCTTCTAAAAAGGCCTAAAGTCCTCTAACAAGGACAAAGACACTATACGGATGTAATAGACTCCTAACAGGGTCAATATCTCTAACCAGATACTTTTGATTAGTGGGTCATTTGTGGGTATCATCCCCACAAGTTTTTTCCTTGGCCAGGGTTTCCTTGAGAAAAAACATGGTGTTATGAGTCCCTTTATTTTATGGTTATTTTTATTATTCATTTTATTCAGTTTAGTTTCGTATGCAAGTTACAAGTTAATTACATATAACCATAAGTGTAAAATTTTGTGAAATATTGATTCACCCCCCCTCTCAGTATTTCCTATTTCTAACAATTGGTATTAGAGAACAGTTACTCAGAGAAAGTATAATAGCTTGACTAAGATCTCTATTGATATGGATCAATTGCAAAAAAATCTAGATGAAGCTCTTGAACATATTGATATTCTTACTAGAGAAAGAGATACACTGAAGAACAAATATGATAATGTAAAAGATATATTGAGAAAATAAAAGACAAGATAGAAGATCTGAAATCAAAGAAAGAACCTACAAATCAAATCAAGGATAGTGATGAAGTTTCAAAATTGAAAAAAGAGAATGAGATCCTAAAGCATGAACTAAAGATTGTAGACCTAAAGTTAAGCCTGAAAGATGATAACAACAAAGTTGAATCAAATATGAAGTCTGAAAATGAATATCTAAGATCTAAACTTTCCAAAGTAACATCTAAATTTTAGACTACAAAGTTGTAGTATGCTGAACTTGAGAAATACAATACAATTGTGAAAGGAGAACTAACTCAATCCAAGAAACATCTTGAGAAACTATATTCTAGCAGTGAAAAAATTGATGAACGGATTTCTTATCAGAAACCTTCTTATGATAAAACAGATCTTGGATATTTTGAAGAAAACATCTCAAAGAAGATTGAAGAATGTGAAGAACCAGATCTGAAAATTCAACAACCTAAGAAAAAAGAAAAAGAAAAAGAAAACAAAGATGATTCTAACCAATCTGAAGATATACCTAAACAACCTAAGAAAAATGGATCACCTAAAGAAATACGAAGTGAATTCAAAGGTAGATTTTTTTCATGCAATTCATTTGGAAACATGAAAAAAGATTGTACAGGTAAGCAATTGAAACCTATCTCTAGGTATTGTTATAATTGTCTTGGTTTTGTACATAGAGCTATTGATTGTAAGAAACCTAGATCTAATGATAAAAATAATAGTAGAATGTTTAGAAATACTAACCATGCATATAAAAGGCCTATTGTAGAAATAAACGGTATAAGAAATGGAGTTGCGTGTTATAGATGCAACAATTTTGGACATATTGCCAAAAATTGCAGATCACAAATTAGTCAGTCGGGATTGAGATATGGAAACAATGTTATAGTTTGTCAAATTTGTAATAACATGGGTCACACAGTGATATATTGCAAAATGAACAACATGAGGAATCCTAATCCTAGAAGAATTGTGAACTACACCAGAAGAAATATGGATACCAACAATAGTCTAAAGGGAAATAGCAGTAACATGGAAGAAGTTATATTTTTCAAAGCTACAGATCAAGAAAGTGCATCCATAATATTAGGAATTCAGTCAGGTGAAGTGTTTGAGAGTAAGTTTGAATCAATTCTTAACCTATATCAAACTGATTAAGAATTAAATTTTATGAATTATACTTTAGAATAAGCATTAGAATAGCATAGAGCTTAGCATAAATTGAATCAAGCCTTGCTAAGTTAATATAAGATAGTAAGTGATATAAGGAAGCTATGGTTAAGAGTGCATGAATTTATGAGCATGTATGCGATCACACAAAGAGAAAGAAGTTTTGTAGGTAACCAGGAATAGCTTTTTGGCATGTATACACTTATGCAATTAATGTGATGATAATGTCTTGAAGGATTTGATAGATAAAAGTGGATTATTGACATTATTTGATCATTCAAGTATTTACAAGATTCTTAGAGAGCTACTCAATGAAGATTGAAAGCAGTTTGCAAGATTTGGAGATAGATTTTTGCTAGATCTATGTGGAAGCCCTAAATCACAATTTCAAGGTATTTCACTAAGTATTCATTTTTAAAGAAGTTACTTTTTAGTGTAATCATGGATTTATCCCTAGTTCATAACATTAAGGACACACCTAGACCTAAGGTGAGAAAGGAATCAGTAGAACCCTCTGAGGAAGACCCTAGTTTAGAATTATCAGCTATATATCAACTATACTAGACAGTGTCTTGCATTTGGAAGATGTAAGAGCATATTTGAAATGTAAATTTGAGACTCTAGGAGACAGTAGTATGGCTGAGGAGTATGACAAGATATACAAATGGGATATGACCTATAAGGAAGGATATGAACATTTAGGTCAAGTGGAAATTATCAAATACATGTTTCACTATGAATTTCATAATTATGAATGGACTAAGATCATTTTAAGCAGAATTCATAATGGGAAATTTCGGTTGGATGATAGAGTAATAGACATTATAGCTGATTTGATACATGAGGTAACATGACTATCTAACAAAGGTGCAATTCCACTAAATGAAAATAATGTGAAGAAAGTAGTTCTAGACAACACTAAGTCTTCATATAAGGAAGAGGCATTGTAATTAGTAAGATTGAGCAGATTGATGTGAGGTATGTGTGCAAGATAAAGACTAACAAGTTATGTGCCAGCTCTAGGGAAGATGATAAGGTAGCAGTTATGGTGCAAGCAACTTATCTTATGTGTGTTGAAAAAATTGATGTTGACATGAGTGAAATTATGAGAATCTAATTGATTGAAAATCTTCAGAAGATTAAGAAAACAAAGAATTCCCAATTCAGATTCTCATCCCTAATCACCTACATATTTTTCCATCTTTTGAGAAGATTTCCTTACACTATAAGAGCTGATTGGAATGATGATAGAAGTTCAATGGAAAGAATCAACAAGGTGTATTTTAGACACCTAATTGACAAAGTAAATGAGAGTTCGACACTTGTAATCAAAACCTTTTAGAATGAGATGAAGAAAAGATCAAGAATGCTACCTTCAATAGTGGAGAAGTACAAAAATGAAATATGCTTTTTAGTTGACACAGATTTTACCTATATTGAAGTAGTAGAACCAAGGACTTTTTGCATTTGAAGAGGAAGCTGAAGGATATGTAAGCAAATTATTGAAGTGTATATTAGATTCTAAAAGTCCTAGATTTAGAACATTTGAGGAAATTTTTAGTACAACGTAGCAATCATAGGTACAAAAGTTAGCAAAGAAAAGGGTTGAAAATACAATTAAGAAGATATTAAAGGATACAGGTATGACTGAACATGAATTCAACATTGCAAAATAGACTGCATCAGAAATAAGAGATATTAGACAAAAATAAGTGTTGACAATTCCACCTTTGTCATCTAAATCAATCCATGTTCCATATATTCATAATATTGATGAAGATGTCACTGAGCCTAGTGAGATGAGTGTGTCAATGGACAAGCCACCAGTTGTGGTCACAAGAAAATCTACTAGATCCACCCCTGCAACCCTAGCTAAAAGAGTAAAAGAGATGGCTAGTGGACCAGATAAAAGTTAGAAGACTATATGTTCTCCAATAGAAAGGATAAGGACACAAGAGGAAGAATCACCACCTATAAATAAAATAAGAGGTCAAGTTTCAATTCAATCACAAGGAGAAGAAGAGGCAGGTAACAGCAAAAAGAAATAGTGGAAGCCTAAAATTGAGAAAGTGAATCCTTTGATCATAAATGAAGGATATTTCACTAAGCTAAACAAATATTATACCATGTACAATAAATTTGAAAAATTGGATCTTGAGAATGTAGTTGTCAGGCATATTATTCTTGTTGAAAAGAAATTTGAGAACATTAGAGATAAGATACCAAGTGATCTCTATGAGAAATTGGTCAATTGAAACAAGAGATAAATAGAAGAGGATAAAGGAATAAGAGAAATATTTGTGAGAAAATTGTGTGTAATCAAAGATGAAGATAATTTCAAAGAAATAATGAAGAGTCTCAGAACCCATTTGAGAAGAAAAAGAACACTTCTAATTATGGGAGGAAATTATGAGGAAGTAAATAAGGAAACTAGGGAAGCAGTTGTAAAAGTAATGACATCAATACCAGGAGAAGCATTAAGTGAATTAGAACATGACACTCAGATAGCATAAACGGATTCACAAATGAAAGGAACACCAGTTCCACCACCCACTATTCATATTGATGATGAATCAATGCATGTAGAAGGCACCAGCATTACCATTGACAAAGAAGAAAATATTTTTGAAGATCAAGGAGAGGATGTTGGAAATTTGGGAGAAATGGTAGATGAGACAAAAAATAACGAATAAGATGTGGAAGAAGAAAAGGAAGAAGAGAAGCAAGAAGAAATAAAGAAAACAAAGGAAACAAAAATAGAATTCACCAAGCAAGTAGTGCAAGAGGAACAAGGTATAGGAAAAGAGGTAAAAACTATAGAGACTATACCCTAGCAAATTCAAATAATCACACCACAAAAGGTCACAGCAGCAAGCTCATCAAAATCACCAATTGATTCGGTATTAGAAAATTTGGGAGATGAAGTTGATGATGATGATGATCAAATAGAGTTGATCTCATCTCTGAGTAAAATAATTGGAAAGAACAAGAAAGTAAAGAGCCTAGAAGGATCACTACTTGAGGTAACAAATAAACTTCAAAGTGTTATATCTACTCAAGTCAGTGAAGTTGATCCAAAAATAAAAGAAAGAGAGATAATGAAATTTTTTGACAATGAGTTCACTACTCTATCCGACATTTTGTAAGTGAAAGCACACACAATTCATGATGCACAACTATTACAAACCACTTGTCAAAATATCAAGAATGATTTAGACAACCTTGATGTTTGCATTAAGGAAGTGAGGAGATGTTTGGATAGAGGAAGAATGATATACAGTCAGTGTGCTTTGTCACACAAAAACATCTCAGACATTTCAAAGAAGTTGAAGAACAAAGAAGTAGAATTGCAAGTCACAGTGAATGAGCTACATAATCCTAGTATGAAGATCATTGATACTGAGAAGAAAGTAATTAAAATTCATAATGAAACAAGACTACTAGAAAATGAGAAGGAAACATAATTTAAGAGGTTTGCATTACTCAAAGTGCACATACCCCTGAAAATTAGTAATGTGCAGAATCAACTAGAAGAATGTCTTTCATCAAAGACTTCATATGGTAAATTGGCCTACCCGAATCTTAGATTAGTTGAGATAGCATCCTATGGGCTATGTTCATTACTTAGTGTATCAAATTTTTTTAAGGCTACATGGGACAAGGAAATTGAAAAATTGAAGGAAAACTTTATAGATTGCATTTCAAGTCTTCCATCATTACAAAATTGAAGAGGAGAAGGTATATCAAAATTTTGACCTATATATACATTTATTTTACACCTTTGTCATTGTTTTCAAAGGGGGAGTAATGTAGTATGAGAAAATCATTTATATGTATAAGATATAGATATGAAAAATAGTATGGAGTATAATCAAAGGGGGAGTATCCCTATGGTGAAATAAGTAGACATGTATGATTTGTTGATTTTTGCAAATCTTGTAATGGCCATGTAACACAATGTTGCAGAATGTTACAAATTTGTTTTTGGAATTTTGTTGTAACTTTTTGGGACTTAGCCAATTTTCCCATATATTTCCACCAATGACAAAGGGGGAGATTGTTGGAAATTTGGATGAGTAGGATATCATGTTGTTATCATTATGGCAACATATATTTAGTGTTAAGATAGAATGATCTAAGGAGGAGTTATGGATGAGAACCTATAAAAATTGTCTAACTATAATAGTGTTTATCTATCTACAGAGAAACCATTTTGACCAACAAAGTTTGCAGAAGTAATTTTAGTGCATGTACACTTGAACATGGATTAGACAAGGTACATTAAAGATACATCTAAGAGCGCAAGATTGTATGACATGTATGGACAAAGATATCAATGTTTTATAGAGACAGTGTTGAGCTAACCAGAACAGAGCAGTGATCAGTAATTGATTATATTAAGTTAAGGGATTATTTTTTTTATCAAAATAATGACTTGACTAATTAGGGATGACATCCTAGATATTAACCCTAAGGAAACAAGAGTTAATAATATGTGTTGGTAATATGGAAGCTGACTGATATGTTATATTTGAGATAGCTAGTATAAAGAGGATATTATGTTATGCGTGGATGTAAGTGGAAGAGTAAGAAATTTGTATGAATAATGTATGAAGATAATGCAAAGTTGTAAAGAGATTGTGTATTGATATGTTATGCAAAATTTGATATGTGATCATATTAGTGTGAGTTGATAACAATTTTTTTAAAGAGCCTACAAGCTAGATCATAATATTTAAGATATTCAGCAGCAGTAAAAGGTTTTTTTTTCTATCTTTTGTATTGAAGATTATCATTGTATATTGCATTTTTGGGAAGTGAGCTCATCTTGCATACATTCATCTTTTGTAATTCCAACTCCTAACAGGGTTGAGGCTTCTAACAAGGACAGAGACACTATACAGATGTAATAGACTCCTAACATGGTCAATATCTCAAACTAGATACTTTTGATTAGTGGATCATTTGTGGGTATCATCCCCATGGGGGTTTTCCCTTGGCCAAGGTTTCCTTGAGAACAAAAATGGTGTTATGAGTTCCTTTATTTTATGGTTGTGTTTATTATTCAGTTTAGATTCTTATGTAAGTTACAAGTTAATTACATATATCCATAAGTGGGAAAAAGTAAAAGTTTGTGAAATACTGATTCGACCCCCTCTCCCCCCCCTCTCAGTATTTCCTATTTCTAACATTTTTCACATCCATTTTCACATTTTCACATTTTCTAAATCATAACTAGTAGTAATAAAAATACAAAATATAATAGATGTCACTTTTCCAATAGGAGAATACTTTGTAATGCCCCATGAAGGAACCCTTGAAACATAGGGTCAAATGTGCACTATACAAAAATAAATTCCAACATGGAATAAACATCACGTACATAATTTCATCACATAACCATAAGCATATGAAAAGAAAAATGCAAAGAAGTAAACCATGATCATGCACAAGTAAAAGACTTAGCAAGTACTTCCAAGGGTTCCAAGGCAACCCAAAAAATACTCAAAATAGAGAACAGACATTTGTAAGACTTCTATACAAGGATTTGGACAATGTCCACGAATCGCAAGAGGCTAAGTCGACAATAACCCACATCTAAACATGAGGAGACTAATCCATCCTCAGAAACCATCTAATAGATATTCATTTTAAAACCTATGTAAATATTCCTAAATGATTAATAATACACATTAATTACAACTAACCATAAGAAAACCAAGTAGGAACCATCAAGGAACCAACCCATAAACATAAGAAAATCATTCGACCTACAAACCTGATCAAAAAGTCTAACTGGTGGAAACATTGATTCAGAAAAAGGCGTTGGTTGAGGTGGAAACACTGGTTAGCACAAATGTTGATTGGTACTAGCAAATTTCTAAGACACAAAAATTCTTAAACTAGTGAGTTGCATGCACTAATCCAGCATATAGAAAAGTTGATTATCGTAGGTGCTATTTCATAATTTTGGTTAAAAATTAAAAGGATAAAATTCAAATTCCTAAGTCGACACTAATGTATAGATAATAAACATCTAGTTGACTAGCTCTATACCAAGGAGTACTGGATAGCATAACTTGGATTCATACACCCAATAAAACCCATATCATCAGAAAAGAATCTAATCTGCTAGGTACATCAATACATAGTGCATAATCACTGACATATGAGAGAAAAGGAAAAAACAAGAACATCAAGCTACATACTTTGTCTTTGGAAAAAGTATCTCATTTGTACATCAGTCCCTAGAAGTGGTATAATGTGATGCCACCCTACCATGTGAAACCCTTAGGTCTTCCCCAATATGCTCACAGAGATAGTAATATGGCCACAATCACAAGATACTCACACCTAAACAAGGAGTAGCTAACACACACACCAATCAAATGCATAATCAAAGAGTAAGGTGCCAAGGTCTAATATGATACACATAGATACAAAAAATAGTAATGCATGGAGAACACTCAACATGGGAACCAGGATACAAATACACCCTATATGCCATGTAATCACAATACACCAAGGTACTACACAGTACTACAGGACCTAGACACAAGATTACCAACCATATGGAGTATCCATGCCTACACAAGTCAATCCTAACATCCAAGTTTCAAGTACCATCTACCACCCACATGGGTCACTAATGAAATCTAGGGATTCAATAGTTTCCATTTCTTGCACGAGTTAATCCTACCATCTTGGGATACTAATTATTATTTATTATTGTTTGAACCCAATTCATTTTATTATGTTTTCACTTTTTTAAGAAACTCCTTGATGCATCCACGATGACCACTTCTAGGCCAAGGTACACATAAGAAGATAATCCCTGTGCCTACTCAATGTACCTAGTCCTATGGCTCAACATCAAAGGATGGAGACCAAACAATAATGTTTTCCACTTGGTCTACAACAAGGACATAACAAAACACTTCATCCATTTGGTCTACACCAAGAATGGGAAATAGGGACTTCATCCACTCAGTCTATACCGAGGACAAGATAACCCATAATTGTGCTCTCGATCTACACCAAGGACATAAACACAAGATGTGTCATCTACTTGATCTATACCAAGGACATAGAATAACATAAATATCCACAAGAAAGAAAATAAATAATAGACTCTTAAGTCAAAAGGCAATAAAAAAAATGGTAAACTTTATTGGTCTCAAGCCAAGAGCATGGTTCACTCAAACCTAGGATGTGGTCTGAACACACTACATCTAGATGTTGCATGTGATCCCATATCAAGCATGGAAGGTTCCATTACAAAAGGAAATACAACAACAATTAACAAAATAACAGGAGGATAACTCAACTCCCAAGACACTCAAGGAAAGGAACTGAGAAAATTCAAAACCAAGCCAAATAGAAAGTTTCTCAATTGGATAATTTTCCAAGAGCATGGATTCTCATGGAATACATCAATAATCTCTTTAGAACATGAGGAAGGCTCAAACACCCAAAAGCCATAAAATACCCAAATTCTAGCAAAATTCAGTAGTGTAAAAATCATCATTTTAACATCAAATGGGTAAGTTCAAATAATAATAACAAATGTTTGAATCATCTTCAATACATTATGATTCCAAAATCCTACTAAAATGGAGTACTATACAGGTTTTGGATGGCATTCAAAATGAGGCAAGCTCAAAAATGTCCAAAACTCAAACTTCAAACAAAGTGAAAAGAATAAAACTCATTTTCCCTTAGGCACCCTAAAACGCACTTTTCAAATAAAATTATCATTTCAGGTACACACAGAAAAATGAGAAGCATAACATTACTAAAACTCCAAAATCAAAATTCTAAAAATATGCTATGATCATACAAACCCAACCGGGTAATGAAAATACACAAAAATGTGGGAGAATACTAATTCTTAGCCCATGGATCTATTGCAATTTATTTCAAGAAAAAATATGAAGTAAATCAAAATATGTGAGATGCCCTACCTCACACAAAGTGACAATCACCAAAATAGGTGCAGGAAATCGAATACTTTGCGAAAATGGTTCCACATGAACACTAATGCATTTGACCCACATTTCCGACCAACATTTCTGACCAAGCATTAAAATAGTTTTCCTTGGTCGGTTTATAGAAGGAAAATTTTGATTTTTTTTTAATCCATTCTCGTGTTGGTCAGTATTATGACAACCATGATAGGTTGTCATAATTTCGACCAACACAGGAATATAACTTTAAAAAAAACATAGGGATTTCATTTTGTTTTATATTTCATGCATGGAAAAGCAGAGGTGAAAGAAAAGGGATTTAATGTTGACACCACCTACGTATCAACTAGCCTCGACTCCACCTATAAGCACCACTCTTCATCGGTAACAAACACACTCATCTCTAGTTTTTTAATCTTTGAAAAAGTTCTTGTGCTGCATTTATATTTTTTTGTATTCAATTTGTAGCATTTCTAGGGTTTCAAGAGTGGTTCTATCAATAGAGGGATTGATACATCTTATCTTCAAGAAGTTCATATTTTTCCAAGCCTTGTTTTGGTCTCCAGTTCAATGATTGTATGCACAAAGAATCCATATATTGTGTTCTATACTGGAAATGACCAAATTAAAGGGTTTTTGTTTTGATTCGAACATGAGTGCCAATTGGATTGGAAGAGTGGGTAGCATCTTCAATTGATTTATGCCAATAGGGAAATGTGGCATACATATACCCTCAACTGTAAAGGTTTGTACTGGCAAAGGGAAAATAATTATTGAATGACCTTTTAAGTTTTTCACCTCTCTCTTTCCTTCACGTGATATTCTTGAATGTAGCCATCTCTTTCCTTATGTGCTTTAGATACAACAATATATATGATGGATAACATATTTCATGTTCTAAATTTCCTGCATATCTATTTGAAAAAGAAAAAGTCTTCATTCTTCTTTAGATGCATTTCAGTGATGTTTCTAACTTACTTCCTCAATCAACTCCAAACAACTTGTAGCTTTTAGGAAAATGTTTCCATTGTTCTCTCAACTACCTCTAACAACTTCTCATCATGTCCCATAGACAATTCTCTCTTCATAAATATCTCCATTCGCTAGTTCATAGGAGTTTCAATATTTACCATTACTAAAGTGTTATTGGCATTCAATAACTCTTATGATTGACATTGTAGTCAAAAAAATATCACATTGTCTAATCATCATTTACTTGATATGTCTCTTTCTCCTTTGCAATGAAAAATAGTATCATGTTTATTGCAACTATCATCTTCACTTGTAGACTGTCATACAAGAGTTCCTTGACCTATCATACTAGTCTTGGTAAAGACCATCCCTTTGATGACTTTATGATCATTCCTTCATGCCTTCTTCACTATGTTATCTATGAGTGATGAATCTAACTCACATGCCTTTTGTCTTTGAAATCAGTCATTACCTTTTCTTGTTTCTCGAAGAATTATAATTCCTCTACACTACTTATCACTATAGTTCGTAAGCACAATTGACCATCTAGAGCCTAATTTGTTGATACACCTTTGAATATCCTCAATAAATTTATGCATACCATCTAGTTATGTAAAATTTTAGAGATGCAATTTCTCTAAATGATATTAGAGACAATCTCATCAACCCCACTTGATAGCCAAGACTATTCTTTCACTAGTGCATTTGACCTAGTTTTTCTACCAAAATTTTTGACCATGAAGCCAAAAGGTTTTGGTTGGTCGGAATATAGAAGGAAAAATTTTATTTTTTTTAAATTTATGCCCATGTTAGTCAAAATTTTGACCAATATCGTGTTAGTCAAAATTTTGACCAATACCATGTTAGTCAAAATTTTGACCAATACCGTGTTAGTCAAAATTTTGAATAACACGAGCATAAATTTAAAAAAAAAGGTTTCATTTCTCATTCATTATTACCACAATGAATTTTTTTCAAGGGAATTGCAGCGCATGAAATGTGAATTCAAAGATCATCTCATCATTTCTTCATCCCAGGGTTTGTCTTTTACCTGTTCTTTTCATGGCTCGATGAGGGTTCCATTATATAATGTTATGGTTAGTCTTAAATCCCCTAATTCTTTTACCTATTATTTTCATGCTTCGATGAGGGTTCCATTTCTTCCTATAATTTGTGAACTTATTTTATGTTTTTGATGGTGGGTTATATTTCATTTCTCATGACCTTGAAAATTGATGAGCCATGTAGAAAATTCTTCAAACAAAACCCCAATCATTCTAGGTTGTCTTGGTGGCTTGATTATCCTTTTTTTATTAGGAGGGTTGCTTGCAGCATGAAGAAAATTGAATTTTTCAATATCTAGGAAGGGTACGAATTGAGGTAACTTTCAATTGAATCTCTGTATAATCTTCTCTACAATTCTTTGTGTACGTGTGTTTGATAATGGGTGGTCTATTTTAAATGCATAATCTTGGAATGAAATGTTGAAACATAATTAACAAGCAATGCAACCCATTTCCCCTTTCACTAAATTTCAATATTCAAGAGACTATTATAAATCTTAATAACACCATGATTAGTTCTCCCTACAATCATCACTAGACTAAGCTCAGGAGGCTTCTCCACAATAATGTCCCCAGCCCTTTCCCATGTTGCACTTTAGAGCTCTTCTCACCAGGCAAGTGTGAAGAAACTCATTAGCAAGTTAGAAAAGGGGGTGAAAAAGAACAATGGAGTGGTGAAGCTCTAGTTAATGATTGATTCCCGATCTTAGTTTACATTCACTGTTATGATCTCTATAATTTGCATCCAACACATCTGAAACATATAACATAATGACAATACATTATTTTTAACTCCATTCCATTCATGAAAAATAATAAATACTATCGATCCATCATTTCTTCATGATATTTCACTGGTGCACTGTTCAAGAACATTCACTCTTCCTTGGACTCCCACACACTAACCTTCTTCATAACCCTTGGACATTCACAAAGGGATTCAACTTAAATGGCATGCACTCCAACATACTCACTATCCATGAAAAAGAAACAATCATAAATCCAAGCATTGCATCAATTTATCATGATTGTTACATTCCCTGACTGTACAGGGACAGTCACGTTTTGAGGACCCAAAATGCCTTCCAAATGTGCACAAAACTATTCAAAACTCCAATGAAATGTAACAACATATCCTAGCAATCATTTCAATCTATATCAACCATAAAAATAAGCGTTTGTCAACAATATAGTTAGACTGTACCCTCACGGGTAGTGACTGGCAGATTTCAAATGAATTTACATTTTCATTGCTTGAACATAGTTTACATTCACTGTTATGATCTAGAATTGATCATTAACTTGGTCCATTCCCAATACTCATTAACTTAGTTTACATTCACTGTTATGATCTCTATAATCTGGAACAATGGAGTTTTTAATTTCTAGTTTCTAAAGTGTATTTATTTTGATGTTATGTAAATTTAATTTAAAAATCAATAATATCAATACAAGTATAAGCATTGTTAAGTGGATTTGGAATCTCAATTCAATTCATGCAAGAATATGATGTACTTTACGTACTATTAAATTTTTGACAAACTTTCACATATTAACTTTTGAAGTAGAACTAAAGGAAATGCATTGTTGTTAACTTGTTATTAATAAAAAAATTATTGGCAAATCAAAAAATCAGTTATTGTTCATGTTGTAAAACTAAACTATTTTAACTAAAGTATACATGCAGTTTTTATGGGAAGAGTTTGAATAAACTAAGCAGAATATGTAAACATTTGCTACACTATCTCTTTTATCTATGATTGATTATAAGTATCATGGTGTTTTATGGCACTTTCATTAATTGTATCATGGTTGTGCTCTACTATTGTACTTAACCTTTAACATATCTCCAATGATTACAATGACTTTCACATGCTTGTGCCTTGTGGTTGTTCCATCTTATTGTGATTGTTGCCGATTTAAGGCATGATATGTCAATGTCTTCTTATTGTATTTATTCTATTAGGACTTCAAACTGAGTGACATTTCCTTTTCACATGAGCATAGAATTCAAAATAGCCTCTATAGAATAAATTGTTCATTAATAGTAGATAGATGTGTTTTTCCCTATGATCTCATGATAATGGCCATATTCAATAACTCTATAACATTATGTTTGTTCCTTTTAAGAGAGATGGTTGTTCCATTGTTCTAAAAACTACACTTTGTTGTCCTTTTGACATGATAGCATTATATTTCAAAAACTTTGAGGTTCTCTTACCTTTTGTATGTCATGGATTCACCTCTATGTAGCTAAATCTCACTCTAAAAATGATCTTCTTTTAGGAAAAAATGAAAATCCTCTATGGGTTCATACTTATTGTGACTTCCCATGGCGCACTATCATTGCTTGTACACTGTATTTTTCCAATTCTTTTAAATTGTCACTATCTTTGAAAATAAATGCCATATGTTGCTTACATTTGATTCAATTTCCATATTAATTACTCTCTTCAGTTGTATTAGGAACTTTTTCCTTAAGCATGTGTGATGCAAACCTAGATATAGATGGGCATTAATGCATTAATGCTCAATTGAATGCCTTAATGCAACTCCCAGAGAAATACCATTTGGAAGCTTTAGAGGAAATAATTTGTACTAGGTATGGAATCACCTCCACTACAATGCCAAATTCTGATGTGTTATTATCTTCAATTGTAAGTTTCTTTTGCAAAAATATATTGTATATCTTTACAAAGTAGACAATGTGACTGTACAACTCCACAATATATTCTCTATAATCTCTAATTACAAACTGAAGTGTAAATTGAAGTAAAGTCTTCCTTGGATAAAATTCCAACCCTCATCTACTAATTAAAATACTTACCTTTATAGTTCACGTGACTTCCCTAGGGATCTGTTAGAACTAAAATAAATTTGTTATATGCTAGTTGGCCAACTATGCCTAGTCAGCCAACTAGGAGACATGTCTTTTGGGAGGTAAAGACTCATATAAATGAAGGATGAAACTCTTCATCCGATGAAAAAAAAAAAAATTCAACACAAACATCTGTAAATTATATCCAGACAATAGCGGACTATATATAGGTAGCAATGAATTAGATGTAATTGCTTCAACTTCACATTCTTGATTTACTTCAGCATCAAGAATAATATCCACAAATTAAGTAGTCTAGTGAGGAGATTTGTGTAACTCGCAAAATAATAATAACTCCCAAAATACTTATCCTTTTGAATATTTCATGGTCTAGTGAGCATGATTTGTGTGTGTATTTGTAAATATTGTATAATCTTATAATATTTTATCTTGTTTGATTATATACAAGATACTACTAATCTTTGTATGTTTACATTTTGTATATTTATAGCCTGTGAAGAAAGTCCACACTTGGCAATATGAACCCAGAACAAAATAATGAGACAATTGCTAGATTGTGGTCTCATTTCCAAAGAAAAGATGTTAAAAAATGTAATTATCCTTGCAAAAAGTGTAAGGGCTTAAAGAATCAAAGAATTCTAATCAAAACAGCCTAGAGTCATTGTAGGCAATATGGTCACATTGAAGGGGGGCACGATTTTCGTCGATTGGTGAATGTGTATTTCCAATTGGAGGAACATGGAGGTTTGAATGTCCAAGCCGACGATAATGATCCCATGGTATTGGCATAGCTGATCAAGATGATCATGATGATGGTACTAGCACATCTAATAATGATGATGAAGATGGTCTTGATATAGCTATACTTGGGAAGGCATATGAGCCCCTATACCAAGTCTCCCAAACACCTCTTCTCTTTGCTATAGTGTTGTTGGTGAACTTCAAGGTTATGAATGGATTATCTAATGTAGCAATGTCACGTATGCTAAGGTATGCCATTTTTGTCATCTTCAATGTTAGCATAACATTACGATTCATTATATTAACAATTCATATTTTTTGTTGTAGGTTGATAGGTGAGTTTTTCTTACCACCATCAAACATTTTGCCTCGTTCGTACCGAGAATTATCTACCATTATGAATCAAATTGGAATGAAGTATCAGACAATACATGCATGTCCCAATGATCACATTCTATATCATAAACAACATAAATTTGCAACAGAATGCCCTATTTGTCATACTAGTAGATATCAGTCAGATCAAATAACAAAAAAGGTGCCTCACAAGAGTCTTTGGTACATTCCCCTTATTCCATGTCTTCAACGATTATTCAGGTGCACTAGCTTGGCACAATTTATGGATTACCATGCATGCAATAGAAGTCAAGATGAAATTATGTGAATGCCTGTGGATGGTTCTACATTTAAAGACATAGAAACAACATGGCCACACTTTAAAGAACCTCATAATCTCAAGATTTCAATGGCAACAGACGGTGTCAATCCATTTGGAGATATGAGATCTACTTACTCAGTGTGGCATATTTTTGTTATTAACAATAACATTCCTCCTTGGATGTCCATAAAGAGCAAGAACATAATGTTCTCAATGATTATACTAGGTATTTAGTCATTTAATAGCTATGTAAATTAATTTATAAACACCGTATCAAGATGGTCATAATAATTATGTAATGTTTTTGTTCATTCAACTAGGTAAGTACCAAGTTAAAGATATGAACGTGTATATTGAGCCCCTTATTGATGAGTTGTTGATTTTATGGAATGGGATCACTATGTATGACATCTCTAGACCAATAGGACAAAGAAAATTTTATTTCCATTCAATGCTTCTGTGGATAATAAATGATGCCCTTGGGCTAACTCATTTTTGCGGTATGTTATATATTCATCTTAAGGTCACGTATTTTTGGTATGTTATAGTGCTTACACATTATTGTTGTATGTTTAAGTTGCACATTATAATTGTACATGATCCAATTGTACAATATCTTTTAGGTCTTCAGACAAAGGGTAAATTTGGATGTCCAGTTTGTTGTCCGAAGATGAAATCTTGTCATTCAAGAAGTTTAGGAAAGCAAGTGTTCGATGAGTTCAGGCACTTTCTCCACAATAATCATAAGTATCGAACTATCGAAAAACATCTTTTTAATGGGAAAGAAAAGACAACATCAAGGCCACGAAGAATGACACCTCGTCTATGGAAGTTGGAATACAATAGACTAAATCAATGAGGTAATATCATTCCATCTGATGATTTTTGTTTAAAATTTAGATTTTGATATTGTCTTTTATTTACTAATGATGGTATTGATGCTTGTGAAGGTCATCAAGGCATCAATGACCAACTTCCTAGAGGAATAAAAAGTTATCCTAGTCAATTTAGTAGGTTATCGTACTACAAGGATCTCCCAATTGTGCATTTGTTTGATGCTAAGCATATTGGAAAGAATGTAACAGAGACACTATGGAAAATATTGGATGGAAGGCACGACAAAGAAAAATGGCCAAAATTTGTAATGACATTCATGAATCCAATCATGCACTAAAAACTTTCATTGAATCAAATAGAAATGGAGATTGCATAAATACAAGTGCCCTTCCTTGGTTATTAACTGAGCAACAAAGTGATGCATTAAAAGAAGTCATAAAAAAAACAAAATTTCCAACAGGATTTGCTGAAAAAATATAAGTAGTCTTGTATCAAAGAAAGGTGATTTTGGGCCAGGGTTGAAAACACATGATTGACATACCTTCATCAAGGTAAGTCATGTTCTCTATTTACAATATATTTGTAAAATTGGATGTACTTTTTATTGTATTATTTTACAATATATTAAAAAGATCATTTTTTAATCATTGCAGTACATCCTACCTCTATTCCTCTTATACCAGTTTGGCAACAGTGTTAAACAAGTTATATACAATCTTGGAGAATTCATGAGGTTAGAAGTGTTATTATATTAATGACTTGCTTTACTTTTTATGTAAATTATTGTATATTTTTATCTAAAATATTGTTTATATGTTCTTGCGAGTTGAATCTCTTTTAGGTGGTTATCATCTAAAGAAATTGATAAAAAAGATATAAAATATTGGAAGAGAAAAATTTCCCAGCTTATGTGTGAAATGCAAAAGTGTCTATCTCCAACTTTTTTCAATGCTCAAAAACACTACCTCATACATCTAGTTGAGGAGATTGAATTGTGTGGACTTGTACAAACTAGTTCAATGTGGATGGTTGAGAGGCACTTAAAATTTATGAAGGGCTTGGTTTGACAAAGAGCACATCCTGAGGGTTCTATGGTCAAGGGATATATGGTATACCAGACCATGGTGTATATTAGTGAATATCTTCCCAAGTTTACAGCAAATATCCATGTAGATCGCATTTGGGATCCCAACTCTACTGACAAATTTGAAGGGGAGTACTTGATGGGGAAAACTAGATTGAGGAAAGTGAGAGGTAATTATACGATGTTATTGTAGTTTATTAATTCTTATAGATCTTCAATATAAGTTGTTTCTAAGTGGTCTATTTATTTTCTTTACAGTTGGTCTTGAGTGGGATGCACTACATTTGTATATTGCAAACAATCCTGATTGGATGATGGTATGGATTCAACAATCTTAAGAAAATGGTCGCTCATTAACATGGGATGGTGTTGCATCATTGGTTAAAGAAGCTCATAGTAATGGAGATCCCAATGTTACGTCAATGGTACTTGATCTAGCATATGGTTTAAGAGGTAGAAAGGTACGTATAAATTTAATAACTATGACCCATAAGTTTAATATCAACTCATGGATCGATACAAATAATCTTGACATGTTTGAATAATTGCAGATCAAACATCACAAAGCTATGTACTACCATGGCCATAAATTTTTCATTAAAAAGTTAGATGACATGGAGAAAACTTGTGATTCTGGGATAAGTGCAATTTTCAAGGTCACTAATATTTCATCTAGAAATTGTGTGTGTGAATTTTTTACCTAGTTGTGGACACAACACTTTAGTAAAACATTAGAGGTTAGCAAAAATTAAAATCATGTAATGAAATGGAAACTAAACTAACCAGGTGATTTACTGCCTTCTAGTATATGCGAGTATGTATTCTCAGATTAGACCGAGATCAGTGACCTTGATGACACCTAAACGAAGGATTTGAATGCAAAATCTAGATATGGAATGTATGTAAATTAATCTATATTTTTGGTTTTTCTGTGCAATTTATGATGATGGAAAACTGATTATGAACCTATTCTATATGAAAAAATGATATGCAAATTAAGCTAACAATGATATGAAATATGAAACTAGAATGAATTCAAAACAAGATTGATCTCACAAAAGTTGTTGATTCCCAAGAAGCTTCAATTCTTCAGATGTCAATTCGCCAGTGTGCTTGTGCAAATTCATGGATTGATTTTGGCAGAGTAAGTATGTAAACTTGTGAGATGAATTATAAAGAGCTGAGCCTTGATTTTATAGAAATCCAAGGCTTTGGAGGTGCATGGGAAAAGCCATAAATCACTCTTGATAAACTCAGGTTGATTTTTTAGTCAACAAGGAATAAAAGATAATTAACTCACAAAAAATCATGCAAAATCAGTGCTTAACTCAAAATAGAGTTTAGATCAAATTTCAACTCATCATCAGATGTTGAGTTTCAATTTTAAAATTGATTGTTAATTTCTAGTTGCCTGCTTTTCTGATTGTGCATGATTTAATTATAAATCAATTAAAAATAAAGTGATTTATTCTCAACTTAACTGATTTTAACATTAAAATAATTGATTTATGGGTTAATCAATCATTAAATCATTAAATTTGACAACTTTAATTTTAAATCGATTAAATAAAAATTCAATTGATTGTTTTTAGCAATTTTGATTTATTGTCAAAATTAAATAATATAATTAGGAATAAATAGAATTAAATTTAATTAAATAATTAACTGGCAGAATTAAATCTAATTAATTAAATATTCAGAATATTCAATTAATCAAACTTTAGGATAAATTAGCTTTATCACCAAATAATCATTAAATTAAAGATAATTAAGATAAATTAGGAATATTACTAGGAATATTCCCCGATCTAGAATTTAAGATAATCAATTAGGATTCGATGATGTTCAGATGTGCCTTAGGTTAGGACTTTGATGTTGATTTTGTTTGAATTTGTAGATGTAGGAGGTTAATGAACCTATAGCCCATTTTTGGGGTATTACATTTTGCCCCTCTTTGAATTATTGTGCGAAGCACAGTGGTTCAAAGATAGTCTGTGTTTGATAAAGAATCTGATGTTTGAAATTGAAATTGAAATGAAATAGAAATTGTGATATGAGACAGAAACTGATTGAAAGATTTAAAGATGTTAGGTCTTGAATGACCAAAGATAATGTTCACTATAGCAACGATGAACTGATGATTACAAAAAAGTGTCAAAATGCCTAATTTCGAACCTTATGATTATGAAGAAGTGAGTGACCAATTCCAAACCTGATTGTCAATAAGAATCACATTGGTATCACGTCTAAACCCTTCAATTACGAAGAACCAAGGAAATATCACTAATGAACCGATGGTCATGAAAAGCTAATATAGTTTACAAGATAGATTAGGATACCAGATTGATATGGATCTCGATGAATCTGATATGCCCCAAGCGATGATAGCTTTGCCCCAAGTGATGAGGACTTTAGATGAATCAGCAACTAGACGTGGTTGTTGTCTTGATCACTGAGAAAATATTTGATTTTCAGATTTAGATTTATAGATTTGAATGATGTGTAATATCATGCCCCCTTCAAGATTAAAATTAAAATCTGACAAGAAAAGTCAGTGTTGAATGGTTTAGAAGCATGTTAATTAATTTGAGAAGTGGTTATGCACGTTTGAGAATGCGTTATGCATCATTTAGAGGTCCAAAAGACCAAGTTTGACTAGGTTTGACCATGAGTTGACCAAATTGAAATTTTGATAGTTTGATGTAAGATAATCAGTTAAGTTGAATTCTAGATTTCTGTAATGATTGAAGGTCAATTATGCAAGTAGTTAATAATATGAATGATCTCAGATTTTGATTTTGATCCTGAAAAAGGATTATACTTGTTTCATTGGAGTAACCTTCTTGTAGGATTCAGCTCTTTGTTAGATTTGAAGATGTGATTGAAGAATCATTTAAGCATTGAAGTTTATCCAACCATTGTGAGATCATGCAAAGTGCAAAATGAAATGCAGAATGAAATGCAACCTAAGACCTAGGACCTAGTCACTGATCATGTGTCGGTCGTTTGTCATCATTAAATTTTTAGGTAACTGGATAAATCAATACAATGCCCACCAGTTATGAAACCATAGACATATGAATATTGATTTGTATGCACAAGAATCAATACAACGCCCACTGGTTAGGCAACCATGGACATATGAATATTGATTTTATGTTTGGAATGTTGGATTAGATATAAGCACCAAGGCACAAACATCGGGATGACTTGAATATCATGTCCATTTTGATATAGCAATTTGTATAAGCATCAAAACATAAATGTCATGATGACCTGAATACGCCTTGCATTCAAACACATCAAACAATCAAGAGATCATTATAAATCCAGTGTGAATTACCCGTAGTGACCCTTTATCGTTCACCTCCTTAGGCAAGATCGCGTTTCACAGTAGGAGAAAGAAATCACTCAAAAAGATAATAGTTAGATCAAACTTCCTTGGATTTTTTGAGTATCAATGGTCAAGGTACTCATGGCCTTCCAATTCAAGATAAAGGCTCTTATAGATAGACACCATTTCAATCTAGAATTTCCAAAGTTGTTAAATTTTCACATACAAGTAGAAGACAAAGAAAAGATTATGCCCCCAGTCATCACTCTCTAAATCCTGTAAAGGACATCATCGAAGAGCTCGAAAGGACACAATATGCAAAAATCTCAATGTGAATCAGTAAGCATACAAGGAGATAAAAGCATGTAAAAGCATAGATTGTTTTTAGTTTATGTTTGATTGTGTTGTTGTAGGTGCAAAATCCTTTCTGGAGAGGAGATTGATTGACTGACTCAGATAAAGCTTCAAAGGACCTTGACTAGATATGACTCATCTGAGGTATACTGGAGACCATAGGATATGACATTGATTGCCCCCAAGTGTTAAGCATTGATAGGATATAGACGCTTGAGCTGATTGGTGTATAGATCGATTTATTGAAAATAGGAATATGCGGAAACAAACTGGGAGATATGTACAAATTAAAGCAAGATTGAAAGCTGGGAAAGACCAAGATTGCGCTGATAGATGAAATGTTTTGAACAAGTGGCACCTATTTTCTGGGTTTTCACCATCTTCGTAGAGATTCTATTTTTACTACCAAGGCGCATGTTTCCAAGTTTTCACAAAGGCACTTTTTCTTTTTCTCATTTTTTTTGTTTTTTTTCATTTTTCAATTTTTTTGATATTTTTCATTTTTCCAAATTTTTTTGATATTTTTGGTATTTTTTTATTTTTTTGTGAATCATCAAGGAACCTATTGCTAGGTTTTCACCAAGATGTTCATTTTTTCAAGACTTTTTCAAATTTTTAAGATTTTTTTAGAACATTTTACCATACACTGAATGCCTTAGGCGTAGAATTTCTTCAAATGGAGAACATTGATTGGTTCTTAGAGCTGTTCTCCTTCATTCATTGAGATTTGATAGGCACCAGAGCCAAAAGTAGTAGTGATTACAAAGGGACCCAGCTAGTTGGGTTTAAACTTCCCCTTGTGTTCTCGATGTGATTGATTTTATGGATTTTCTCTCAAGACTAGATCGCCAACCTAAAATTCTCTGTGTCTGACTTTCTTGTTGTAGCCTCTAGAAATTCTTTTTTGATATACTCTGAGATGATCATACGCTGCTTACCTATGCTCATCTAGTAGTTCAAGTTCTTGCAACCTAGACACTTTGTAGTCATCATCAGTTACTAGACCATGCATTCTGATTCTTAGTGATGGGATTTCAACCTTAATAGGAAGTACCGCTTCAGACCCATAAACTAAAGTGAAAGGTGTAGCCCCAATAGGCATTCTGATACTTTTTTTGTAGGCCCAGAGAGCTGGATTGATCATGAGATGCCAGTCTCTTCCTATTTTATTAACTGTACAATGCAATATTTTCAATAGATTCTTGTTTGAAGCCTCTACTTGTCCATTCCCTTGAGGGTAGTAGATAGAAGACCAATGTTGTGTTATCTTAAATTTGGCACATAGATCATCTAGGTCTTTATTCTTGAATTCTCCACCATTATCTATGATTATAGAATGAGGGATCCCATATCTACATATGATATAGTTCAGGATGAACATAGATATTTGTTTCCCAGTGGCTTGAGTGAAAGGGACTGCTTCTACCCATTTTTGTAAAATAATATGTAGTTGTGATTATATGGGTATGTCCATTAGAAGAATGAGGATGTATGGCTCCTATAAGATCAAAAGCCTATTGGTGAAAATGCCATTATGTAGTGAAGGGAATTAGATCTCTCCCTAGAGCATGAATTAAGTTGCCATGCACTTGGCACTTTTGACAGTTCTTAGCAAACTTGATAGACTCTTTCTCCATTTCAGGCCAATAATACCCAGCCCTAATAAGTTTTCAAGCTAGTGTTAAACCGTTCAAGTGTGACCCAAAAATACCATCATGGACTTCCTCTAACACACGTTGAGACTCTTCCCATTCTAAACATCTAAGTAGCATACCATCTAGACCTTGTTTGTATAGATCATGACCTATGATGACATATCGAGAGGCATTATGGATAAGGTATCTCTTTTCATGGCGGTTGAAGGTATCAGGAATGATTTGGTCTTTGAGATAGGAGAATAGGTTTTTATATCTAGATGAATCATGACCTACAATAGTGCAAATCATGCAGGTTTCAGGGGAGTCATATGCAGGATAAGATAGTACTTCCACTAGGAACTCATAGCGTAGATAGTACTTCCACTAGGAACTCATAGCGTAGCTCATGTTTAGGCTACTGTAATAGAGTAGATAGTGTTGCCATTGCATCGATAGCCTTATTCTATGTTCTAAGTATTTGCTCAAACGTGATAGATATAAAATACTTCTTTAGATCATCTACCATTCTTTTGTATGGAATAAGCTTTTCATCTTTAGTCTGGTACACATCATTGACTTGATGGATAACAAGTTGAGAGTCTCCATGAATGTGTATCTTTGTCACTCTCCACTCAATTGCTATTTTCATGCCATTAAGAAGGGCTTCATATTCTGCAATATTGTTTGTGCAAGGGAACTTTAATCTGAATGCTTTAGGTATGGAGTATCCTTGAGGAGTTATAAATAATATGCTTGCTCCTAATCCATTCTGTTTATAGGAGCCATCAAAGAATAACTACCATTCTCTAGATGAAAGAGTCATGATAGAGGAATCTGGAAATTCCATTTGCATTAGTGTATCATCAATTATAGGTGCATCTGCCAATTGATCAGCAATAACTTGGCCTTTAATGGCTTTTCTTTCAACATACTCAATGTCAAATTCACTTAAAAGCATGACCCATTTAGCTAATCTACCCATGAGGGCAGCCTTGCTTAGTAGGTATTTTAGTGGATCAATCTTAGCTACCAAATGTGTCGTATGTGCCAACATGTAATGTCTTAGTTTCTATGATGCAAAGATCATAGCTAGACAAGCCTTCTCAATCATAGAATAATTCTTTTCATATGCCACCAATGTTCTACTAATATAGTATATAGCTCTTTCTTTCTTGTTCTCATCATGTTGTGCAAGCAATGCCCCTAGTGATGTATCTGTAGTGGAGACATATAAGATCAAAGGATTCCCTTGAATGGGAGGCATCAAGATAGGAGGATTTGATAGATATTTCTTGATATGATCAAAGTTCTTTTCACATTCTTCGTTACATGCAAAGGTCACACCTTTATGTAATGTTTTTGTAAAAGGCTGTGATATGTCTGCTAGCTGATATATGAAGCATCTGATAGATTGAAATCTCCCTTGTAATGTTCTCATTTGGTGGATGTTCTTGGGAGGTTGCATCTCCATGATAGCTTTAACTTTAGCTGGATCTACTTCAATTCCTTTCTTTGAAACTATGTATCCTAAGAGCTTTCTAGAAGTGACACCAAAAACACACTCTTAGGATTTAGTCTGAGACTAAATTTTTCCATTCTATCTAGTATCTTGCTTAAGTCATTTAGATGTTTAGCTCTAATCATAGATTTTGCTAAAGTATCATCAACATAATCCTCCATAGTCCTATGCATCATGTCAAGGAAAATAGATGTCATAGCTCTCTGATATGTAGCACCAACATTCTTAAGCCCAAATGGCATGACATTCCAATAGAAGGTACCCCATGCAAATGTGAAAGCAGTTTTCTCTTGATCATCTGGAGCAATTTTTATTTGATTATATCCAGATAAACCATCCATTAAGGAATACATCTCAAAACCCGTAGTCATGTCCACTATCATATCAATGTTAGGTAGTGGAAAATCATCCTTAGGGCATGCTCTGTTCACATCTCTAAAATATGTGCATACCCTAATAGATTTGTCTAGTTTTGAAATAGGTACAATATTAGAGATCCATTCAACATAGTCAATAACACAGATGAATCTGGCTTTTAGTAGCTTCTCTAATTCAACTTTTACCAAGAGTGCAACATGAGGATGCATCTTTCTTAACTTTTGCTTAACAGGTTTGACATTTGGAGCTATAGATAAATGGTGCATTATAAGATTAGGATCCAACCCTGGCATATCTGAATATTTCCATGCAAAGTTGATCTTCTTTTCTGTTAAAAATGTAGTAAATTTTTGCTTCTCATCTTCTGATAAGGATTGTGCTACATGAATCAATTGTGGTTCTTCTCTTGTTCCCAAGTCAATGGATTGAGTGGGCTCAATTAGAACTAGAGATCTGTCCTGTAAATGACTTGGAAGGACATCAAATATCTCATCCTTAGGCACCTCAAAGAGGTTTTCACCTTCGAATACATCTTTTATTTTTATTTTTGTAGGTTTTGAGACTGCCACAAAGTGGTTTTCACCCTCAGAACTCCTTTTCTTTTTATTCTTATTCTTATTTTTTTGACTAAGATACTTGATGTCTGACTCCGTCATGCTAACACTTAGTTCACTGATGGAAGTCCTCATAGGCTCAACTACATTTAGGTATCAAGAAAGGGAATAGTCATTTGGGAAGGTATAAATACCATAGCTCAGATTTGTGGAAGTTTGGTCAAGAAGGTCAAGATGTTGGATAGTCAAAGTGGTGAAAGATTGGGAAAGAGTGTTTATAGCTATGGATCTGTCATCATCGGTCCTAACCCTATGCTTGAGTTCAAAGGTGATATTACAACTTAAGACATTCAATTCATGAATAGGCTCAATGTCATGGTGATAGTCCACTTCAGCCATCGGTGGATCAAACTCGATAAGTTCATCATTTCACTCTAGACTTACGTTGGGTTTAGGTGCATATTGGTGAATAGCATCAACATTTTTTATCTATGATAAGCTCATCTTCCTTTGGAATGACTCCCCATTCATAGTCATTGGATTCCTCATCTATGCCTCTAGGAAAATTGAGAACATGAGTAAAGTTAGGGTGAATGCCCCAAGAAGGGTTACCCTTAGTTTCTGATTTGAATTCATACTCATGAGAATCTATCTCAGAATAACTACCACCTTCCTCTTTATCTATTTGATTAGCTTTGAGATTAGCTAGTTCTTGTGTTGCAACTATCTCCTGCTCTATAGTAGGTTCTTGTGTTTCTACTACAATGATTCTTTTTATTGGATCATCGTCTGTATCAAGGAGGTCTTTGATTTCCTTAGGCAAACGCTCATAAGGAATAAGTTCTGAGCTATCTAAATCACTATCTAATGGTCCAGTTTCTTCCTTCTTAAGAAGGGGTTCTCCTAGTGTGATCTGATCTATGACATGAGAACAATTACCTTTGATGTGGAAGGGTTTCTTTTTAAAGCCTAAGCCAATAGTATCTGTGTTTTCCCTACCAGTATGTGAAATAGGTGTCATAAGACCTTTTCCTCTGACTCCTAGAGGTCCTTTACCTGGATATCCCATTTTAGCTATCAATGTACCCCCTGGGCCATATGATTTAGAAGGCATTCTGGATACTGTAGAGTCACTAGTTTGAAGAACTTGAGATTCAAGTTCATCCTTGTATAGCCATGCAAGCACAGCTTCATCTTCTTCAAATTCTCACTTGGAGACTTGTTCTGCCACAAAATTTATTTTATATGCCTCAAGAGGTTCTTTAGAGTCTGGTTTAGACTATTTTAAAGACTGTCCATAAGACTTAGGTGAGATAGGGAGAGATGTCAAAGATAAGACTGGCTCTATAGTATATTCTCCCATACCATTTTCTTTGATATTGACCTCTTTTGCAATGTCTTCCATTTTAGATGTGGATGCTTCTTTTATTGACTTAATGGAAGATTCTTTGTTATTAGGCACAAGTTTATCCACACTTTCCTTCAATGTATTGCAAGTGGTGGATATGTCCGCTGGAATAGTGACCTCTACTCCTTCATAAGGAAATTTTAAACATTGGTGGAATGTAGAAGGAATAGCTTTCATTTCATGTATCCATGGTCTCCCTAGAAGAATATTGTAAGCCAAAGGTAGATCAAGAACTTGACATATAGTATCCCTGATAATTAGATCTGCTTTGATAGGTAAGACAATGGTGCCTTTAGAATATCTTTCTTGTTCATCATAGGCTTTTATAGTTATTTTCTTTCTAGGATCAATAGCCAATTCTGAAAATCCCAATTGTGTGACAAGCTGTAAGAACAAATGTTTAGGCCAGTGCCCCTATCTATCAACACACGTTTGACTCTACGATTCTGGATCAATACATCTATATGCAAGGGCTGGTTATGCAAGTGACTCAAGGAGTTGTCATCTTCCTCTGAAGAGGAGATATATTGCAAAGATGTAAGATGTCCAACCATAGTCTGGAACCAGTCTAAATCAAGGTCGTCAGGAACATTGGATCTGAGCAAAGCTTTGTCTAGAATAGCTCTATGAGCTAGAGATATTCGAAGCAACTCAAACATGGATATTTTTGCATTAGTGTGTTGGAGTTGTTGAACAATGCTATAAGATGTTGGCCTTGTATCTTTAGGATTGGAAGATTTAGAAGCAGCCTTCTGTTTGGAAGTGAAAGAAAGATTGAAGGGCATCTTAGGGACATTTGATGAATCTAGGATTTGTCCTTTCAGATGTGCCTGAGCTTGTGATCAAGTAACTGCATTAGTTGAAGGATGATTTCTATCTCTTCGCACAATTGTGATGGCATTGCAATGCTCAGAGAGACAGGGTTCAACCATATTGATAACAACATTATTTCCAAGGTAAGCATAATTGACCTTTGCCTCCATATTAGGCTGAGAAGATGAAACTTCTTGACCATGTTTTGGAAATAGTTATGTGAATGTTGTATGATCACTATTTCTCTTATGATTGTCAATCGTGATGTCTCCATTATCAATTTTATCTTGAATAGTATGTTTCAAGTGTAAGTAGTTATTAGTTTTATGACCCTTACTACGATGGAAGTCACAGAATTCATTCTCTCTCCACCACTTTGGTTTAGGTTCAGGATCAAATTGTTGGATCTCAGGTAGAGATATGATATTGTTAGCCAAAAGAGTTTTCATATCTGATTCTAAAGATTCTCCAAGAGGAGTGAACTTTCATTTATTATCAGCGGACCAAGATTTATACTCTGGCTTCTTTTGAGATGATTCAAGCACCTTTTTTTCTGAAGCTTTTATGGCTTGGGTACCAATAGTTAGATTGAAATCTTGTGTCTTTGATGGGGCATGGATAGTATCAACAACACCATCTATGATGATGCCTTTATTCTTGTTCCAATTTTTGTTCTTGTCTTTAGAACTGGATCTCGATTCATACTTGTCCTTTTGAAGTGTGTTGTCTCCTTTTTTCACAAGTAATTTTTCAATTTTGATCAGATTGTCTACCATCTTATCAAAAGATGTATGATCTTGAATTTGTAATGGGTATTTGATCTCTGGAACAAGATTATTGATGAAAATTTCTAGTTTCTTAGTTTCTGGAATAGGTCTAGCATATAGAGAAAAAAATTTCCTCCATCTTTTGAGAAATGTCAGGAATAGTTCTCTTGGATATTGTTTGAGATTGCAGATGTCGATCATGGTGACCGGATGTTGAATATTGTAGGAGTATTGCTGATAGAACAATTTGATCAACTCCTCAAAAGTTTTGATAGTAGAAGGCAATCTAGAGAACCAATGAATGGATGCTCCCCCCAGAGATCGAGGAAAGAGATGCATTAGATAGGTTGGTTCATGCATGAACTCCATAGATTGTGTACAGAATTCTATGACATGATCTTGAGGATCAGAGTGTCCATCATACTTATCATATTTAGGCATCTCCAATCTTTTTGGGAATGGTGGCATGTACAAGTCTTTGTCAAATGTAAAAGGACATAGGGCCTCCATGGAGAACTCCTTGGGTTCCTTTTCTTTCTCAAGTTTATTAAGTTTGACTTGCATGGCATGCATGTATTTCATCATAGCCATGATTGGAGTTTCTTCCTCATGTGTAATGATATCTTTGACATTAAAGTTAGGAGGAAGTTTAGCTCCTTGATGAGCTAACTCTAAAAAGTATGTTTCTCTATCTTCCTTCAAGAAATGCCTCATCATTTTCTTGAAATCATCATCATTTTGATACTGAGCAATTTCTTCATGTGTGGGTTCCTGATCTGCACCATGTTGAGATTGAGCTCTTTGAGAGCCATGGTTTATCCCTTCTTGAGACATGGTAGGAGTTTTAGGACTCCCTAGGATAGATCGAGGAGGAGTTCGTCAATTACCTCTGTGAGTTGATGGTGGAGGTATGTAACCAGTTTTTAATTGAAAGTTGCCAAGACCGTCGTCTTCGTAAAGACCAGAATTGTAGAGTTGTTCAAGAGTTGGACCCTGGATATGAGTCAAAGGTAAGGTATGAGATGTTTCTCCTGATTTCTTATGTGAGGAAGCTCTAGTTTCCACCATTAACCTTGGGTGAAGCAAAAGAATAAGATGGAGACAACTGAAGAATGAATTGATTCAAGAAGATTAGATGACGCAACCTTGTCAAGGTTTGATTGATTGAAGCTTAGATTGGACTTAGATGAAGGATACTATGCCCTGGATGTATGGGTAGATGCCCAAAAGATAGCGGACACAAGTTCACAACACTTAGCCATTTTGAAGATTGATTGAAGATTGATAGTTATGACAAGGTTTTGACACAAGATGAAAAAGACTCAAATTGATTAAACAGAAGGTTGAATCGGATTCAAAAGGCCACTTTAGGAAAATGATTGGATTCTCATTAGTTGCTGCTATGTTCCTGACACAGTGATTTATTTGACAAATTCTGGAAATAGGCTGAAAAAGCTGGGTATCTGGCAATTTTGACAACTTTCTGGCAATTTTTCAAAATTTCTCAAATGACTTTCTGCAAGCTCGTACAACAGTGGGTAGGGTATGAAAGGACAATTGACAAACTTGTAGAACTATTGCAAAACTTGCACGATAGTTGATAGCAAGGTTTTTGACTTTTTTGAATTGATTGGCAGCAAAACTCGTACAACAATATACCAGCTACCATACGATAATAGGGGGTCATGAAATGATAATTTCCAAAACTCGTATGACTTTCTGATCTTATGAGATGAATTTTGACTCCAGAAAGGTGTTTGACATTAGATTTTGCAATTTTTAGGTTTTCAATTTTAGATTGCTTGCAAATTTCACTATTTGGATTTGAAGATTGTAGCAGATTTGTTCATTTTCAATAACCAGATAGATAAGCAAGCATGTAAAATAGCAAGCAAGTGATTTCAAGCATGTCTAAAAACAATGAACAAGGGGAAAAGCAACCCTGTGCATGAACAATCAAGTGACTGAATTGTGTTAATCCCTAGCAGTGCTAACCGTGTATGTTTCAAAAAGTTTTGCAATAACACACATATTCCTAGAAAATGAAAATTTGGCCTCACTATGGTTTTTAGTAATGGTCAGACTCTACAATGTTTGTGATCTCAAGAGGGTGAACTCCAATCCAGGTGCACTGGGGTTTTGACACAGTCCAAGAAATTAATCAATCAGGAGCTGCTAGGTAGATCTGACAGCCCAACAAGAGAATACACCTGTCAAGATTTCCTCCACAAGGACATTTATATAGAGGCTGCTGCTACCATGGTGAAAATGGCTATTACCACTTGAGGTTCCATCCATGTGGTTGACCCAATTAAGGGAATGTCCACTATAGTTAACCCTCTCTAAAGGTGACTCACAAAATATACCACATGGAGACTGGTTCCAGATTCAAGGATCTGAGTTTCTGATACTACCCAAAAAGGGAGTAGAGCATAGTCCTCTAGCCTTTTCACTTTTAACCAAAACAAAGCAAACAGATAAATCTGACACGCTAAGACTAAGATTATCTCACAAAGATCTATGACGTTAACCGCTTATGATCTATCAACCCCTCCGGAGAGAGAATGTATCAATCAAAAGTTGAAGACACACAAATCTAGTAGAATGTGAGATGCTCTCAGTATCCTCCCTACCTACAAGGGATCTCTCATTGAGAAGAGTTTCGTTGGAAACCCACTCTCTCAAGAACCACAAATAGTGTTCATAGGGCCTATTTACTATGTGTAATAGATAGGCAGAAAGCAAATCTACGTTCATTTTATAGTCCAAAATGAAATCTTTGATATGAAAGCAATAAAAGGTCACACAAGCTTGACACGTGAGAGTTCCTTTTAGTCCAAATTGAAATGTTATCAGCTGAGAAGATTACCTGAATTCATCACAACGCGCTTAGTAGATTTTTACCTATTTTTAGCAACTCTCACACTTTTCCCAATCAAAATTAGTAGAAATCAATTAGAAACAACAAATTTAAATTGTTAATGTTAGCTGTCAGTCCAAATCTGGAAAACTACCTGAAAAAGTGAAATGACAATTGAAACTTGGCATTGAAACTTGTACGACAGAGGGTCACCTCCCAGACGATAGTCCAGAAACTCATACGATAATGGGTATCAGATCATACGATAGTAGAACCTCAAAATGACAATGTTTTTTTTATGGTACGATCCTCGATCAAATCAACTATTGTACGATAGTGGGTACTGCCTGGTATGAGTTTTTGACAAAACTCATACGAAAATTGTACGAACATAAATTAAAAATCATAGCTTGGAATAGAAAAAAATAAGAAGATGACAGAAATTGAATGGAAATCCATTTCAGGGCCCTACGGTGGGCGCCAAAAATGTGTGTGTGAATTTTGTACCTAGCTACGGACACAACACTTCAGTAAAACATTAGAGGTTAGCAAAAATCAAAATCATGCAATGAAATGGAAACTAAACTAAGTAGGTGATTTACTGCCTTCTAGTAGATGCGAGTATGTATTCTCAGATTAGATCGAGATTAGTGACCGTGACGACACCTAAACAAAGGATTTGAATGCAAAATCTAGATATGGAATGTATGTAAATTAATCTATATTTTTGGTTTTTCTGTGCAATTTATGATGATGGAAAACTGATTATGAATCTATTCTATATGAAAAATTGATATGCAAATTAAGCTATGAAGCTAGAATGAATTGAAAACAAGACTGATCTCACAAAAGTTGTTGATTCGCAAGAAGCTTAAATTCTTTAGATGTCAATTCGCCAGCGTGCTTGTGCAAATTTGTGGATTGATTTTAGAAAAGTAAGTATGCAAACTTGTGAGATGAATTATGAAGAGCTGAGCCTTGATTTTATAGAAATCCAAGGCTTTGGAGGTGCATGGGAAAAGCCATAAATCACTCTTGATAAACTCAGGTTGATTTTTGAGTCAACAAGGAATAAAAGATAATTAACTCACAAAAAATCATGCAAAAGCAGTGCTTAACTCAAAATAGAGTTTAGATCAAATTTCAACTCATCACCAGATGTTGAGTTTCAATTTTAAAATTGATTGTTAATTTCTAGTTGCCTTCTTTTCTGATTGTGCATGATTTAATTATAAATCAATTAAAAATAAAGTGATTTATTCTCAACTTAACTGATTTTAACATTAAAATAATTGATTTATGGGTTAATCAATCATTAAATCAAACTTTATTCCAATTAAATCATTAAATTTGACAACTTTGATTTTAAATCGATTAAATAAAAATTCAATTGATTGTTTTTAGCAATTTTGATTTATTGTCAAAATTAAATAATATAATTAGGAATAAATAGAATTAAATTTAATTAAATAATTAAGTGGCAAAATTAAATCTAATTAATTAAATATTCAGAATATTCAATTAATCAAACTTTAGGATAAATTAGCTTTATCACCAAATAATCATTAAATTAAAGATAATTAAGATAAATTAGGAATATTACTAAGAATATTCCCCGATGCAGAATTTAAGATAATCAATTAGGATTCGATGATGTTTAGATGTGCCTTAGGTTAGGACTTTGATGTTGATTTCATTTGAATTTGTAGATGTAGGAGGTTAATGAACCTATAGCCCATTTTTGGGGTATTACAAAAATGACATACATCCTCAACAATCTGAAAATTGATACTATGGCATTTTGGATGATATACTTGAGTGTGACTTTAATTCATTCAAATTAGTTCTATTTTTTGTCAAATGGTATAGGCTATGGCTGAATCAAAATGATCCTGATAGGACTATTATTGAACATGATAGTGGATTTACAATGATTAATACAAGGTCATTTGAGCCAGTTGGAGATGAGCCCTATGTTCTTCCAAGCCAATGTGAGCAAGTGTTTTACTTTGTCATTCCACATAAATCAGGTTGGTCATTTGTTGTTAGACAAGATCCAAGAGGAAGGTCGGTATAGTATAATGTGATGGAAGAAGAAGATATTGAAGAATCAGAAGATGAAGTAAATGATAATCACGGATGACTATTACACAATGAAGAAGAACAAGAAGAAAATGATGATGATTCTGGTGATCCTGATGATATTGATGGTGATGATGGTGATGATCATGATCATGGTGATGAAGATGGTGTTGATCAAGGCGATGATGGTCATGATGATGATGGTGATGATGATGATAGTCATGATGATGGTGATGATGATGGTGATGATGGTGATGATGATGATGATGATGGCGATGATGATGATGGTGATGATAATGATGATGATGATGATAGTAGTCTTGATGATGATGATGATGATGATGATAGTCATGATGATGACATGGATGAGGAGGATGATCAATAACATGATCGATGAAATCAATGTCAAGGTATGATCAATGTCATGTATGAGGTATTGATTTATTCATATAAATTTGAATTAAGTTATTATGTGTTGAACTCTATAGTCATGGAGTATTTTTGCATCATGTAAATTTTGTCTTCTATGTAATTTGTAGCTTACATATCATGTAATTTTTGGCTAACTTAAGATAAATGATTTACATATGCAGGAAATTTAAAGCCTTTGACATGGATCGACAAGTATAATTTATTATTTGGTTTCCTTCTCTTTAGTCAGCAAAATATATAGATCCTACTATGTCTCTCATTTGATGGATTGCAGGTATCACCAAATAGGTATTTGTCTGCTATGTCTTCCTCAAGTGAGGAAAAAGCGGGAATAGAAGACAAAAGTGAGACATCTCGTAGGTCTAAAATAGGGAGATCAACTAGAGGTCAAAAGATTAGAGTAAAAATTGATAAACGAATGCAATTTTTCCTTGTTGAGGGGGGGTCATGTTCTTATGATAATGAGACCAAAGGTGACATGAAGGTTCCCTTAAGTTACACACATCTTCAGAAAGAATGGGTACCCAAGGAACTATCTCCAGTTAATACTGATTTTTCTGTGAACAAAAGGGTATATCGCATAGCTCCATCTTCATTACATGGTTTGGGCTTATTTTCCATGGATGGCATAAAGGTCAGTTATAATCAAGTTGTTGAATTGATGGAGTATGTAGGACCTTGTTACAATTACAAGAGTTGGATGTGGATTGTGCAATATAAAAAAAGTATGCGTAGGTATGCATTTTTAGAAAATTATATACAATGCAAAGCAAATGATTAAAGTAAAAGGCTTGCTATGTATATTGATGGAAGGCCAAAAGAAATAGGAAATATTGTAGGTTTTATAAATATTTCTCGACCTATGTCAACTAATAAACGACTGAATTGTATATTTGAGGCACGCGAGGGAAATTGTGTATTTGTATGTGCGATAAAATCAATAAGTGTAGGGGAAGAGCTTCTAATAGATTACAATTTGAATCGTGTAGATACAAAAAATTCCCTATCATGGAACTGGTAAGTATAACATTTAAACCAATTGTCTCCTATTAATATTGACTCCAATCGCTTCTGATTGCTAAGAATTACTAATCTTTGTCACATGGCAACATGGATATTCCACCTCAAGATACAGGCAGGGATGTTCCTCACAGTACACATTCTTCATCAAAGGTAAACCTTAATTAGTGTAATTCTACAAATTATATAGAAACAAATGTCATATTATTATGTTCTTTTCTTTATGGCTTTGGAGTTATTTTGATAGAATTTTACTGATATTGATGTCACAACTTGATACTTATTGATAGATAAAAGCAAAAATGGTAGCAGATCTATTGTGATCTGAAGTTGAGCAGACATTTATAGATGACATAGAATCTAACTTTAACCATGTATTCATGGCTACTCAAATAAAAACTAAATATGGTAAAGAAATTCTTAACCTTATAATGGAAGCAAACGAAACTGAGGAGTCAAAGGAACTTGAAGAAGAATTGACATGTAGAGTCAATTCTATTAATGTAAGCAGTAATTAATCTTAAGAAATAATTAAAGTTCAATAGATGTTTATATTTTATACTATCTTATGGATCATGATCTAAAATATGATGTGTTCTTCTTACAGGATTTTTTGACACATGTGAAACGTCATCAATATGGTGAGGTTTGTAGTGCTGCACAGCCTTCATGTAAATAATCCTTAAACCTTTAACCATTGATTTAACCTTTGTATGCATTATTGACTCAACTTATGTTTGGGATGCTTCTAGTACCCCATTTAATCTTTATCCATTGCAAATGTCTTTGATAACAATGTATTCTTCAGCTCATGATGAAGTGCAGATGCCTCCTTCGAGTAACATTCCGCATTTGATAGCTGCATTGTCCGCAACAAGGTGCTTGCAGACATCTTCCTATGTACCAGCTACAACTTATAAAACCTTTTTTTTTTATATTTTTTTATGTGCTAATCATGCATTGATTATTTTTCTTGTGTGAATTTTATACATTGTATGGACCTATTTTGTACACTAATAGATACACCTATACCTAGTACAAGAACAGATCAGACTAGTACTAGTGAAGATCAACCATTTTTTGAATCAGCTTGTGTTACTAGTACTGGTTCATTTGCGGGGACATTGTTGTTGAACAAGAATAATATGGTTCCATTAAAAGTACCAAAGCTTCTAGGTGCTTTAAAATTGTTATTATTTATAGTGTAATTGTAGTTTACTTATACATAACTTGTTTTGGACTAATAATCCCATGATATTTTTGTAGGAAATGATGTTTTTTATGATCATCTTTTTGAAATGACATTGAAGCTATTTGGGCCCACCATATGTAAAAGGTACGTAGCTTCATAATATTGGTACAATATTTTTCTTATCTTCCATTTATTGTACTATATTAAAGTTATGATATCTAACAATTTTGTTTTTTCAAAAAAGGTGGAATGAACAGGATGTTGACTTAAAAAATCAGCTCATTAAATCTTTAGAGAACCTCTTTCAAAATAAAACTTTTGACAGAGCCATGATTCTTAAAAGAGTATCCAAACATATAAAGACTATGAGGGACCAATATAGAAGGGCTCTAAAGGATAACCCAAAGTACAAGTGTCCTCCTATGATTCCACCAATGGAGTGGAATGAAATAATGGAAGATGCAAAAGAGAAAAGGCTAAAGGGTAGTGGAATTCAAACAGAAGATGGAAAAAGAAGGTATGTCGTGATATTATAAAGTAGAATGTAATCATGCACTAATTAGTGATCTTTGTAAATATATAATCTAACATGTTTCAAACTTTTCATAGATTGCAAGACACATCAAAAGCCACACAAGCGAGATTAACAAAGGTTGGCCAACACAAACTTGGCTCTAGTGGCTATATGAAGCTTCACTCTCGACTTGTAAGTAGCAGCATTGGAATTTCATATCAAATTTTTATATATAAGGTTGCAAACAATTCTATTTAATCAAATCATACATATAAAAGTGACGATATTAAACAAAAAATATAGGGCACAAAATTCAATGTAGAGCCCATGGAAGAAGACAAGAGAATAGCCTTGAAGGAAGGCTATGAAGTCATGGTTGCACACCTACTCCAAGAATCCGAAAGCCACAACAAATAATCTGCTACTCCAGATGAGACACAGGTGAACTGGTCAAATGAAAAGTAAATCAAATTGAATAGTTAATTTCAAACATAAATTGACTATTTCATGATAACAATGTGCATGACATTTCACTACAGCCTTCAAATCCTATCACAAAACCTGGGCGTGACGAAGGCCATGATGTGCATCATAGTGTTGGAGGTATTAATTTGCTATTGGAAATAAATTAGGTAATTATTAATAGAATTTTTAACATCTTTAATTGTAATTGGTCGTGTAACCTTTTTTTAATATAAATTAGAGCATGTTGAGCATGTTGAGGTGGCGGAAGATTAAAATGTTATTGTACATGATGATGTGGCATTTTTAGGTAAAGAAAAATGCATGTTATGTTCTACTGGTTAATGAAATACATGTAATAGTAAAAAAAGTATGCAAATTTAACCCATTTACTTGTTATTGCAGCAGACCCCCCGATTTGTCCTCCTCGAGACATGAGGAAGCATCATAATTTGAGATCACAACCACAAGAGGAGGAAGATAATATTGATGCTCCTCTTGGCATTTACGTAAATAAGAAATCTAAGAAAAACCCAAAAAAGAAATGATTTCTTAAAAATGCTCTTTGATCAAACTTGTTTGATTAACTTTGTTGGATAATGAAATAATGTTGGTTTAAGTAATTATCTATGAATGTTGTGTATTAATATTGAATTATATGGCATGTTAATGAATATTGTTATGTGTTAATGAATTCTTGATTAGTGTTGCATATTAATGAATGTTATATCATATTAATGAATGTTATGTGATTGTATTGATTGAATGTTATAGTTCATAAATGGATGAATGAAGTGTGTAATTAGATGTTAATGGGGAATTTAGATTGATGTTAGGGGGAGGGGGGGTGAGGCCATATGAGCTTCCACCTTCACGTGGTTGGCCTTGTTAAGTAGAGAATATTAAAGTATTCTCAAAACCAAGTGAAGCTCAAACTAACATACCTTCATTATTAATCAATTTCATTTGTTCTAGGTCTTTGCTCATAAGTGCATTTTGAATGTGTCAACCTCTCTTGGCCTAATGTGGATTATTCCATTGGTTTGTGTTTTTGAGTAGGTGTTGTGTTAAATCAGTTCCTATTTGTGTTAAATCAGTCATTGTTTCTCTAGTAAATATATTTGTGTCCATTGAATGTTTGCACACCATAAAATTATCAACTTGGCAAAAATTACCGACTTGGAAAACATATGGCAAAACTTGACAACTTAAAAACAACTTCAATTAAAAAATTAACATAAATTTTATGCAAAATATAGTTACAAAATGTATCAAATGAGTTTGGTGGGGTCTATGGGAAACACTTCCAACCCCTCGTAAGAACCTAGTGCCATTTCCTGTTATTTTTTATTGGCTTTGTGGACTCTTTTTTTTTTAACTTCTAACTGTCATTCATATGTCAAAGGTAAGTAGACTCTTTGCTGAAAATTATGAGAGTGTGTGTGTGTGTGTATACATCTACTTCTACTTCTACATCTACATCTACATCTGCATATATATGTGTGTGTGTATTTATATATGTCTATATATCAATATACATATACACACACACACACACCCATCCATATATATATATATATGAATGCATGTATAATAGTGAGGAAAAATAAGTTTCCATATGGCAAACCCAAACCCTAGTCCTGTAATTTAACTTGAATCTACACTGGAAGCTTAGAGGTACAATCTTAATATATAGAAAAGAGAATTCCCTATTGTAATATAATATTTAGTCTTTCAAACAACTCTTTCAGCCATTGCATTCGAACCTTTCTTTTAAGTCTTGGTCTTTTCCATCTATGGCATGTCTTGTCCCTCTAAGGGGTATCTTATTGCTTTGCCCACTGATAATGTAAATTTTAACTTACTGTTATCATTGAAAGGAGTGTTTGAGAATGAACTGTTAATGGTGTTTTTGAGGCCAAGATATCAGCTCTGATATGAGTACCATGCTCTTATATAGATAGAGGATGGTAAAAATAACTGAACCAACTGTAAGTGCTACTAATTGGAATTTTTTCTTGCAACTATGTAAGAAACCTATTTTTTAGTTAAACCATTTGGTTATTATAGCCTTCACAATTTTTTCACTAAATAGGTGTTTTCAGGCACAAATAAAAGATGTTTTAAAATCTTTGGTATTTGGAATTTAATTCAATTTTTTAATAAGATCTAAAATACTTAAAACAATAGCACCGAAATATCAGAGAAACTCTCTAAAAATAACTTTTATTGTTACCAATAATCTTTTAGATGTGTATAAAATGATAGCTATTTGTGTCATAATACGCTTAAAAGAGTCAAGACTAATATGGCCATTCTATATACAGCCAAGGATTTAGTCTCATAGAATAGTTGCAATGACATATTATGAAGAGTTACTTTACTTTAGTTATTCATTGTGCAGTATGAATATGGACATTTCATTTCAGATTGGGAATAATACATAGTTTTGGGGTTGTATGACAACAAATTCCTAACAATTAAAATCAAACTTACCATGTCATCTTTGACAGAGGTCTTGAGATTTCATATTCAAATTTTGTTTGCAAGAAAGAATCACTACATTTATCTATGTTTTGAATGATAAAATTTTATATTATCTACATCTTAGATAGCAAGTAGTTCCCCAACTCTTTGTTCCTATTGACAACATTTTAATGATTAAAACTCTTGTGCACTATATTTGTTGTAATCTATTTTAAAAGTCTCTGATGGATTATTCCATTTCTTAAGGTGTGTGTTGAAAAATTCTTTCTTTTTTACCATATTGGATTTACCATGTAATATTTTATTTTATCCTACAGGCACAGGCAATGGCATGGTTAAATCTTTGATGGATCGTGCTAATGAGCCTTGCATTGCTATGAATGCAAATTTTATTGTTATCAAGGGTATGTGCCTTTCATTTTTGCTTCTGGTCTAAGTTAGTGTTGATCATTTAATTTATTTTAATATTCTTGTCATACAGGCTTTCTTTTCTATAATTCAATTTAATTGGCATGAGAAATAAGTTTAACATGAAAGTAAGGAAGAAAAGAAAAAAAATAAAGAAAGAGTTTAAGAAAGTAAAATAATTATAGAATGGTTCATTTAAGTACTCTTGAGCTAAGACATAGTTTTTCTTTCTAGGCCACAAGCAAGCATTAGATGTGGTTGTTGTTACACAGGGATGAGTGAGGGCTTTCAACGTGTTGATGCTTACATGGGGTATGTGAAAATGAAACATTTTATTTAACACAAATAGGAACTAATCTCCATAAAATGGATGCACACCATACCTATCAGTTGATCTAGACTTTCTTTGTTGTAGAATTGATTTAGTATAGAATATTTTCCAGGAGGATTTTTCAAAAAAAATCAAGGTTTTTGTAGCATTATCTACCACTTGAGCAAAAGTTTCCATAGCTAAATTTCCTTGCCACTGTTAATATTTATCTAAAGACTTACAAGTTAGTAAGTCCTTGGCTAAAGGGCTGATAAACTAAATAAAGTTTCAAACATATGAACAGATAAAACTCATACAAGAAAAAGTCAAAGCCAAATTGAATAGCATTGGCTATTTGTCAACGGAAGATCCCTGCTAGAATAGACACATTTGTCACTTCATTAAGATGACAATTTTGTACTAAGTTTCCTAACTGAGTCATCGTCATCTTTATTATCTATTGTAGCAAATACATCCGAAGCACCAGCAGAAGCACCAGGAAATTGAAATTCAGAACCAAAGCCTCGAGATTGCTGACACTTCTTCGTGCATATTTCATTGACTCCTCAAAATGAGAAGCCTTTATTTCAGCTACATCATCACTATCATACTCATCCATTGCCTCGGGGTTCTCACTTCTTTTTCTTTCATGTTCAATATCCTATAAAAGTGCAGAGGAAAGAGAACATGACAAATTGAAATAATAAGATACAAGTTGAGGAAAATTGAATCAAAAAATGTAAAATTCTAACAAACCAGTTCAAAAAAAACCATTAAGAAATTCATAACCAAATCTAGTTTGCAAAAGCCGCCACAATTGAAACTCGCCTTCTCAATATTTTTTCTAATAGCATACTTGCAAGCCCGTTGACAAATCTCTGTATATCTCATCAATAAATATAATGGACAAGGCATTCTTCTCAGCCTCCTCAAAAGCCTTCCGAAGATTTCTTTCAATTTCTCCAGCCAACTTTGACATGATATCAGGTCCATTGATATAGAAAAAGAAGGCATCGGTTTCATTTGCAATTGCCCTAACAATTAAAGTTTTCCCAAAACTAGGAGGCCCATAGAGCAGAATACCCTTTGGGGGCTTCACACCAATAGATTTGAAGAGTTGTGGGCATCTAAGAGGAAGATCTACCAATTTACGAATCACACAGAGTAGAGCAGATGGATTGCTAGAGCCCAAAGTAGTCTGGAAAATAGAACGAGTAGGGATCCGCTAGCAACAAGCAGCAGAATGAGTGTGGACACCTAAAGATAAATATCTAGACTAATCATCGATCAGGATGTCGTTGGTGATTATTCTGGATATTTATCTTCAATTTTTTTTAAACATTTTGTAGTTCATCAAAATTTTGACTAACTATGGTCAACATTTCGATTCACCTTCGTCGAAAGTCTGGCCTGGTTTGGTCTAAAAATTGACCATTCTATGTCAAAATATGGCATCATGGGTTTGGCATCCTGGTCGGAACTGTTAAATATATCAACCAATATTTGGTCACATCCTGGTCAGAATGACCAAATATTTCAACCAATATTAATCTATATTGGTCGAATGATCGACCAATATACCAACACTTGCTAATGTTATTCTTGACCAAGATTGCCCTCATTTTTTACCAATATTGGTGTCGATCATTCTACGTATGCAACAATGGGTCGATATTTTGATGCAGATAATAGCGAGGAACTAGTTGGTCGATGATTTGACCGAGTTGGGTGGAAACTTCGACCAATATTGCATCAAAAAATGGTGCAAAATGTACTAGTGTTTTGTTCAATACTAATGGCCTATTTTATTTTGTCATCTCAAGACCTCTGTAGACCACTTGATCCAAATTTTTTGGTCATATAATTATTTATAGTAAATTGTAGGTATCCCAGAACTATACCTCTTTTCATGACCCTTTTCTTGTCCAGTCATATAGTATAATTGTCCTTCCACACTACTACTTTGCACTACGTTGCATAGGGACTTATAGAAGACCGCATTCAAAAATTGAATCCACTCTAAAGTAGAATAAGCTGATCTTCTCCGATGGGAGAGAAAACTGTGGGAAATTGAGCATTGGAGTTTTATCTTGGGAACATCTACTGCTCCAAGCCCATTTCTCATAAACAGATCAAGCTCATATTTCCTTTCCCCTTTTAGTTCACTAGTATTTTCTTTCATAGATATAGAGATACAAAGCAACCCAGTCAACTAAGGGTGGGTTCTTTGTTTCCTCATCAACTGATTTCAAGGATAAATTGATGCTACTTTTGGTTTTATTCTAAAAAAATATTGAATAAGTGGTTGAATATCACAGAAGTGCGGAAAATAAAAGCTAAAACATTGATGAAATCATCCATTGGTCACTTCAAACCCATGGAACTAGGGCTTTATAAATGTCAAACTTCCAAATGCCTCTACCTAAAATTGGTGATTGATTCACTGTCCACTCAACATACTAAAGCAGTTCCAAGCATAAAATATACCCCTTATTCGAGCCAAATGGCTACTGCTATACTCGTGCCATCAATTTCAACACAATTTCTCTATTTTCTAACTGTGATCACTTCCTCCCTTCAAATCTCTACAATTTCATGATTAGAAAACTATGATACATTGTTAGTTAACCTCATTCCATGTATTCTAGGCCTTTGAGTCCATGGAATGATCAATGGTGGCCAAATAAACTCAAACTGCCTAATACAATGTACAAGAACAGTGTCTTATTATGCAAATAAGAGGATAACTAGTCATGTAAAATGACTTTCAAAACATCTAGGGTGTTTGATAGTGCCTTCCAAGATTAATTGATTGATTTATAGGCTTGTTTCAACCAGAGGTCACATGATAAATAGTATAAACAACATCAAAATAGATAAGACACAGTCCTCTTCTTTTGCCACTGTCTCATGTTGCCATGATCATTGATATTTGATTTCTTAAAAACCTACAACTCTCATAATGATATTGTACCCATCCTTTCTGAAAGCTCAGAACCGTAGGTGTGCCCTCCTTTCTGATAGTCAGAACAAATCTCTCCCTATGCAGAAAAATATTATAAAAATAAAGCGTATAATAGACATATTTTTTATTTATACTATCGTGAATTTTTTAGATTTCTTTCATATATGTTTTTAGTTTATTATTTTTATAGATTTATTTATAATCAATTTAACTATATTTAATTTAATTTAGTATATTATATAATTTTTATAATATATATTTATATATTATATTAATTATTTATATTGTTTATTTTTAATTTATATATTTAAATAAGATATAAAATGATTTTAAAATTTGCAAAGTCAGTGATAGTATAAATAAAAAATATGACCATTATGCGCTTTATTTTTCTGCACAACCAAAAGTCTATTCTGATTGTCGGAAAGGATAACACGACTACAATTCTGAGCTTTCTGAAAGGACAGGCACTGGGCGGGTGCAAATAATCACCCATTTAGCCAATGCCTTTCTAAAGCCATTCTAAAGCCTTTCCAACACATTTGTTTCCTACAAATCCTTGACCTACAAGCTTCTCCTTCTTACAAAGTGTGGGATGGATAATCATGCATGCATTACAGAAGTAGGGGTAGTTCCATTACTGATCCCTCTTCTCTCCTCAAAAGATGCAAAACCATAGGAAAATGTGGTAACATCACTGTTAAATCTCTCCATTTCCCTAACAACAAGAAGATCATCTTTGAAACCACAAATTCTATTGATTTGATATGCAGGCCCACAACATTATGCCCTTGCAGATACCCATATAGATTTTAATTATAGGATACACTATAAATTTCTCTTGTGATTGTCATAGAGTAGGACATTAATTTTTTTGTGTTAGAGTTTTATAGGCACCTCAAATGGGACTGATTTCCAAACTCCTAACTAAAACATGACATTAGTTTTGAACTTGTAGTCCATTTAAATAAAAGTAGAAGTTTTTGTAGCTTTATATGGCTAACTAAACCCTGATTTGATCAATAATTAAGGGGTATTACACTTTGTGTGTTCTTCATGGGGAAGATGAATAAGAGGATTTAGTAAACTCATCGGTAGGTGGACGAGGTGGCATTGGCATTGGTAGGTGGAAGAGCATTCCAAAGGACTAAAATAACATTTACAAGTTTGTTTTATTTGGTTTCCAATACTATCACAGATTGAAGGTTGATATTGATCAATATAAACAATTTCCTTGCAAATCATATCAAAGCAATCGTAGGAATTTGAAGATGAAATTATTGGTCAAATTTCTAATTCATTTATTATTGATTTAAAGATGAATTTTTTGGTTTATTTATCATCCCTATTCTCTTTGCTGGTTTATTTAAGAAGAAGGCATGATTTTTTACATTGAAATAGTTCCTCCATTTATTTAAGGGACTTGGGCACTAACTTCCAGCCACCATTTAGTTGAGCTAGCATAATTGATTACTGGTCACAATACCTAAAAGAAATGTGTGACAACTTTAGGAGGTCACTACCTGAGACTAGCATTGATGTTCTAACACCGAATTATATCATTATTTCAACCCCATATATCTATTTGAGGTGGATTACAAAAAATTTTGGCATCGACCATGTAATTTTACACTTCTCAATAGAGTAGAAGTTATGGCTATGTTTGTAACAACATTGTGGAGAGAGGACAATTTTGGGAAGGGTCAGATTAAACTTGTCTCAACATGCAGTGACTTGCAATAGATTTTGGTCCACCATTTTAAAGTCATATTTGATTATATAATATATTTTGGATCTCAATGAATGCAAAGTGTTTGTGCTTATGTTAAACTGTTTGTGCATTAATTGCAAAATGTTTGTGTTCATTAGTTGTAGCTACTATGAGTATTTAGATTAGAAATATTGAATACATCATTTCTTGCCAACTATTTGACAAAATGTTTGTAAGCTATACTTGAAAAAAATTGCAAGTTTGTTGTAATATCTTGGTAGTGATGTTGCAGTTACTATTTTCCCTTGTTAACACCAAATTACAAACTTGGAATGAAGGTTTCATATTCAACAACATTAGTAGTGCAATAGAAATGTAATTTAAAAGTTGGAAGATAAGATATCTCTCTCTGACTCATCAATTCAACACCTATATCACTTCCTTTGTTTTGATTTTGATCCATCAAACTTAATGTCTACAAATGAGTTTTTTTTTTGTTTTATATTTAGATTGTATACTAAGAACTTCAATTCTTCATTTTCAGATCTCTTTTCAACTTTGAAAACATACACTCCAGACTCAAATTCTACCTATGATATTTTATTTGTGCTGATTGTATTTTACAATCAAATGTTTCATATGTGGATCTTGCTCTATTCTTATTTGATTAACAAGGCCACACCAATAAAGTTGCATATATCTATTGTGAATCTTTGACAAATCTCTACCAAGAATATTTAATATGCATATGACATATCCAACACTTATATTTTTATGCATTGTTATATTCTCAGATCAATACCAAGTTGCATACTTCTGATTTTATCTAGAAAAGATTAATTTAAATATATGACAAGCATCCTAACTATTAATACAAATAGAGGAGCCTCAATTTTCTTGCACATAATTACATCAATGCTTCTTAACTTCTACCCATCTCCTTAGTGTCCTTTACTTTTGTTGCAACTTGTGATACAAGCTTTCCCTTTTTAGATTCCCAAGATAACTGAGCTTCCCCCAACTCTTTAGAAATTATCCGCATTTGTCCCATCTAGTACCAAAATGTTAGCTTTGTTTCTCAATACATTCATTATCATTAATATTCTTTATTTTCAATGACTTCCTTTGAAACCTTAACATATTCCTTCACTTCAAATATTGCATCTGGTGATTTATTTTCCCTCTTCATAATTTCTTTTTCAATCGCTCTTACACTTTTTTTCAGCCTCAACAACTTTTTCTTCAAGAAAAATCAGTGCTTCCCCTCTCAAACTTGATAAAAGCTCAAATCTCTCATCTTCAAATGACCTACAAGATACTTATGATTATTCTCTCAAGTCCATAACAAAATATTCCAATCTATTCTTTCTTCAATAACTGCTCTAGGTTCATCTTCTTTCTTTGTAATTTTTTCTTTCAACCTTTTCTCATTTTCAAAAAGAGCTTCTTGGGCTTCTTTTTCCTTCTTGAACAAGACATTTCTTTCTTCTCTTAAAGTTGCAATATCTCTAATAATAATTTTATTAGGTCCGTACAAGTTGGGTAACTTATCATCATTGTTTAGATGAGCATCATAGTTGTTTGTTGGAATATTTTCTCCATTCTCGAGTTGTTGTTTGTTGGAACAGTTTCTCCATTCTCAACAAGTGGAGGTACAATGATACATATTTTTAGATGGAAAATTCTATGCACTTCTATACCAAATCATAAAACATCTCCTACCTTCATCGGGAATCTCCAACCAACAACCGGTGCTTGTTAAGTGCACCCTTCATTGTGTTCTCCACCAGGACTGTCACTTCTCCCTTACCACCTTGAACTCTCCCTACATTCAAAACAACATAGAATACATAGGATACAACTAGGACATCTCCCACCAAACCATAGTGATCACAGGGGTGGGAGTTCCCTTATATGATTAAGGAATACAACCTTAAACTGCTGACTGTACCCTCTAAAAGCCAGTCACAATCATGCCAGTCAATTGTTCTTCATTGAGATCAAACCAAATGCTAAGGTAAATACATAAACATGAAAATAAGATATGGAAGAGTGTTTTATATTACTTAACCAAGTCTCAATCATGTTTCATCAACCATTGGAGTTATGCATTCACTGACTATTCCTTCAAGACAGTGAGATACAAAAATGCAGAGAAATAGATTTTATTGATGATAACCCTGTTACATCTTCATGTTTTTTCACACCACCTTTCTTCACACCCTTCCTCACATGGATCCCCCCTCAAAATAGACTCCATTCTCCCCAAATAACCCGACAACCACCAACTAACTATTTTTTTAACTATTCCTAAACAGTCTAAACTGACTGTCAACAAAATAAACCAAAGATTGTTGTCAAGTTGACAAAAAAAGTTGTCAACTCAACAACATAACATCTAATTCCCATACTTAAATACCTATAAAAGGTTTAAAGACAACCTTTTTAATCCAATCTAACCTATAACCCCCATATGACCCTTATAGGCCATATTTTTCCAATAAGAGGAAATTACATATTTTTGCACCTTGAGTTCTTTGACATCACTTTTAAGGCTCTATTGGCCATAATAAAAATATTATTGACCTTATAGGTCTTTCACCAATTCATATTCTCTAGGATTAACATAATGACCCCTAGTGACCCCTAGGTACACTTTATCCTTTTAAATGCCATAAAGGCTTACATCCTTGATCTCATTACAATATGATCAGTATATGATCAAAACATCATTATGTGACCATTATTGGTATATTACATCATTAAATGACCCTTGAGGGCCATGTTGTCTTCACCTCTACCCAAGGATCTATCAGTGACCCTGGTGCACTCCTTAGGTCATGTCCTTGACCTTGGTGCTCCTACACCACGAGTGGAAGGAGAGAAGTAGGGTGGGATGTGTAAGAGACCAAATTTGTAATGATTCCAATCAATAAATAAAAATCATCCTTGCAATAGTAAATATTTTCCCGTGGGTATAGTCACTACAACAGTGAATTAAATTGCTTATGGAAACATGTTCTTGAGTGAATAGTGATGTAAGATCATTGCCTTGTGTCAAAACCAAATAGATCAATGATCGAAGTTTTTAGATTTTGAGAACACGTATATTCAGTGGAGGCTATAAGAAGGGATATTTGTTAAGATTTGCTAGATCTCTAAAATTCTACAAAATATCTTCTTTACTGAGTTGAGGTGGGACAAAAGTAACATAGCTCTATGAAACCTTCACAGATATCCCTTATTTGGCCTCCACTCATACCTCTTCTGAGAATCTGGAAAATTTTCAAAGAAAAAGGTGATGAACGGTAACTAGACATAATAACCCGGCCAAAATAACCCTGGACACAATAACCCTGCCATAATAACCCAAGGACACAATAACCCAGGGTCACAATAACCCATGGTAAAAATAACCCATAGTCATTCTAGATCAAGTTAGTATGCTTAAAAAGGGATTGTGAGGCACCATAGAGGATATTTAGGTCATTTTTAGACCATATATCCATTATATACGCCTAAAATAGCCTTAAAACATCTTTAATATCCTTAAATAACTTATAAAATGGTAAATAATTATAGAAATAAAGACAAATTCGTGGGAATAAGCTAAATAAGAGTTATTATGAAAAGATGTAAGTCAAAAGTCATTATGAAGAGGCATTAAGAGGCATGAAGAGGCATTGCTCATAATTTGACACTTTAATTGAAAATTTGAATAATTTATTTTTTTAGAAATATACTTGTAATTTATAAATTTTGTTTTCCTTTCTCTGTAATCTTATGGGGTTATTTTTTCCATGGGTTATTTTGACTCCAGATTATTTTGGATTGGGTTATTATGACCCTGGGTTATTTTGTCCAGGGTTATTTTGGTTGGGTTATTATGTCTTGTAACCATGATGAACATGCAGATTTTCCTAAGCACTACTAGGAGCTGACCCAACAACACATGTACTATTGTGAAAATCATCACAAGTCCATTTGTTGTCAGGTCTAGTTCCCAGTAATGCTTGGTCAAATCTTCATTTTTGTCAAATGTAAATGGAATACTTTGTGCTTGACATACTTAAATGAAATACACCAAGAAGTACCAAATGATGAATGCTCAATTGTTGTAATGGAAAAGCATCAGAACCATCCATTTCTAGAACTTGATTTTCTATAGTCTTAATGATTTTTCTATAGTCCTAATGATTTTTCTTATTTTTGTTGTCTTTTGTCCCTTTTTTATTTCCTATGTCTATGCTTGGTGGCAGGATTTTGAACATTGTTAACAAAGAGTGTTTCTTTTTTTTATTGTTGTGGGGTTCTACATTGTTTGTTGCTCTTGATAAATTAGGCCTTGAATTTGAATTTTTGTTCACTATTTTATTTCAGCTTGATATTTCATTCATTTTTCATATACATAGAGACTACACGTGCTGATAAAAAGATGAGCTATTTGAGCTAAATAAATGTGACCCTGAGTTGTAACATCATTTGTTAACTCTCCCTATAGACCTTTTGATTGGTGAAGTAACTAGAGCTAAAGCTGAAGAGGAAACTAGGGACGCTGCCAACAACTATGGGATTCATCATTCTAGGTAATGACAAGTTCCATTTCTTTATTTCCATTTCATCTTTTCGTGCATATGTTTACTTTTGTAAATGCATATTTTTTGAGTTATTCTCATAGCTTGTGTGGGATATGCACTTTCCTAGATGAATAAAAGAATTTTTAATGCAAATAATTGTATAATTTTCTATTGTTATACATTTCACAAATATTATATGATATTCTTTATTAGCAATTTTCCCTTTAGTAATAACACTTAATCTAAAAACAAAAAAGTATACCTTAGCTTTTAGTTGAAAACACATAACCAACTCCACTTGATTGAGATGATAATGAAAAGTACGTAACAATACCTTCACCATATCTTGAGAAAAAATCACCCAAGTTGTCTTTAGCCCTTTTGATGTATCCTCTCATTCCAAATATCCTAAACTTCCTAACTAATGTTAATATTCCTTCCCAAAATTCATATGGAGTATTGGTATTTTTTTGTTTGACTTGTGCTCTATTAAAAATGTAGACCATAGTTTGAAATCCTTCTATCCAATATGAGTTAGGTATCTTAGCCCAATTCAACAATTTTCATACCAACTCTTGCATTGTTCTATTCTTCCTCTCCACAACTCCATTTTGTTGAGGATTCCTAAAAGTAGAGTACTATCTATGTATCTCATGCTTCTCATAGCATTTGAAAGTCCTACTCGTTTTATTTTCTAACATAGATTTGAAAATTATGAACATCTCATAAGATTTTGGTTTTTCTATTTTAAATTCAATCCAAGTAATTCTAGAGAAATAATCAATAAGCATCATAAAATACCCATCAACCTATAAAATCGTTGTGCTCATCTTGTGGAGGATGGTGAAATGGGAGAACACACATAGGAGATTCCAGAGGCACCCCTAAAATTTTAGTGTATGCTAATTGAATGGGATAATGACATTGGAACAAAAGTGGGCATGGGGGAACAAGAGGTGAGAACTCATCAACATGGAATGTAGTTTCTTTGGAAACTATAAGATGACAAAAGTAAATCCCATTATAATAAAAGATGAGCCTTACAAGTACATACATATATTATTGTGTATCACCATAACACTTACAAATATAAAACACTAGTCAGTATGATACATAGAGACCAAGAGATATAAATATCTACTTTATCTTGTACTTGGGTATGACATTTACAATTTCTTGACAACCAGTTACAAGAAGATTTAACATTTTATTGTGCATAGAGAAACTAACACAATATAATGGAATAAGCCACAAGGTCAACAATACGGCTGAACTGGACATGAAGCTCTGATATCATCAATTGAATTTTGAATTTCAATCTCCAAACATGAAAGAAGTACATTAATAGGATTATGGTTAGTTTATCAGAAAATTCCATCATAAGAAAACTAAAAAACAATTGTATTAGTAAACATATTTGGCAACAAAAACAATTAAAGTAGTCTCTATATATAACAAACTTTTGAAAAACACATTCCATGAGACCTTTTCCAGGCCACAATTTGCTAACAATTTTTTAGATTTTAATTTATAGAAAAAACAACTCTCTAGAAATCACAATATCACCTTACTACCTTGCCTGCGAGTGGCATAAACAATAGCACACAAAGAAAGGATAACGTAGATACTAAGTGAACTCTATGGTCAAATTTCTATATTGAAAATACCCAAAAACATTACACAAATATATATCTACAAATCACATTGTTAAAGGAAAAAATAACAAATTAAATCCAACATTTGCATACTACAATGACCAATTCAGAAGAGATGCCCCAATTCTTCCAACATGGGAACATCCTCGTCATTGTGGAACATGGGAACATCCTCGTCATTGTGGAACATAGAACATTACCAACAAGATGAAAAACTGTGGCACCCATGAAGATCAAAACATTAGATGGAACCCATAATAGCCAAATCACATATAGATGGCACCCATAAATCACTATAATATATTAATAGATTTCATAATATATATATATATATATATATATATATATATATATATATATATATATATATATATATATATATATATATATATATATATATATATATATATTTAAAATTGAATTTGTTGTCAATTTTTCAACCAACAAAGACTGTATATTCAACGAGAATGCTATACTCTTGATGAATTCTCTAACCATTTGTTGTCGACATTTCGACAACCATTTCGACCGCACTACTTTAAGTTCGACTGCAATGCTATACAGTCGATGTATTTCATTGATCGATTTTCTAACCATATGTGGTAAAAAATGTGACCAACAATGGTCAAAAAAGATGAAAGATATGTCGGACATTCTTCTAGATTGAAGTGATGATTTCGACATCGGATCATTCGATAGTTTGACAAAGATAAAGGTCGAATATGCAACAAACATATAATGTGTCGAATAATCGATGCAGAAAGTTTGACAAAAATAATGGTCATTTGGTCGACCAATTTGCATCAAAAAATTGACTAATCATCGTTGAAATTCAAGCTAAAATTTACTAGTGGAAGGTGAGGAATCATGACAAGAATCCAACGAGATACTACCCACATGGATCCGAAAAATAGATCAAAAACAATGAGCAAATCTCCAAAATGCTCATAAGAGGGTTTGAGCAATTTTTCTCTCCAAAAAGTAAAAAGTGAGGAATAAACTCTTTTCCTCCAAATAAAAACACTTTTTGCCCCAAAATGGACATTATAATCACTTAAAAAAATTAAATCAAACTAAAGAATTTTCCAAAAACCACTGGATAAAATAATCCAATTCTGAATAAATGGAATTCAACTATGAAAAAGTTAGCCAATAAATAAAATTAAATCCCAAAACACATTAAAAATCAACATTTAATTATATATCATCCACGACAGCTGCAGGAACTCTAAATTCACAAGCACGTCACCGGTCTATCACAAATGCATATGAAATCCATATTTACCAACATGTACCTAAGGGATAATATAATAATCATGGGTACATTGTCCATATAGGGACAATAATGGCTCAATAATGAAAGGTCAGTGAAACTATCTCTTGTACCACTTCCAGGGATTAAAAAACACTCAAATCCTATAGCTTAGGTATAATGATATATGGTACATGTTTATTGAAACATGCAAACATCAAGTCTATCTATTCATAGTATAAATAGATGAAGCACATGGACATGATACAAAACAATGAAGGAGAACAATACATCATGTAGATCTCATGAATGAGTGACTACGACTTCACCTCACTTCATACAAATACATCAAACATAATCCATAACAATTATATGAGCGTAGCAGGGAACATTATCTCATTCAAATTAGCATTGCATTTAAATATAAAGCATTAAAATAATCATTTCCAACAACATGAGCTTATATCGATGAAAATCTCTATTAAAATACCCTACAACATATAATTCATAATATAATAGAAATCAGTGATAATCATCATAAAGCATCATCATGCAGATATGATCAAAATGATAATAACAACGTAATCTAATATTTAAAATCAGCAATGATACTGTAACTGAAATAATGTATGATAATCAAATTCATCACATTGTGCAACCACCTGATCACAGCATGTGGATAATCATGGAATAACATCTTAATACAATATAATGATCCCCAATCCAAATAGAATCTAACCAAGATACACTCATAATTTAGTATCCACTAGCACATACATCAGTGGGACCATCACCCATATCATAAGCCATATAATCAACAATTTATCATAAGCCAAATACCATCATGACCACAATAGTAATCTCCAAATGAACACAAGAAAAAACTAAATTGGGTACATCTCACAATGCTAGTATAAATTCATAGCATGGGAATAGTCACTAAATCACATAAATGAGTCAAGCTCATATCAAAACACCAAGAACAAAATGAGTCCTCAAAATTCATAATAAAGGTCTCGGAAGGTCTAGCATCGTGAATCAAGTATACAACCAACCACAAAAAAATGGTTCTCACAACTAGGTATAAGGGCATAAACAATTATTAAAATGATTTTAGAATAACTGAGAGGGGGTGAATCAGTTATCCTCAAGTCCATATGTACCAATTGAAATTTTAAACACTTCAGCCAACTCAGATCTACAATACAATCCACTTAGTCTCTATATAATATAATCAATAACATAAACTTGTAGTCCACTATCCAAAAGTAATCAACTTGCGGTATATAAAACTCTTAATAGTATAACACATCAAGTAAAATTCACACAAGTATGACACTAGGGTTTAACATGGAAACCCAATTTGGGAAAAACCACTAGTAACATGCTACCAAATTTTCACTCTTTTGAAGTGAGATATGTGAGGAGCCAACCCTATTAAAGGTTACAATACACACAGTTAGGTGTGACCCTGTTAAAGGATTTAATCACCCTGTTAGGAGTTGCTTTGATACAGGACTTAAGAACATCCCATTATAATGTCACCTTGATTAAAGGATTTACAAATGACTATTAGATCAACCTTGATTAAAGGATTTCAACTAATACAATGGTTAGAAATTAATAGTATTTTTTGATCTAATACATACAACTCACTTTGCAAATACAGATCCAATGTAGCTCATATGTTGATCTACTGACTGGCCTTCATTATCATCTCCATCACTGATCTTCTTGTAAATCCCTCCAAGAAATCACCACTTCACAACTTTGTTCAGCTCTTCTCGGCCTTCTTCTTAGGTTCATCAATCAATAGGATCAACCTCTCACATAACCTACAATTAGGTCATTCTTATACCTCCTTAATTAGGTAGCTTAATCTTTTTTCGCTTAATCATCTTCATAGATCTTAGGTTTAGGTCAGATTCATCGAATCCTTTCAACATTTTGTTCTCCTTCTTTTTCCTTCTAGATACTTCTCAAAAATTCTCCTTGAATCCATGCATAAAAATGGTTTACCATATATTAAATACTCCAGGTGATTCATCCTTATTTTCAACACGTTTTACATATTCCAAGAATTCAACTATGTTGGCTGGGAATCTCAATTCCTTCACAAATTGTAAAATACTGACATTCGGTCACCATTGTGTTCGTCTACTCGGTCATCATTAGATAACTTGATCATCACTAAAATTGTTCTTCTCGACAATCACTATTTTCACTTGGTTAATTATCTAATACTCGGTAATTACAAATGCCCAGTCAACACTAGATTTTCTCAGCTTATACTAGCACTCAGTCAACACTAGCATCACTCAGCTTATACTTAAGTTCCTTAATCTTCTTCTCTTTTTCTCGGTCAAGCCTATGCTTTTAGACTTTCTTTCCTCATCTCTTCCATGCTTCAAACCAACTAACTTCTTCACTTATTTTTATAGATAAACCACACATTACCTTTTCAATGTGCCAACTAATCAAGTACCCATTGTAGTTTCTCATAACTCAACCTTTCACTAGGTCTTCTTGTTATCTCCTCTTTTCAAATCCTCTTCATCAATCAAATGATATGGTACTTCACTAGATAGAAATTGTCTCACCAGTTAAGGTTTTGACATCAATGACAATATAACAAAAATTTCAATTGTAGTTTCCAACAATCTCCCTCTTTGGCATTGATGGCGACACCATGTGCATAGTTACCATACAATCCAAAAAAGTATGTATTGAAGAAAAAATTTTCAACTCTCTCTGTAATCAGATCTTCATTAATATCCTTAGCTTCATTCTTATTCTCATCCAAATAGCTCCCTCTTGGATAGATTTCTCTTTTTGTTTGTGCATTAATTTTACTGAATCTCTCATCTATGAATTTCTTCTCTCCCTTGGAATCTCTTCGTCAACTATTCATGGTAACTTCACCTATGAATATCTCCAACAAGTTACTAAATCTCTCCCTCTTTGACAACAATGCCAAAGACTTCACTATGTAGATATATTCATGTCAACTCTCTGAACTATATACTCTCTCTGTCATCTTGCTTATGACTAATCAACTTCTTGTGCTTCACTTTTCACAACTTTGGGCAACTTCTAAATTGTGACCTTCTTGCATCAATTTGTCAGATATTATGAGTAATACATTTGATGCAATACTCCTATATAATTATAGGTAGCCTCAGTTAGGGGAATGACCCCTAATTTACCTCTTAGATACGCATGTGCATTATTAGGTAAAGCTTTAGTGAATATATCTGCTAACTTTTCCTTTGTATTCACATACTCCATTCTCACTTCTTTGTCTTGAATTAACTCTCTCAAGTAATGATACTTGATACAAATATGCTTGGTTTTAGTGTGCATCATAGGGTTCTTTGATATATTGATAGCACTTGTGTTATCACAGAAAATAAAAACTGGCTCAATGATTTCTTCCTTCATACCTTACAACAATTCCTTGATCCACACTATGTTTGAACAATTAACTGTTGTTGCTACATATTCAGCCTCTGTTGTAGATTGAGAAATGCAATTATGTTTCTTTCTTTTCCATGATTCTAATCTCTTTCCTAGAAAGAATGTGCCACCATTTGTACTTTTTCTATCATCCACAGTTCCTTCCCAATCTACATCAGTATAAACTTTCAGTTCAAACTTGTCATTCTTCTTATAATACAATCCATAATCCTATGTTCCTTTCAAATATCTCAATATCCTTTTTATTGCCATCATGTGATTCTCCTTAGGATTTGCAAAAAATATTGCAACAATCCCAACTGCTAATGCAATATCTGGTTTGTTGTGAACAACATATTATAACTTTCCAATCATTGACCTATACAAGGTTTGATTTACTTTTGTTTATCATCATTCTTTGACAATTTATGTCCAGTAGCCATAGGTGTACTTACTAGTCTAGAGTGCTCCATGCCAAAAGTTTTCATTATCTCCTTGATATACTTAGATTGAGTAATGTAGATACCTTTCTTCATCTGATAAACTTGCAAACCAAGAAATAATTTGATTTCTCCAAACATAGACATCTCAAATTCATTTTGCATCTCATTTGCAAATGTTTGGCATAGTGCATCTTGTCCTCCAAATATGATATCATCAACAAATATTTCATCTAACAATATCCCTTTACCTTTTTCAGTCTTCAAGTACAGATTGTTGTTGTCATTTGTTCTTGTAAATCCAATTTTTACCAAGTAATTATGCAATATCTCATACCATACTCTAGGGGCTTGTTTCAATCTATACAGTTCTTTGTGTAGCTTACAGACCATGTTCCTCCTACTTGGATCAAAAAATCCTTCTGGATGTTCAATGTATACTTCTTCTTCTAGTATTCCATTCAAAAATGTAGATTTGACATCTATCTGATACACTTTGAATCCTTTGTAAGCTGCATATGCAAGTAGAGTTCTAACTCCTTCCAATCTAGCAACTAGAGAAAATGTCTCCCCATAGTCAATGCCTTCTTCTTGTGCATATCATTTTCATACCAATCTAGCTTTGTTCCTTGTAACTTCTCCATGCTCATTCAACTTGTTTCTAAACACCCACTATGTTCCAATAACATTTTTGTTATTTGGTCTAGAAACTAGTGTCCAGGTTTTGTTCTTTTCTATTTTCTCAATTTCTTCATTCATTGCTTGAGTCCAATATTCATTCTCCAAAGCATATTTGATTTGGGCTCAAATTCACATAATATGCATGTTTGGTTTTTCAACTTGCTTCTTGTCATGACTCCTGAATCTTTTGCTCCAATGATTTGATCTGGTTTATGATGTCTCCTCACATACTGTGCTAATGTAGGCTCTGGTCTCCTTGTTGTTGATCTTCAGGTTCATCTTGTAAATTCACTTTAGGTTCATTTTGTATCTCTGCTTCCTCTTCTGATTGTTTAGTAATTTCCTCCTGATGCTCAACATATTCTTGCTATAACTTGGCAGATTCTTGTTGTTGCTCAATAGCTGTGTTCCCTGGTTTAGATAAATTGTTTGTCTCTCCTTCTTTCATGTATACAAATGATTTTTAATCTTCAAGTTTTTTGCTTGCATTCAACTTCATTCTTTTCTACAAATTCATCAACTTTCTTGACTTGTACTCAGTTCAAGGTATAGACAGTTTTAGAACTTCTCTTTGGTATTTGTGTTCAACATTTTTCTATATCATCAATGTTCTAGCACAATCCATGATTGATCTATTCCTTCTTTCTGCTATACAATTTTGTGGAGGGGTCCTTGGTGTAGACATATGTCTCCTAATTCCTCTATCATTGTAGAATATGTTGAACTCATTAGATATGAATTCTACTCCTCTGTCAGATCTCAGACATTTCAATCTCTTACCTATTTCTTTCTCAACCTTTGTCAAATACCACTTAAACAACTAAAAGGCATCATATTTTTCTTTAACAAAAAACATCACAATCATCATTCTAGAGTAATCATCAACAAACAGAATGAAATATTTGTCACCACATTAGCTTTGCATGCCAATAGGTCCACAAAGGTCAGTATGAACCAATTCCAAAATATCATCATAAGTATAGGTCTTACTCTTGAAACTGGACTTTGTCCTTTTTCCCAATTGACATTGCTTACACATCACATTATCAAGTTTCTTTAATCTTGGTAATCCTCTTACTCTTTTCATCTTACTAATGCTTACCAAATTATCAAAGTTCACATGACACAACCTCTTATGCCATAACCATACATCATCAAATTGTGCAAACAAACATGTCTTGTCAGATAGGTCTAGATAGAACAAATTACCTCTTGTATGTTCTCCACTTCCAATTAGTTCACCGATGGCATCAAATATCTTAGCCTTTTTGTGATGGAATTCAACTTGGTAACCAGAATTATTCAACTATGCAACTGTTGCCCAAAATTTAATATCCATTCATATTGGTCATAGGATATTTTAATCCCAGGTCCTCATGCTTTAAGCCCTATTGAGCACCTCCAAAAAGTTTCATGGGTTTAACATCTTTTCCCTGGTCCCTGTAGCATTTTATTCTATCTCTGGCACCAAAAAGCCTAGGTCAAAATTCATAAAAGTAGCCATTGGCCCCAAAAGCCCTAAAAACCCTTTGGCCCATTATAATTCTTCATTACCTTTTTCGGCCACTAAAGGTTTCCATTTCCCATGTGTGCAATTAAATCCTTCTATCGCTAAGTCTCCTATTCCTAGTGGTCAAGGCCCTAACACTTAGTGATCTGGTAGGCGGTTAATGTCTGGCATTGTAGTTTCAGTCTCTGCAGGGGCTATGTATCAATCAGATCTGATGGTCATCGCTATTTCATAGAGCAAAGATGCAAGTGTTTTAAGATCGCGGCATAGTGATGGTCGTCGATCTTCCTTTCATGTAGCGATGTAGGCTGTCAGTGGGTCCACTGCCACGTAGTCTGAGTTGTATGTTTCCTATTGGCCAAGAGCTCATGACTTGGAGCTATGTCAAAGCGGGCCCAGTGTGATGTCTCAGCTTTGGATCTAACGGCTGTCGTATGATCTCATGTAATATTCTTAGCCCATGAGATCATGCGACAATCATTGATCTTTCTTTATCTCCAGCCTCTATCAGGTGGGTCCTCTTCATCTGATGTGCTTGCGTTACATTGGTCAACTCAGTTATGATGTGGCAGTTTGTCAATGGGCCCATGGTCTTTGGCTTATGAGGTGGGTTAAGATCTGAACAAGATCTACCATTCTCATTATACTGCTAAGGAAAAGTGCTCGGGAGTTAAAGCTACAGTATAGCGACAACCGTTCGATGGAGTTCTCAGTGGGTCATGGGTCCGATGTGTTGCCAGTCGTGTTGAGTTGTTTTCTTTTCATTGGTTTTCACTGGCGAGGTGGCAAAAGACTTTTCAAGGGTTTGCGACTATTTTTAAAGTCAATTTGAGTCGTTCATCTGCCGGGAGAAGATGATATCGACGGTCACGTTTTAAAATTTGACCTGCTAGCCATTATTATTTAAATTCAAATATATCTTTGCAGGGTTTCGCTAGGGTTTTGATCCAACGATCAATTGTGACAAGGTGGGTAGCTCGAATTGAATTCTTTAGGAAAGTTGTAGTTGGGAAGTTGATGGGAAGATCTAATGGTCATCGCGTCTAATTTCTTAGGGTACCAAGTCGGTGTTCTTGTGCCAAAGAAACATTAAAAGGTGGTGCCACCTATAGCTTTTTGTACTTCAAAAATACAAATCAGACTAGGATCAGATTTGGAGCATTCATGGTGAGGCCGAGTTGTAGAGAGGGTAGATGGATCAAGGTGGTTGTGTCTATAGGTGGACTCAGTAAAGAGATATACACACAAAGATAGTATCTGATCGGCCAGATATTTCAGAAATACATGATGATCAGAAGGACATTTAGGGTTTGATTATTTTTATGCAAATCAATGTAACCCTAGTTAGGTTTTACTCCGGCCTGTGTGCCAAAGGGAGATGTATATAATTAATTTTTGGAGCTTTTAGAGCTCAGAGTTTTACACTTGTAAAAGGAGAGTTCTTGTTTCTCATAAAGTTATCTGTGGCATTCTTTCTGTCCTCTAGCTTTCTACATTTTGTAACCTTTCATTGGTTGTTTAGACATTGCTGAGGTATTTGTGACATTCTTTCTATCCCTATGCTTCCTCGTCTAAATTATCTCTTACTAAATTGAAGTATATGCATGTTCTTAGTGATATCTTAGGGTTCCTGGTCCCTCTTTCTTTCTACAATTTGTGTATTACTATGTCTGATTTGATTTGAGTGCTTTTGTGGGTATACTTCAGCCCCTAGAAATTTGTCTCATTCTTATACCCAATTGCAGAAGTGAATGTTTGCTTGCAGGTCATAGTTTGTGTCTTATGTTCAAACCTCTTTATGAAATACTTATGCAAGCCTATTTAGTAAGTTGTGATCTCTTAGACCTAAGTTCTTTACTAATTTTGTCCTATATGTTGAAGTTCATACCTTTTTTCGGTGTATCACCTAGTAGGTAGTTTGCTTTCAAGTCATTTCCCTTTCATGCATTCCTTCTATCCCTTTCCCTCCAAAAGATTTTACTTTTCATGTTAAGAAGCAAATTAGGGTGATTATCTAAGAGGAACCAGCCTAGAACCTGGAGGTCTCATCTTAGTTAGCATAGGTCCCACACCTAGAGATGATTCCCATGTTATACTAGGTTATCAAGACCAAGAGAGCTTGAAACAGGGTGCAAACTTAGTGTATAACAATTCTGGCATGCCCGGTGGGACCAAGAGGTCATAGTTTTCATAGTTCTTGCTAGTTTTCATATGCATCCAGCAAGTTGTAGACCTTGGAGAGGTCATTGTTTTGCATGTCTAGCGACTCTAAGTTCACATCCACTGGTTTCAAGGAGACTCAGTACCTAAAATGGATTACCATCCTTCTTTTCATGAGGACATCCCTTCATTTCATAAAGATAAGATTTATCAGAACAGTTGTACTTCTGATTTCATGTAGAGCTATCCAGTTGTAGCAATGGAGCAACATTCACCTCATGATTACCCCCCACCCACCCAACTTCTAGTATCATGGCAGCATCAATCCACATATCAGAAACCTCAAGAGGAGATGCTTTCCTTAAAGGAGCATGCTTATCATGCCCAGATCCAACAATAGCAAGCTTTGGCTCAGCAGGATCAAGGTTATAGAAGGTATCTGGCAGAGCAATACAAGAGAAATGAGGCCAAGCTCGCTGAAGGGTTGGAAGCACAAAAGAAGTTTTATCAAGAGGTGTTGGAAACATAGAAAAGGAATACGTGGACACAAGAAAAGGAGTAGTTTGATGTGAGATGGAAGCAATATGAAGATATCATCGTAGGACAGTGACAAAGCCAAGCAGCCCTTACAAGCAACCTGGTAACACTGAACCAAGTTCACAAGGAAAATTTGATTAAGGTTAGTGCTACTATAGTTGTAAAAGAGGAAGATTTTTAAAGAACATTAGCAGCTCAGAGGGATGCCTATGGAGAATTGGAGGTTCATAAGAATAATTGTGAAAAGGTGATTCAAGACCAAAGGAATTTGATAGAAGCCATGTTTGATAGAGGCAATGAATTTCAGATTGAGAAAGAAAAGGAGCTGAGAGCTCATGAGGGGTTTCATGAGAGAGAGCTATAGGATCTCAAGAAAAATATAGGATTCTTGGCTTCTACAGTTGAAACATATAAAAGAAGCTATCAGATGTAGATTGACAAATGTTCTCAACTTGAGGAAGAAAAGGAGACCATTGAATAGGAGATTGCTGATCTAAAGAGGGCTCTCTCTGAACAAGTCAAGACAAATGAGTTTTCGGCAAATCATGATAGTTGTGCTGACAATAGTGTACTTCTCCTACAAGAGAGTCTAGAAGAAGAAGAGGAGGATCAATTTTGGGACAAGATGGAACACTTTTTCTTGCATCTTGATGACAAGCCCACACTTCCAGAGAACACCTACAAGCTATAGGAGATAGTTATTCCCAGTCAGCATAAGGAGGAGATCAATCAAACTGAAATAATCTCTCAAGAGCCTGAGTCTATCAAGGAGAGTTCCAGGTCCAATATCTCTCATGGCTTCCCTATTAGGAATTTGGCCAGGATGGAGGTGATCAAAGAGGTACAAATTGTGCCAACATCCCAATATGATTTTCCACCAGAAGCTGAGGATGAGAATGAACCAAATCAGCTTGTTGTCCCTATTGACCAAGTAAGTAAAGTCTTATTGCTGCTTGCTGCTTCTCCTTAGAATGATAGTGTTTACAATTAGCTTGACCAAGTGAATAAAGTTCATATTAGTCAAATCCTTGTCAAGCAAGTGATCCTACATATCTCCTATGTTCATCCTGTAATAGCTTTCCAGAAGCATGCAGATTATTGTGAACTTAAAAGGATGGGAAGCTATTTTTCAAAATCAGTAAATGGTTTTGTTTAACTAGTGTTATGTACTAATTAGTTTAGGTTAGGTATGTTTCCTGCTTAGCTTCCCTTCTTTCTAGCTTAGTCTTTTCCTATTTCCCAAGAAGTGCTCAAGTACACTTTGTTCCTGGTAGTTCTAGGTCTGTTTCTCTGTCAATACCTTCATTCAATGAGATGACTCCATGCCCAATGAATATGTCAAGGCCACTGGTTTCAATGTCTAGTAGGCTGACATCCAGCAGAAATCGCCAAAATGTTGCCCAAAATTTCATATCCATTCATATTGGTCATAGGCTATTTTAATCCCAGGTCCTCATGCTTTAAGCCCTATTGAGAACCTCCAAAAAGTTTCATGGGTTTAACATCTTTTCCCTGGTCCCTACAGTGTTTTGTTTTGTCTCTAGCACCAAAAAGCCTAGGTCAAAATTCATAAAAGTAGCCGTTGGCCCCAAAAGCCCTAAAAACCCTTTGGCCCGTTATAATTCTTCATTACCTTTTTCGGCCACTAAAGGTTTCCATTTCCCATGTGCACAATTAAATCCTTCCGTTGCCAAGTCTCCTATTCTTGGTGGTCAAGGCCCTAACACTTAGCGATCTGGTAGGCAATTAATGTCTGGCATCGCAGTTTCGATCTTTGCGGGGGCTATGTATCGATCAGATCTAACAGTCATCGCTATTCCGTAGAGTGAAGATGCAAGTGTTTTAAGATTGTGGCATAGCGATGGTCATCAATCTTCCTTTCATGTAGCGCTGCAGGCTGTCAGTGGGTCCACTGCCATGTAGTCCAAGTTGTACGTTTCCTATTGGCTGAGAGCTCATGATTTGGAGCTGTGTCAGAGTGGGCCCAATGTGTTGTCTCAGCTTTGGATCTAACGACTGTCGTATGATCTCATGGAATATTCTTAGCCAATGAGATCATGCGATAATCATTGATCTTGCTTTATCTCTAGGCTCTGTCAGGTGGGTCCTCTTCGTCTGACATACTCGCATTCCATTGGCTAGCTAGGTTGTGATGTGACAGTTTGTCAGTGGGCCCGTGGTCTTTGGCTTATGAGGTGGGTTAAGATCCAAACAAGATCTACCGTTCTCGTTATACCTCTGAGGAAAAGTGCTTAGGAGTTAAAGCTGTGGTATAGCGACAACCGTCTAATGGAGTTCTCAGTGGGTCGTGGGTCCAATGTACTGCCAGTCGTGCTGAGTTGTTCGCTTTTCATTGGTTTTCACTAGCAAGGTGGCAAAAGACTTTTCAAGGGTTTGCGACTATTTTTAAAGTTGATCTGAGTCGTTCATCTGCTGGGAGAAGATGATATCGATGGTCACGTTTTAAAATTCAACTTGCTAGCCATTATTATTTAAATTCAAATATATCTTTGCAGGGTTTCGCTAGGGTTTTGATCCAGCGATCAATTGCGACAAGATGGGTAGCTCGAATTGAATTCTTCAAGATAGTTGCAGTTGGGAAGTTGATGGGAAAATCTGATGGTCATCGCATCTGATTTCTCACGGTACCAAGTCAGTGTTCTTGCACCAAAGAAACATTAAAAGGTGGTGCCACCTATAGTTTTCTGTACTTCAAAAATACAAATCAAACCAGGATTGGATTTGGAGCATTCATGGTGAGGCCAAGTTGCAGAGAGGGTAGATGGATCAAGGCGGCTGTGTCTACAGGTGGACTCAGTAAAGAGATATACACGCAAAGATAGTATCTGATCGGCCAAATATTTCAAAAATACATGATGATCAGAAGGACATTTAGGGTTTGATTATTTTTATGCAAATCAATGTAACCCTAGTTAGGTTTTACTCCGGCATGTGTGCCAAAGGGAGATGTATATAATTAATTTTTGGAGCTTTTAGAGCTCAGAGTTTTACACTTGTAAAAGGAGAGTTCTTCTTTCTCAAAAAGTTATCTGTGGCATTCTTTCTTCCCTCTAGCTTTCTACATTTTGTAACCTTTCATTGGTTGTTTAGACATTGCTAAGGTATTTGTGACATTCTTTCTATCCCTATGCTTCCTTGTCTAAATTATCTCTTACTGAATTGAAGTATATGCATGTTCTCAGTGATATCTTAGGGTTCCTAGTCCCTCTTTCTTTCTGCAATTTGTGTATTACTGTGTCTAATTTGATTTGAATGCTTTTGTGGGTATACTTCAGCCCCTAGCAATTTGTCTCATTCTTATACCCAATTGCAGAAGTGAATGTTTGCTTGCAGGTCATAGTCTGTGTCTTATGTTCAGACCTCTCTATGAAATACTTATGCAAGCCTATTTAGTAAGTTGTGATCTCTTAGACCTAAGTTATTTACTGATTTCATCCTATATGCTGAAGTTCATACCTTTTTTCGGTGTATCACCTAGTAGGTAGTTTGCTTTCAAGTCATTTCCCTTTCATGCATTCCTTCTATCCCTTTCAATCCAAAAGATTTTACTTTTCATGTTAAGAAGCAAATTAGGGTGATTATCCAAGAGGAACCAGCCTAGAACCTGGAGGTCTCATCTCAGTTAGCATAGGTCCCACACCTGGAGATGATTCCCATGTTATACTAGGTTATCAAGACCAAGAGAGCTTGAAACAGGGTGCTAGTGTATAATAGAAACACTCAAAAAATTATAGTTAAGTCCTTCAACCCAATAAGCATTATCACATCTAATCTTATCAGTCAATCTTATTAATCCTTTTCCTTTCACAAGACATGGTGCATCATTACCAAACTTAACACTGCTACCTTTGTAATGATTTAAGGTTTCAAACTTACTTTTATCATCAGTCATATGATGTCATCAACCACTATCAATTATCCATCTATAACCTTTACTCGCATATGAAATAAGTGCAATTTTCTCATCTTCATCAGAATCATCTTTCATAGCAACATAAACAACTTCTACATCATGATCATTAGACTCATCAGATTCACTGTCAGTTTCTTCTTCAATAATATAACAAGATTTATTACCTTTATCCTTTTAGTCCTTATACCTTTTGTAGTCTTCGTCATCCATTTTGAAATTGTACTTGTTTTCTCTTCTTTCATCCTTGTCATTCCTGTCATGATATCTTGTTGCAATATGACCAACTTTGTTACATGAAAAATAGATTATAGGAAGTTTACCTTTGAATTTTCCTTTTCCTCTGAGTAGTCTTCTATCCATAAGTGCCTCAAGATCATCAAGATCATCATCAGAAGTGTCAATTTCATTTTTCACACATCTTTCTTTTCCTTTCTTAGACTTTTGAAGAACCAATTGAGATTTGAATGCAGATTCAATATTATGAGTAGTGAAATTATTAAAATTTGACAACTCAAAAGCAGTAAGTCTACCAACCAGACCTTCCAAAGTTAAGTTATTACTAGGAGCACATCTCAGTTCTTGTATTGCATAAACTCTATTAAAATAAATAGGAAGTGGGGTTCTCAAAACCTTGTTAATAATAGTTTCATCATCAATATTTCCATTAGCTCCTCTAATAGCATTCACAACCTCCTTAACTCGGGCACAATATTGCACAATAGTTTCACCTTCTAACATTCTCATTTCATCAAACTTACCTCTCAGGATTTCAGATTTGGCTTTTAGTATATTTATTTCTCCACCATAGATAGCTTTCAGTGTGTCCCACATTTGGTTTGCATTGGTACAGTCCTTGATGTCTTCAAATTCAAGATAACTTAGGGCTGGTGCAATCTCCAACATTGCCTGATTGTCATGTTTTTTTTTCATCTATTGGGTTGTCAAATGTATCGATATTGTTATGTATTCATGTTCCACATATTATTTTGTTACATCTCCAATTCCATCTAGGTGTAAATTCATCAAACTTTTCCATGCAAGGAAGTTTTCCTTGTTCGGCTTTGGTACCTCCTTTTTGTACATCTTGATCTTTAGCTCCAAGTACCTTTAAAATTTTTCTTATAAGCACCACAAGCTCTGATACCAATTGTTAGAATGATTTTATAATAACTGAGAGGGGGGGGTGAATCAATTATCCTCAGGTCCAGATGTACCAATTGAAATTTTAAACACTTCATCCAACTCAAATCTACACTACAATCTACTTGGTCTCTATAGAATATAATTAGTAACATAAACTTGCAGTCCAGTATCCAAAAGTAATCAACTTGCAGTATATAAAACTCTTAACAATATAACACATCAAATAACATTCACATAAGTATGACACAAGGATTTAACGTGGAAACCCAATTTGGGAAAAACCACCAGTAACATGCTACCAAATTTTCACTCTTCTGAAGTGAGCTATGTGAGGAGCCAACCTTGTTAAAGGTTACAATACACACTGTTAGGTGTGACAATGTTAAAGGATTTAATCGTCCTGTTAGGAGTGGCCTTGTTAGAGGACTTAAGAACATCCCATTAGAATGTCACCTTGATTAAAGGATTTATAAATGATTGTTAGGTCAACCTTGACTAAAGGATTTCAACTGATACAATGGTTAAAAAGTAACAGTAGGTTTTGATCTGATACATACAACTCACTTTGCAAATACAGATCCAATGTAGCTCATATGATGATCTACTAAGTGGCCTTCATTATCATCTCCATCTTTGATCTTCTTGGAAATCCCTTCAAGAAATCACCACTTCACAACTCTGTTAAGCTCTTCACAGCTCTTCTCATCCTTTTTCTTAGGTTCGCCAATCAGCAGAATCAACCTCTAACATAACATAAAATTATACCTCCTTAATTAGGTAGCTTAATCTTTTTCCACTTAATCATCTCTGTAGATCTTAGGTTTAGGTCAGATTCATCGAATCCTTCCAACATTTTGTTCTCCTTCTTTATCCTTCAAGATACTTCTCAAAACTTATCCTTGAATTCATGCATAAAAATGGTTTACCATGCATTAAATACTCCAAGAAATTCATCCTTATCTTCAATACATTTTAAATATTCCAAGAATTCAACTGTGTCAGCTAGGAATCTCAATTCCTTCACAAACTATAAAATAGTGACACTCGGTCATCATTGTGTTCTTTTGCTCAGTCATCATTAGATAACTTGGTCATCTCCAAAATTGTTCTTCTCAACAATCATTATTTTCGCTCGGTTAATTATTTGATACTCAATAATTACTGATTCTTGGTCAACACTAGATTTTCTTGACTTATACTGGCGCTCGGTCAACACTAGCATCACTCGGCTTATACTTAAGTTCCTTAATCTTCTGCTCTTTTGCTCGGTTAATCCTATGCTTTCAAACTTTCTTTCCTCATCTCTTCCATGTTTCAAACCAACTAACTTCTTCACTTAGTGTTATAGATAAACAACACATTACCTTGTCAATGTGCCAACTAATCAAGTACCCATTGTAGTTTCTCATAACTCAACCTTTCTAGATAAACTAACTCATCTATTTGTGACAGGTCTTTGGTGAGCTACTAGGTCTTCTTGTTATCTCCTCTTTTCAAATCCTCTTCATCAATCAAATGATATGGTACTTCACTAGATAGCAACTGTCTCACCAGTTAAGGTTTTGACATCAATGACAATATAACAATTGTTCCAATTGTAGTTCCCAACAACTTGTCAATGCCACTACATAAACAAGATCGCTTTGAAGGTACAAACCTTTCATGGGTTCAACGTGATCATACAATACAAGCATATATAACCATAAAAGCATAAGATCATATCATCCAGTCACATAAGAGTAACAATAAAGCATCCAGAGCCAAAAAATGTCATCCCCAAATGTCTCATCTAACTACACAAAAGCATAAATTAATTCAAATCCGCATCCATCCATCAATATGTCATGTAGAATACAAATGGGAGAGGCACTACACATCCCCCCCCCAAAAAAAAAAAAAGAAAAAAGAAAAAAGACTAGGCTTCCTCATGGAAGCCTACAAGTCAAACATGAATATACATCATTGATAACTTGCACTTCTTTTCATGTACAAAAAAAAATCTCATAATTTAAATTAAAGACACTCTAATTATCATCTTTTCAATTACTCGACAAACACAATATAGTATGTTCTTTGTGATGTTCTCCCTTGCGCATACTATCAGAGGTTTGTATTGAATAAGATAGAATCACATTGAACACAAAATAGGGATCCAATATCAAACATTCAAAATAGTCACCATGAAACTAAAAGGGGAAAACCCAAATGGGGAAATCTTCAATTCCAACAGTAAATCCCAAAAATGTGTGCAACTCAACAATAAATCAAGTATGACGAATATCACAAATAGATAGATAATGAAGTTTTCAATGATTATTCATTAAGTGAATACACCAATATGCATTAGGTGAATACCTTTCAATTGGTTGTCTATTCCTTGTAGATCTTCAAACAAATTGAGTTGGAGGTTCTTCCTCCCTTTCTAAAGATACAGAGCTAGATGAGCTCTCCTTAACTTCTTGTCTATCTAGGGGTCTCAATTCAACTTTCTTAGGTGTAGAAGGAAGTTGAATCACATCTTCATTTTTATTTTGTTTAGGATGTAATGTAATAGAAGGAGACTTAGTTGATATAATGTAACAGATACTTTATTGTCTAGAATCTTCTTGTTTTTGCCTTTACTCCTAGAGAGAGTGGTGTCAATAGGTGATTTATTTGAAGTGGATCTTTTTTATCTTTTGATTACTAGACTTTCAATTTTTACTTTCATAGTACCTACAATACAACTAGCAACAAATTGATCAGTGGAATTAATGGGGGTTTGTGGAGGAGGAGTAGCATTCACATTTGAATGGGTTTTTGGATTATGGGTTATCATCTTTCCAACCCTCTGTTCCCTTAACCATTTTTTAGTCCTTCTAATCATGGAAAAGTCCTGGTTTGGATTTGATCCTCTTCATTTTTATCTTAGACAACTTCTGGAATTGGCTTCCCTTGAACCTTCTCATTGCACTGAGAATCAACAACATTCTCATCATCTTCATTTATCCCAAATATTTTCATTTTTAAACCCAAGGTAATTATTTGTTTCAGAGTGAACCGTGACCACATTTATCTCCTTACTTTGAATTCATCATCGCATTTCTCCCAATAATTATCTAGTTGAGGTACATGAATGAACCCTGCATTTACATTTAAATGATCTTGAGCATATCCCTTGCTATCGAACTTAGGCCTGGCATGTAGTGTTTCAACCTCTTTTGTTTAATTCTAAATTTAGGGTGTCTACAACAGTCTTGCAAATGTAGTAACCTAATTCAACAAGAAATGACACTCTTGATTTTCCCTTTGTTCCCAACTTCTTGTTAATGTGAGCTAGTCGTCTATAGACTTCAATCAACACAAAGTTATCTAGGACATATGTGGGTAACCTGAAATGTTCACCCTCAAAACCACCAACCCTAATATAAATAAACTTAGGGAATTGAATAAAATAACCCCTATTTGTACTCACAAGTTACATAGCTTCATCTAACATCCTTCGGTTAACATTTCCTTGCAACTCGTAAACCAATCTACTTGAGGAAACATCATTTACTCTCCTAAAGCTTTCTGAATACCTTTTATAGTTGTAAATATGGTTGATATTCATATATCTTCATCTCATATACCTAGGGCTCATGATGTAGCCCATGTCACTATCTTGTACATGATAAATAGTAGAAAAGATAAGAAAACACGTAAAATCATTTTCTTCATGTGTAGTTATTTAGACCCTCATGTAATTTCTCAGCAATTATTTCAGCCCAATCTAAGTATTTTTGACACCCAAGTAAGACTTGTATAAAAAATACATCCAGTCCTCCCAATAGAAAGCATGCATATTCCCTTTGATTTTGTTCAATGAAATTACAATATCTCTGATTTCTTTAATGAGATGTTCTCTAGTGAGAGGCCTTAGGAGTCTCAAACCTCCTTTCTGTACATTTAGCAGCCAATTCCTAGCAATTACGGTCCTATACACATTCTTCTTTTCAAAAAAGAAAGAGTATGATGTACTAATTGTCTAGTCTTCGTAAGGTTCTCTATGTGGAATTTTCATTGTTGTCATAATGGTTTCCCTATCTATATTTAGTAGTACACCACCTTCTGAGGTTCGAATACACCTATTTTCTACATCATACCGATTCATACAATCCCAAACAAATTTTGGGCATGGTGCAGCAATTGGGAATGTGACTGCTTCTATTAGACCACTTTGCACAATATTTTCATCATGGAAGACTTTTCAGGATTTTGGACCCTTTCAAAAAAAAAATTAAATCTACCTGGGCTAAAGATGTGTCTCCTAATTTTGGTAATGAGCTCACTAAACAAGTATGCTCTAATTTTGGGAGAACTTGCCTCATGGTTACTACTTTCAAATTACAACACTCCCAAAATAAAATGGTGAGTTGAGTTAAGAAACACATAAAACTCTAACTTTTGCTTCCCAAAATAAAGGAACAATGATGATAAGAGGATTTTCAGAACTCACCTGTCATAGATATGTAATTCCTACTAGCTCTAAAATAGAAATTGCATTTACCTCCAGCGTCATATTCTTCCTTCAACAAATTGTGGTTTCGTAATAAAAAAATAGCGCATAGCATATCCATATAAAGGTAGAAAATCTGGGAATTAAATTCACATGCTCAAGACAACTAATTCAATTACGCAAAATTAACCTTGACAAGATGTAAATCTGACACCCATATTAATTACAAGTCATTTCCGCTCAAGGCCTTATCATATAATGATTACTTTCCATTTATGGGAAATTTTCAAATTTAGAACCTTTAATATGTCAAGAATATTCCTTTTCACGTGATGTCTTCTTCAATATTTCTCTTTATCTTCTTTCACACACTTCCTTCCCATGTATAAGGAACTTCAAACTTTGAACCTCGAACCAATTATAAAATAGTTCAAAGGTTTGAATTCAACAACAAACTAATATTTCTTAGCACACCTCATACCTTTTTCAACAAGGACTTAAAACTTGGGAAAACGATAGGGCATAGGAGCATGAGACCACCCTAGACCAACAGACCTTTGAACTTTGAACTTTTGAACTGTTTGGAAAATGGTTTAAAATTTCAAGTTCAACCACCAATAAGGTTATTTTTGACATAAAACGCATTATTTCCATAAATCCCTAGTACACATACACGTGAGGGAAGAACTTTAAACCAATGAACCTTTGAACTTTTGACATAGGTTCAAAGTGATGGTTCACAAGGATGCCTTAGTGTTTAAAGCTCGAAAATAGAAATATTTTACAATAAAAAGGTGATGGCTTGAAGAAATATTGACTAAGCTTAGAATTAATGCAACCTATTTTTGCCTAAGTGGAAGATTTTAACACGTGCAAAAATAGGGGGGAACAACACTATAACTATATTTAATCAAGATACATTTCACAACCTCATTCTCCAACTTTCTTCACTTCTCCATTGGTACATGTGCATATACCTCATGGCCAAAAGCTCTAATATTTCTTAATGAAGGCTTATGACCAAGCATGCCTCTATTGGTGTTTTATCATCAAAAGCTTATGTAGAAGATATGTTAATCAAATAGTGAGTAGTGGCAATAGCTTCAACCCAAAACTCTTGTTCTAGACTAGCACTAGTTAGCATAGTCCTAGCTTTTTGCATCAATGTCTTATTCATTATATTTTGCAACTTCATTCTACTTTGGAAAATATGGAGTTGTCTTTTGTCTATGAATGCCACAATCTTTTACAAAATTTATCAAAAATCATTAAACAAAAATTTGTTGCCATTATCAATCTATAGACATTTTATTTTCTTCTAGTCTATAACTAAACCATTGCATTAAATTCTTTAAATTGACTAAAAACTTTAGATTTAATCTTTAAAAAATATACACGTCCTACTATAATCATCAATAAATGAAACATACTAAGTAGATTTTCCAATGGAAGGAACATCTACGAAGCCAAAAACATCAAAATGAATAAGATCCAACACATTACAAGATTTATGAGAACTTAAGCAAAACTAAATGTGGTTTTGTTTTCCATAAATACAATGCTCATAGAAATAAAAGTCAATATTACATGGTCTTATCTAGTGCCATAACATAGCCTTATCTATAGGTAATTTTGATTTAGAAGAAAAAACACTTGGGTATCCCAAATCAATGACCATCAAAGGTGAAACCCTCATCTCTTCCAATGAAGTGTCCATAGGTTTTTTTCTCACAAAAGTAATATTACACTCAACAGTGTATGCATCCAACTTATACAATGTGCCAAATGTGGCACCTCTAGAAATCACCATTACACCTCTCACCATTTTGCATCTTGCATAAAAAAAACTACCTACATACCTGCATCTATTAGTTTCTTTACAGACAACAAATTTCATGCTAGTCTAGGGATATCTAATACACCATTAATTCTTCTTGTTCTACCATCAAGAAATTGAATTCTAACTTTACCATGACTAACAATATGTAAATGAGAATCATCACCCAAGTACACCTTACCTCCATCAAATTCTTCAAATTTAGAAAATTAATCTTTATTAGAGGTTGTATGAAAAGATGCACTTGAGTCAATTAGCAACGTACCTACATGAGTGGTCAGAGCTACAATGAATACATTATCATCTTCCTTCTCAAAAATCAAAAGCAGAGCCAACAAAAAATTTATTGTTTTCTTATTTGTAGCTCGTGTGTGTTCAGGCTTATAACAATTCCAACAAATCACTTTGCACTTTTCAATAGATTTGTATCTCCTCTTGGACTTGGATATATCACACCTCTCATTCTTCTTGTCTTTTTCCTTAGATCTTCCATGAATATTAGCACTAATGCATACCTTCCACCTCACCTGTTTAGAAAGCTAAGAACCTACCACATCTTCAATCTCCAAGATAATAGAAGTATTGTTATTAGCCATAATAAGAGAATCTCATGAATCAAGAAAAAAATAAAGGTAGATCTAACATTTCTCCTCCTCATCCATCTTGACACCAACATATCCTAGGTGAGCCACCAACATATTGAATGCTTCTAGGTGGTCAATAATTCATCCACCCTCTTCCATCCTCAAGAAATACAATTTCTTCCTCAAGAAAATCTTATTCACTAAAGATTTGGCTCGATACATCTCACCAAGCTTCTTCCATAGTTCACATGCAGAGGTCTCTTCATGGACATTGATCAAAATAGAATATGTGAGGCACAATCTAATTAGACCCTTGGTTCTATAGTCCATGATATCATATTTAGCATCCCCAATCAGATGTAAAAGTCTTAAGACATTCTCATCAATAGTATCCTATAAATTTTGATCTATTTGCAGATCCTCCATCTTCAGCTTCTACATCTCAAAATTATTTCCAGACAATTTATGCACCTCTATTCTCCCAAATGAACTTGTCATCTGAAAAATCCTGCAACAAGATCACAAAGTATCTTCTACACAAGCTCCTACTCAAAACTAGTTTACTTTAAAAGATGTAACAACCCACAATTGAAATTAAATGTGATTAGGCTCTGATACCACTTGTAAGGAAGCTAAAGGTAGTGCAACAACTTCATACACTAACCTTGAGAGGGGGGTTATGCAAAACTTACGTATCTTTACAATAGTTACATAAACTTAACAAAACTTTATACTAGGCATACCACTACACAATGATTTATGTGGGAAAAACCCTTTTGGTAGAAAAACCCCACACTCTAAAGACATGGCTAAGCTCCCTACAAAATGTATTGTTTAGCAAATTTCAAAAAACGGAAAACACAACAGATTTTCACAAAATTTCCACCATCTATTCTTCATGATCTACATAATTTGTTGTTGAAAACCATAACATAATTGCAAAAAATGAGTTATGTTTTTTTGTCTTTGGTGCATTTTGTAGGGAGCTTAGCAGTTGCCACACTCTAAAAGCAGCCCAATATTTTATTCAAAATTGAACAACAAATTACAGTATGCTTACAAAACAAGCTTATTTCAGGAGTATCACTAATGAAGATCCGGAGCCAACTCAATAGCTATCAAACTCTCAGAATACATCACAATAAACAAATGTATACTATGCCCTCATAAAATAGGGTTCTATTCCAAGGAAAGTGAAGCGCACAAGATATCCACCATTAGATTTGTGACCTAACGATAAATGTTAGGATTGACAATGATAAATTATAAATAAAATTTAATTTTAGGGGTAGCCAACCCCACCAAGGTATTGTGTCATCGGTCCCCTAGTTGGTTAGGAAATTTAATCTCACAAGGTGGGTTACTACACACCGCCCCTCCATGTAACCTCCACACTCACATTTCAATAGTTAGCTTTTGTCAACAACACTTTTTTAACTATTGCAAGGTTGAGACACCATTTTCCTAATAATATTCAACAACCTTTTTCAAATTCTCCTCCTTACTTATGGCACCATACGTAGGAGTAGGTTTTATGATCATCATATAGTATGAGAGTAGAATTTTGCATGAGAAATATTATTTTGCATATGTAATTGTGGGGAATGTCACTGTTTTCTTTTATGTTGCTGCCATTGTAAGGTTGTCTTTGTTTGTATACAAAATTTTATTTGTCTTATCTATTTATAAATTTCAATAAAATAAAATGGAATATTAAATGGAAATACAATGTGGATAACAGATATATCTTATAAATCAAATAAAATGAACAAACTCATATTTATATTATTATGGATATAAGCTATAAAAAACTGTAAAGCGGGAGTAGGTATTTCTTTACTTTGAACTTCTTCATATAAAATTACAATTACAATGTTACAATGTCTAAATGAAGCATTTCCTAAATATTTTTTCATACTTTTCTAAGTGCTCGAGTTCCATCACAATAATCAAATAATTTCTTATAAGTACATATCTCTAATCTTAGTTGTCTCTACATTCACAGTACTATCAAAATATCATGTCTACAGCCAAATGAAACCAATTGCCTTGCTGAGAACCTATACCATATTTTTGAACCAAATATAATATATAATCATAACAAAAAAAAGAAACTCATCTAAATTATGAAACATAATGATCAGCATCAGCTACAATTAGATTCAGACTTACAATCCATTTCATCGAAAACAAAAACAAGAGAGCTACCACTGGTAACCAAAACAACACCACTGTCAACCTTCTACTTTGCAATCTTTGAAGAATGGCAACGAGGAACCCGAGATCTTCTAGATTCAAATCACGTCAATCAGTAAGTTTTGCCAACTTCTTCAGAATACAACTTTTACCAAATGATGCCATTATCATTCGTTTTTTCAGTGAAGCCTAAAAGAGATGCAGACAACGGACATACCGATTTAAAAAGAACAAGGCTGTGAATCACTAGGATCCAAAGGCGTGCATCAAGGACGATCGCAACATTCCAAATCCTGTCCTGTAATGGTCAATGGAGATGATTAATGTTCTGAGGTGGGTTTCGATCACATCGCTGGAAACTGGAAAAAACTGAGTACAGATGGATGAGGGCCAGACAATAGATGTGCATCTCATAAAAGGATCCCGCTGTCATTCAGCCCGGTTTTTCACCCCTGTTGCCAGACAAGAAACTCGCTTCACCAGTCATGTTAGGCAATATAAGTACAAAATTGTCTATTTTCCCTTCCAACTTCATATATGAACTAATATATGATGCTGAAGAATTATAAACGATGCCATTGTCTCAACCAATGCATAAAGAAACAGTCATTACTTACCGTTTCAAATTCTTCAAGATGTGTCTCTCTATAACTAATCAGCCAACTTTCAAAGAAAACGGTTGCAATTATTGTCAGCACCCAGTCCACTATTTCGTCACCTCATTTTATAAAACATGTAAATGACTGTCAAATTTATTTAAAAATGTTAAATGTGTATTAATACTTTTGATGCCACTGTAGGAAGCTTCTTGGCTTAATAATTAAATTACATTAATGGTGTGTGAATGAATTTTATTCAATATTTTTTTAATAAAAGTTCAGATCTACAAGCAAAGCTTCCCAGCTGATGCACAAAGCCTGCGAGCAAACAAGCCCAGCAAGGGCCACCACAAAGAATTTTTGCTACCCAATACAGGAGCATGAACCTATAGGCTGAAACCTCTTTAGCTAAGAGCTAAGGACTGAGGGGTATCCATTCCGCCATGTTTACCTTGGGCACAATCCCGGCCTCATCCCTTATGATGTTGGAGCCTTGCATTCAACAAGACTTGATCCCTGGTGAGCTCATCCGGAACCTTTACATCTACATGCTTTTCATTTTCCCAATCTTTTTCCCTTTTGTAATTGAGAAAACCTCTACAATCTTCTATATTAAACCTATGTACAATCCAAACGATGGACTGCACAGGTCCACAAAAGAGCCCAGCTACATGATTCTACAATGGTGAGAAAATTGTTCAGGGGATGTGTTGTGAAATATGGAGTGCATGTCAAAATAGGGAAGGAAAATGGAAAAATCATTTTATAGTTGTTGCGAAGGCCTCATACCAAAAACCCATTCAGGCATTTTTTGAAAAATCAGTATTAACTTTTTTCAAAAAACCAACGTTTACAGCGTGAAATAGCCCTGCCTATGAGAAGTCCAAGATGGAGCGGACGAGAATCAAGCTTGTCCAAGGCATAAGGAGATGATGCATTTACACTCTTGTTTGATCTTAACCTACTAAAGTCAAAGAGTAGCTTTATAAGTATTACAGTTTCATTTTTAGAAATCTAGAATCACGAGGGGGAAAATTAATCACGATGGGGAAAATTAGAAGATGTAATGTCAATTTCTGTAAGTACCTATGCATACAGACACATGGGCGTAAAAATAAAATAGCATTACCATATGTACTGATTTAATTGCTGGGATGAGCAAATGCAACAGAGATGCGAGTTTACGGAGAAACGACAGTTAAATTTGTGATGAAAAATATAAATAAAAAACTTGCAGATTAGATCAGACCAATTTAGTATCCTGAAACATTTATCTCCCACGGGGTTTAGTGACAGATTCTTTAAGTAGGACCTGGAAAAGACTCATCCAAGACTGCGAGTGCTAATGCACTGCGAAAAGTCAGAACCCAAAACAACAGCACAAAATCATCCGATATATGCCAGCCGGTCTTGGCTTACATTCTACTTAAAATAAAGATAGAAATCTAACTGTTTCATGATCTGAAACCATTTGATACAGATTATCTTCATGCTTTTGACTTTTGTTTACTGGTTAGCGAAGAAACTATAATGACCAAACTTCAATGGACCTCCATTGTACAGCCATGTTATCATTGTACATATCATAAATGAAACAAGTCATAAGGAATAATGCATAAATATAATGTACTCGGTGATTTATGTTATAGTCTTTAGATTTATAATGCGATGATAAGGTCGCATAAAACCATATGGATCCTTGCATTCAACTGTCATACCTACCTTCAGCCTTCCAACATATGACAGCTGGATTGTACAAGTCAGTTTACCATCCAGTTGGTAAGTGGGCCGTGAATACCACTGGAGACCATTTGCATCAGTGCAGATACCTATGAAGAAATTTCCACTTTCATCAAACCATGCAGATAGTTCCACTTTCATCAAACCATGCAGATAGTTCCACTTCCATTATAGTATATTACATTCATCCATGAATACAAAACTGACTATGGTAAATCAAGTTCTGTTTTCCATGGCATGAAAACGAAAATCTCCAAAAAACCAACTTCAGTTTGGGCAGAAATACTAAAGGATGCCCCTAGAAAATGGCAGTAAAAGTCTACAATTTCCATAAAAATTCGTCTGAATCATAGTTCAGATTCAATTTCACTTATTGATTAATGTTATGGAATGCTGTCATACAAAGAGGTTGTCATTCAGATTGTTGGCTTGGCAATAATCATTCAATAATACAGGAAACGGGTTTCAATCATGGATTATTTTGGATTGATCCAACAAAAAATAAAACAAAGGTATATTCTCTATTTCATATAAGGTTTGTTCAGTACATTGGTATATATTCTATCTGTGGTCATGTTACTTTGAATCAGATTCACTACACAGCGTGTCTAAAGTATCTCTTTTACTAAAACAGAACACATAATTGAATTAAAATAAAATTACCAATGAAATATAAAACCAAAAGGCATGAGGTAATAGTAATACAGAAGTACACATCTAATTTATAAAAGTCGAAACCCCAGAAAGATAAAATTAAAACGAAAACCTATAGTCTGCCATGAGGCCTGTTTTGCACACAACGACATGGAGACTTGAGAAAGGATGAAAGCGAAGGGAATATTGATGGCCAAAAATTGTATAGATATGTAACTCCTAATAAATATAATAATGAATACACCAACGATAAAAATCGAACTTTCTTAAAACGATGCATATTAAGGACTCAGAAAATTAGTTTATGAACTACGACAATAAAGGAGCCAGGAAAGATTTATTACCACCCCACATCTTAACTTGGATCTGAAATTCACTGAAAGATATCTAGAAGACTTAAGGTGGAAATCACTCCACAACATAAGGGTAAGGACAGGATTGGCACCTCGAGAAATTTGGATAATCCTAGTGTATATGACACAACTAAGTTTGGATCTGTGCTAGTTAAAATACTGAGAGGAGAAAATAAGTACCAAAAGACATATGCATGAATTATGAAATGTGAATCATTCCTTGGGGAGATAAACATCAAACTTGGTAAAAATAAAATTTGCTTTTCATGCTGAGAGACGAACACTTCTTCAAAATTAACTATTAACTTATTAAGCAATTAGAAAGCAAAATATAGAAACCTCTATTGCACAGGCAAAAAAGTTACAGAAAAAATAATGGTACCTCACTGATAAAGAAATCTGTCAGGGATTTGTACTGTAGCATGAGCTTAGAACAACTGTGCTCCTTGAAAGTATTGGAGTGAAGCAAAGAGTGCCAATTCTCAATGCAATCGATAATTTGCAAAAAGCAAATCATTTAAGACATTATTTGAACAATATTTGTTGAAGAAACCTAATACTCTCTAGAAATAATACAAAAACATATGCAAATGATGCATATCTCAGGATTTGTGAAGACATGATCCTCTGAATCAAACAATCCACATGCAGTGGTACGATTACAGTTGTTAACATATACACTCTGACCTGAAAATAATATATCATTATTGTTTTAGCATTTCCATGGGAAGGTATTAACTGCAGTAGAACAAGCAACTACTACTGCTGTTGATGTCCAAAGCAATGATATTCATCAAATATTGAACCTCACTTTAGCTCTGCGAGGATGTGAAAAGCTCTAAAATGCCACAACAACTCAACCAGGATGTCCGTGATTCCCTTGGCAGCAAAGTAGCATTCTGAAACAGAGTACAGACAAAATATTTTAGGACAGAATAAATAATTCTATGTATCAGAATTAAAACTCCACAAAACTTGCATGAACACACCCCATAATAAACCCTGGTACAAGAATTACAGACCTCATTTTCTCCATTTTTAGGATGCAATTTTGGATTGGATGTTTCCTTGGAGTCAACCGAGGTACCTTGACTATGAAATGACCCCATGACCTCTCTGGTGGCTTCTCCTCCTGTTGAGACCACATCTGGAAAGGATTCTCTGTCATTAGAAGCCACACCTCCATGGGCTTCTCTGCCATTAGAAAACTCATCTCCACTTAATTCTCCACTGGTTAAGACCGCATGTTCGCTGCATTTTCCATTGGTGAACACCAAACTACCACTGGCTTCTCTGCTGGTTGGGCCCATATCTCCGCTGGCTTCCCCAGTTGATATCACATCTCTGATAGCTTCCCTCGTTGGGATCACAGCACCGTTGGCTACTTCAACAGTGGAAATCAGATCTCCAATAGCTTCTTTACTGGCTTTTCCACAGGTTGAACTCAAATCTCCACTGGTTGAGACCAACTCTTCTCTGGCTTCTCCATCAGTCGGCATGACAACAGCATCCTTTATAGTACTAAATTCCAACTTGAGCAAAGGCACATCGAATGAATTTACAATATTTTCCTCCACTTCAGGAATTGCTTCACTTTCTTTGCTAGCAGTGCCAGAAGAAATTAGAACTAATCCTTGATTGTTTTCACAATTACTAATTGATTCACTCAATTCATCCACAAGCGCAACACAATTGTCATTAACAACTTCACTTGGAATCTGAATACTCTCGTCATTTCTGAAACCCTTAAAAACATCTGGATATAGGGATATTTCATTTTCGTCTTCTTCTTGTTGAACCTTAGAATGTTGTTTATCAGCAGATTCTAACTCGCTGCTTAAATCCTGAAACAGAGTTTCCGAAATACCTTCTGATACGCCCTCTTTTTCTTCAGACATGAAAGCAGTCCCATCATTAGAAGTCTGATCTGTAAACATCTGCGAGCTTATGCTTTGAGAGGATCCAGGTGATTCCATAGAACCCAAACTCTGAATTGAGTCATTAGTATCAATACTGCCAAAGTAGATGCGATATCAAGTTACTTTCATCGCCATCACTGCTCTCTAATTCCGGAGATGGGCTTCTCAAGTTAACTTGTGTGACATCCTTGGAGAATTGTCATGTACATCAGTAGTTTGATTTAATTCATTCTCATTCAGTACCTGTTTAGAAGACGAAACCTCACTTTCGTCCTCGACACCACTCTGAAAATTAAAACCTATTAAGCCCGCATCCGTTCTCGTCTCAATCTCACTTGAGTAGATTTTATCTACATCACCAAATCCCTTGGTATGACCACCTTCATTATCACTCAACGGGGCCGTATTTCTAACTAGAACATTATTATCATGCACTACCCCAGAAAACAAAACCTCCAGCTCATTACCCTTTCCCTCAACATTCTCTGGGACTACTGAACTCGTACTGCATGTCAGATCAAAACATGAGGTTGTGGGCTGATTTTCCCTTCCCTCGCCATGATTATTCTTTTGTGAACAGGAGATCCACCCTCGCCCTTCTCGTCTCCTTCATTGATTTGAACTGATGATTTGGGTGTAACTACATCGTCTTCATTCACAGACTCGTGATCATGATCCTGCTCATTCCCTACAATCAAAGGGCAAAAATATAATACATGCGCACTCAAAGACCTAACAATACTAGGCACCCACCAATGGACCACATCAAGAAATCATTGATAAAAAACAAAGGAAATCATTGATGAAAAACAAAGGCAAAGCAACCCATGTAAAGCAATGTTACCGACCAACCATCAAAACCCAATGACACAACAAACTCAAACAGCAAATCGTTAACGCAATAAACAATTGAACATGCGAAAACTGGGAACAGAAGAACACAAGAAACAAAGGTAAAAGTACCTGAATCTTCTTGCAAAGCTTGAGATGGAGTCTGTACGTGCAGCCCTATCTCCTTCTCCTTCTTCTTTTTCGCAGCCTTTCGTCTTTTCGCACCTGAAGGCATCTTTCTTTCGATAAAGCAAAACCTACCTGGATTCTCGTTCCGCCACACTGCTCAATAATTTGCAGTACTAAATCATCGGTATTTTCGGCATGTGGTTTCAGCTTCACTGTATTTCGCCCTTACTAGAGTTACATTAACAGCTTCCCACTGAACAGGAATAAGGACCCAATGTTGATCCCATCTGGGCTCCACTCATTTTAGATGACAGATTTTAGATATGAAATTCCGAAAACCAAATTTGTGTACTGTACAAAAAGAAAATATCGGAAGGTTTTTAGAAAGAGCTACAAAAGGAAGGGAAATAGATATGCAAACTTTTTAAGGTTCACATGATCAACTACAATTAACTAATATCAAAGTTGCAAGGATTTAATTGTAAATGGAAATGGATTTTTTTTTATTTTTTATTTTTAAGTCTAGAAGGTTATTTATGAGTTGACTTGTAATTTTATAAATGGAAATGGATTATTTTTGTTTTTGTTTTTTTAAAGTCTAGAAGGTTATTTATGAGTTGACTTGTAATTTTATTACAAAATCTGGTGTACATATTCTATTTATTTTTAAGATTTGAACTTGTGTCTTCTCTTTGAAGAATATGAGTTCTCTAGTATTATGCAAACATAAGATTTAAAAAGGTTAAACTCTTTTTCATATTTATTTTTTTGATAGGTAATCGGCCAAGCCTTCGTTATTTTTATTAATTTTTAAAATAATTTTTACATCCCCATTCAAAGCGAGCACCAAGGGAAAAGAACAGGGTCAAGAAAAACTCTTGGTATGGCCTAGGACTTGAGAGTCAAAAAAATATTACATTACCCATCTAAGTTATCGGGATTACAAGTGATAAGGCCAAGGGCCACTAGAATACAAAATTTGAAAGCATTTATTGTTTACAAGGGATATCCAGTCATTTGGCTTGATATTACATCATAACCTCGACACCTCAAAATGTGTATAGATAATAAGTTGCCCCCCTTTGTGGACACTGATTGTAGTTCGATGTTGAGTCTTTCATGAGATGTTGTTGAGGTTACCTGCATTAACAAGGTCTTTCCCTCCTGCTAAGATCTGAGATTTGTATGTAAAGATGTATTAAGATAATTTGAATTTAAAATTTATACCTAAAACAAACCTTAACTAATACTACTAGCATTGGTTCCTCTTAATATTGTGAATTCAGATCTGCATTCTCGGTGGTGAAAGTCCCATGGACATGGAACTTCAATTGTCCTTATTACTTGCTTGTTAGTACTAGAAACCAATACCCAAGGGATACCATCTTTTATCATGTAAATAGGGTAAGATACAGTAACGTAAAACTATAGCAGTTATGTATCCTTCTTCTTACTGATTACATATTTTCCACAACCTACTCATCAAATACAGCACTTTAAATACCTTGCTGATCAAAAAAGTTATCTTATAGGTGAGTATTCAATCTCATAGAGCTACTAAACTCTATATATTATAAAATGAAATGATCCTATATATGAAATAGTTTTCTCCCTTATCAATCTCCAAAAAAGATGTTCGTATTCAAATATCTAGTATTATCCATGGTATCCTATTAATCCCTGTATAAGGCAAGAATCTTTCCCATACATTCTTATCATTAGTTGAATCTCAAATTCAAAAATCTTGGCTAAACAAGTTATTTTAAGTACCCAAGATGTTTACCAAGTGTTACTAACTAATAATCTCACCTAACATATCCCAAAATTTATAGAAGACATATCACAAATAGGGAGATGGAGAGAAAATGAAGAGATGTCCCCTCTTCTTAGTCACAAAAATATTTCAATCTTACCTTCAAGTCCATAAGGCCAAGTCAATTCCCCAAATGGGGCATTTTTTGGTCTAACATAATGACATAAATAGAACATAAACATTCAAAGTTAATCTTTTAATTAATCATTTCAGCCTTTCAGGCAATTTCCTTACCTGTAGTAGCATACCCTTACCATGATAGCAGTTACCTTCCCCTGATTAAATTATTACTATTACCAGGTATTATTGTCGTAAAACTATAACTACTCAGAATTACTATTGCTTTTCTCAAACTACTTATACTAAATTATAGAAGTTATATATATAAAAGAATCAATATAAAACTATATCTACAATTGGATCAGTAATATATATATATATATATATATATATATATATATATATATATATATATATATATATATATATATATATATATATATATATATATGTATATGTATATATATAAATATGTATATATACATATATCTATGTATATATATAGATATGTATATATACATATATCTATGTATATATATAGATATGTATATATACATATATATATGTATATATATAGATATGTATATTTACATATATATATGTATATATATA